>JALBXZ010000015.1:0-574449 GCA_027580255.1 Therioaphis trifolii
GGCACATTGTCCGATTTCAAAAATAGTTATGCACAATTATCCAGTTGAATTTGCTAGATTTTGCTAGGACATTTTTGGATTTTGCTAGGACCCCTGGCGCCCACAGGGGAGGTTTAAAATTTGGCGTCAGCACCGGCACATTGTCCGATTTCAAAAAAAATTATGTACAATTCTCCAGTTGAATTTGCTAGATTTTGGTAAGACATTTTTGGATTTTGCTAGGACCGTTTTGGATTTTTCTATGACCCTTATCGTTTCGTTTTAGAGTTTGTGGTCCGTAAAAAATAGATCTTTTCTAATTTTACCTAAAATTACATAGGTACATCAAATAATATAAACACTTTATGGATACCTACTTAAATTGTGTTCTGTGCACAATTTATTTATTTACATGTTGCTTTTGATATATTTATATTATTGAACGTGACTTATTAAGTTTTGTATTACGTTTTAGTTACTATGCATTGTATGTATAATGTAACCAATTGTATTATATACAGAGAAACGTCGATATGATGAAATAAATGCCGTTCCCTGTCGAAAACCTCAATTAATCGATAGAAAATCTTAAAATAACTTGAAGATTCTGTGTTCCGAATATAGATGGATAATCACAGATAACTTTTATAAAACTCTAAGTCAGAGCTAACATACCTAACAAATTATTTATTGTAAGTGGCCACATTATACGCCCTTTTTCTTACATTTTTTTAGTAATAGTTTTAAAATAATAATAATAATAATAACAATAACTGTAATTATATTTATACCTATACTATGTAATAATTAATAACTATAAAAACTATAATACGTACATGGTACGAACGATTTAAAATCTTTATAACTCGAAAAAAATTGCATTTCCCTTGAATTTTGACCTTTATTAATAGTTTTGGAAATATGAAACAATTTATTAAAAAAAACGATGTGGTTATTTTACATAATATAAGTATTTTTTCTACGATTGATGAATGACTCTGGGTTAAAGATAATTTAGTTGGTACTCCAAAATATTTTCGCGTCGATATTTTCTGTGTTAGCATCAAAATGCTGACAGAACATGTCCTAATACCAATATAGTGTTCTGCGTTTACTGCTGGAACATTATCATGACATTTTAACCAGATTTGTATCTGTTTGATTTATCAATTTAGTGTTCACTTCAATTATTGCTTATCAGTAGGTAGCTAAAAATTCAAATTAAACAGTTAATTTAATAGTTTATGAGAAAATTATACTTCTGATTAATTTTTACCGAGTCGCCGACTATAGGTCAAAAATTATTTCTGTATCATATAAAATAAGTCTACAACTTTTAAATTATTACCCATATAAATTATTATTATTATTAAATTATTTATTATGATTTATAATGATTATATTTTTATTTTTATATTTTTAATCATACTTGGTATACATGATCTTTTGATCGTTTAAATCTGGAGTTTTCTACCTATTTTTTCATGAACATTATTTTAAATATTTAATTAGCTTGGTGGGCCGATGCAAACACCTTGACGGGCCAACTTGTTTAAATAATAAAGCATCAAACGTTACAATAATTAATTTGCATCAGCACTAGCGTAGCATCTCAGTCCTAAAAAATTTGCTTATATTTTGGTTGTACAATGTAGGGGAGTTGGTAATAAAAACTTGTAAAATGTTATTAAAACAAAATGATGATTTGTAAATTCTAAAAATCGATTTGCAATTAATTTGTCAAATATTTGTATGGTTTTTGAATCGATTAGATTTTGTAGCTTTTCGGATATGCATGAGCCATGAAGTAAGTTGTTATTTTTCTCGACTAAAAATATATTACATGAATTTTACGTCCATGTGATTACAGATAAGACAATATTATCGTAGAGCCGTGACCATGTCTATTGCCTATATAAAAAAAAAATCATAATGATGACATATTCTGCTGCGGAAACCGTATTTTGTGTTTCTAAATTTAGACATTCCCAAACATATTATTTACTATTAATAGCTGTTTTTAACTGTATAATTTTATTGTTTTATTTTATTATTATCCATTTAAAATCCTTATTTGGTTATTAGTTATTACTGATTTTGTGGTTCTATTTGAATATTGGCTGTCGTGTAGTGCAGTTAAGCAGTTCAATATTTAATTATTCCAATTTTTTTGTTTGCTTATTATTATTAATTGTTTTTTTGTATTGGTTTTACATAATTATGGCTAACAAGGTAAGTTATTTTTGTTAATAAATTACAATATTTTTAATCAGTATTATAAGATACTGTAAATTGTAATTACAAAATGTACCAGATGTACCTACCTATTCTGTGAATCGTATATTATATGCATCAACTAATTTATAATTGATGTTCTATTCAGTTAACGATAATAATAATAATTATCATTTTACATTTTAATATATTAATTTATAATAATAATCACGTGTATCCATGCAATATATTATTTAATATTAAAAAAGGAGAGTGTCTGTGTAGGATAGTAGGTTTATTTTTAATTTCATAATTTATACATTAAAGATTCCGAACGAAAATGATAATATGACAATGATGTGTGTTTTTATATTCATAAGGCTCGGGAATTAGGTCTTTGACTTTTCGCCGATAAAAACAAAACACAAGCTAAGGTATAAATTAAATATTTAAGGTTAAGTTAGTTAATAGTTTCATACAATTTTAAGCTAATTAAATGCATGAATTTGTATAAAAAAAAAAAATAATAATTATTAAATAAAATAATAAAGATAAAAAAAAATATCAGTTTATGTAAAATTAATATAATCAAGTATGTTACAATAAAAAATTTTAAATATTAGTCAATATTATATTTTAATGCTAAATTATTAGATATTCCCCTGATAAATGGGGGAATATTATTTTTATCATATCTATCAACTAATTTAAAAATACGTTTGTCCGTGTCTCTAATTTTTTAAAACTTTTTTCGTGTACTATTGTCTATTACCCGTTACCGAATGTTAGTACTATGCATAATGCGTATTATACACACCTGCTTGTAATTTATTAATTTTACATAGGTAACTGGTGTTTTTTTTTAATCTATATTATTATATTTTATTAATTTTTTTATCTAAATAAATTCGTGCATTAGTTTTGTTTATAATGTTATTAAACTAACTTAATCTTAGATATTTAATTTTCACTTTAACTTGTATTTTGTATGCCGAAACAGCAGAGCCGAAATGGTCGCGCCGAATACTCCCATCCCTTGGAAATTATTTAACTTGCATGTCTTTTTTTGGAGAAGGCTGTTAGATTTGGCTTGAATTTATTTTCATGTCATCACAAAAAAAATATTAAAAGTTTACATTGTACATTTTTGCATATTCATTGATTTCGTAGTTTAAAGAACATATTTTTAAATTATACCATTTATTAGAGCTTATTTTATGATTAATGATATGTTTATAATATTTATAGGTATTATTGTATCGTTTTTAAATCTCTATTAATTTTTACCGAGTCGTCGACTATAGGTCAAAAATTATTTCTGTATCATACAAAATAAGTCTACAACTTTTAAATTATTACCCGTATTATTATTATTAAATTATTTATTATGATTTATAATCATTATATTTTTATTTTTATATTTTTAATCATACTTAGTATACATGATCTTTTGATCGTTTAAATCTGGGGTCTCCTCCTCTGGAGTCAAAGATAATTTAGTTGGTACTCCAAAATATACTACTATGTCATGAATTCTTTATGAATATATTTAGTATAAGTAGAAATTGCAAATTTGTATTGTAGGATACATATTTTATGGTGTAATATATATAAGAATATGCGGAGTAATAATTTTTTGTGATGGCACTTTTCTTGTTTTTCTTTGTAGGTCGTCGTGTAATTCCCATTGATTTAATCTTCTAATATAAGCTATGTAATGTCCAACTGTTCTTTTTACATCTGTTATTTTATTTCCAATAAATCCGACGATTGCCAACAAATTGTATCTTAAAAATAATAATACATTTAAATTAGGTTATATAAACATATTAAAATGTATTATATTATTTTTTATCAGCAATTATTCTAATAATTAGTTTTATTTTAATTACAACAATTTACTAGATATAAATAATTTTGCTTATTTATTTATTAGGTAAAATAGTATGTCTTAAAATCTTACTTGCATCCGTTTATTGTTAAATTCGTGGGAATTGACGATAATGTACAATTCTCCTGTCCATAATATCCCATTAGATCTATTTCAATAAAAATATTTGGTTGTGTTTTGTATTGTATTTGCACATTGTTTGTACAAATATTACACACTTCTTGATTTTGTTTAAAATATATGTTCAATTCAGTTTCTAATGATTCCCTGGTAAATCCATTTTGCATAATAATTTGCATATTTGGGCTCAGTAAATCTATATGATTATTTGTAATTGGACATTTAGGGCACTTAATTGTTTTTATGATTGATGATACTCTAAATTGCTTAGTAAGTTTTGTACGTTGCATTGAGCATCAAAACACTGGACTTCACAAACTGAATTACCAGAAACCTCTAATAAGCCATATGAATCTAATAATTCATATCTTTTAACATATTCTGATTTTAAAGCACCATTCATGGCTATTGTCTTACAGAATTTTAACAACTCGTTATTTGAATTATCTATGTAATTTTTATATTTTGGAAAATCGTAAAAACCAATACAAACTATAGACACAATTGTATCAAAGGCACACGTATTGTTTATAATAACTGTTTTATTTTTTATTTTTATTGGTGTTGATATACTGCCATTTATTAAAGGAACCATTTTATTTGATCGATAATATTTCTTATCTCTGGACAAGGGTCTAAGTATTTTGAAGACCGTTTTTTTTAAACATTTTACTGTTTCCCTTTCCACGCCAATTCTCTTCATCAAATAAAGAACTTTTAGATTTTTTTGAATCAGATTCTGTACTTGAAACGTCACTCAATTTATGGATACTTGCTTTTTCTATAAAAATAGAAGTAGTATTAAATATTTTATTATTTTTAATATACATATACATAATAAACATAGTGAATACAATATATGTATATGTTATGTATCATCACCTAGTTCAAAAGTATTTTGCTTAGTATTCATACCAAAAATTGAAGTTATGTCATCATTGTCATCGGTTTCAGTATTATGTGATGACACATAACCCAATGTATTCAATTCGTTAACAGGGTTTACTTCATCTTGTAGGGCGCTAAAATAATGTGATGGCCAAAAGAATCATTTATACCAAAATTTATATTAATTTTATTAAGGCAGTGTGTATTAAAATTCAAACATTACATAGTGATATAATACATATGAGTTATCCGATACGCGGTCGGATAACAACTAAGACTGACTCCTCGTCGATAACGATTTTCCGTCGACGGGTCATTATTATAATTAACAAGATAATATGTAAAATAGTGTGTACGTGTTGGTCGGTCAGACGACGACCAAACCGCACCCAGCTGTACAATATTATTTAATAAAAATGATAATAAAGTAAAAGAAATCATACAGTTCGGCCATACTGACATTTTGTTCGTCTCGAACAATACTACATAATTATTGATAATGACACTATAGCAAATACAGGCAAAAAAAAATAATAATAATAATAATAATAACAAACATATAGTAATACATGTAGTACAGATAATATATATATATTAAAAAAAAAAACGCAAGTTTATTCAATGACAATTTTCCCTAATCAGATTTATTTGACCCATCTTTTCATACGATCTGGTCCTATTATACCCTCGTACGGGCGTTGCGTGACCTGAAAACCCTCAATGTCACTCACAACATATCTATCCTGATCTAACACTTTTTTAATTACGTACGGTCCTCGAAATTTTGGGATTAGTTTTTTATTACATCCGACTGTTACGTCCGTGTTGGTTATCATTACGTAATCGTTCTCTTTATAAATAGTTGCCTGTTTATGTTTCGCATCATATCGTATCTTATTCGCTTCTTGCGATTTAATAATACGATTTGCTGCCTCTGTCCTCATACTCTCGAAATCAATTTCATCCTCAGACACTATGTTATCCAAAATTCTACGTATTTCATCGTTGACTTCGCCTATTTGATTTATTCCAAATAATAGCATACTTGGACTTTGTCCCGTGGACCTGTGTACCGTGTTATTAATGGCAAATTCGGCCTTGTATAAAACTCGATCCCATTTATTTATGGAATCTGTTAGCTTAGCCAGCATAGGTACGATGGATTTGTTTACGATTTCGACCTGACCGTTTGCCCTAGGAGTGCCTGATGCTACTAATATCAACTTTACCGATTCACTTTCAACAAATTCCGAAAAAGTTTGTGATGTGAAACACGTACCCCGATCACTTATTATTCGAAGTGGTTTGGAATATGTTCGAAAATACTCACGTAAGTGTTTAATCACTTCGTCAGATTTCGTAGTACGACACACATAAAGGCGGACGAATTTTGAGAATGCATCAATGACAACAAAAATATACTTATTTCTGGAGCCTGTTTTTTCTAATGGACCCAAATGATCGATGTGTATGGTTACGAATGGTTTGTCCCCCTTTGGAATATTAAAAAGTAAACCTTCCTTTTTACCACTGGGAATTGAAAACTCAATACATTTCAAACAATTATCGATATAATGTCGCACTTTGGCCTTCATACCGGGAAACCAATATATACGTGAAATGTTTTCAATTACTTTCGATAATCCTACATGGGCCATGTCGTCGTGGCACGATCGTATAACATTTGTTTCCATAGATTCTGGAACATAAAACCTAACGTGCTTATTTTTTTTCCGATAAACTAAACCATTACGTAATTCGTACAACTTATCATCACCGTTCTGTAATTTATCTCTAATTTTGACAATAATTCCGTCAGTATTTTGTCTGATTGCGAGTACCTGCTCAAAAGTATTTGGTTCTAAAATTAATATAGCGTGACAACGACTAAAAGCGTCAACATGTTGCATGTGTTTATTGGATCGATGAAAAATTTCAAAGTCATAATTTTGTAGGAATAATGCCCACCTAGAAATGCGTGGATTAATATCTTTCTTATTTAAAGTGAGTCGAAAACTATCACAGTCTGTCATTACCTTAAACGATATACCTGATAAATATATGTGGAACCGTTTAATTGCATACACGACGGCTAGACATTCGAGCTCAAAGCTATGGAATTTCGACTCATTAGGCGACGTACGCTGACTGAAATAGAATACGGGTTTCATTTTATTATCGGCAACAGCTTGTCCCTGAAAAAGTATTGCACCAAAACCGGTCGAGCTCGCGTCACAGTGCAATTCGGTATCGGCTGTAGGTGAATAAATAGCTAATACAGGTGTTTTCGTTAGTGCCAAACTTAAGTATTCGAACGCGTCTCGTTCTTTTTCGCCAAAAGAAAAATCAACATTCTTTTTCACAAGATCGTATAAAGGTTTTGCAATTATTGAAAAATTTGAAATGAAACGTCGGAAATAACTTGCCAATCCGAGAAATTGTCGGACTTGTTTCGAACTTTTCGGTACGGGGTAGTTCAGCATGGCGTCGACGTGTTTCAAGCTCGGTCGTACACCATGTTCATTAATTAAGTAACCTAAATATTCAATTTCATAATAACCAAAAAAACATTTATCTAACCGAAATTGTAGACCATACTTAGCAGCCAAACCGAAAACTTCTTTTAGAATTGTTATGTGTTGGGGAAAATTTTCGGTAGCTATTAGTAAATCGTCTAAGTATACCAATAATTCCCCCCGGCTAATTAATTCTCGAAAAATGAGTTGAATAAAACGATTAAATACTCGTGGGGAATTAGTTAAACCAAACGGCATTCTTAAGTACTCGTACTGTCCCAAAGGAGTAACAAAAGATGTATATTGGACAGATTTTTCGTTCATACGTACGTGGTGGAAGCCGTTTTTTAAATCTAAAGAAGTAAATATTTTTTTATTTTTTAATCGATCTAACTGATCGTCAATTAGTGGTGTCGGAAAATTATCCTTAATCGTGATTTTATTTAGCTCTCTGTAATCTACACATAACCTATAACCACCTGATTTCTTACGGACCAACACTATCGGACTACTGTACGGGCTATTGCTTTCTCTGATAATACCTTCAGTTAACAATTCATCAATAATAACTCGTAAATCACGTTGTTCACTGTAGGACAGACGTCTAGGGCGAAACGTAATTGGTTGTTCGTGTTTTAAAATTATTTTCATATCAAAATCAAAATCCTCGTTACATAACTCCTTATTTGATATATAATCGACATCATATAATTCATAAAATACATTCCTCAGTTCTGAATTTAATTTGGGATTCACGTTCAACGCTGTATTATAGTTACTTTTATCGGTACAATCATCGTAATCGATACACAATATTTCTTTAAAATTAATATCGGTTTCGTCCGAATTTCCCGTGTCTAATTTTACTATGTCTACCGTATTATTCTTAAATTCAATTTTAAATCCTTTCTTGTTTAAAAAGTCCCTTCCCAAAATTGCATTCGCTTTCATAGTATAATTAGACACAACATAAAATTTTAAATACATTTCAAAATTATTAATTATTACGTTCGTTTCGAATATACCGAGTATATCCAACTTCGCGCCGTTAATACCACAAAAATGTTTTTTACTCACCGTTTGAGTGGTATATAATATAGTTGGAACTAACTCACTCTTGATTATACTGATTGGACTTCCTGTGTCGATCACGGCATTGACATTGACGCCGCAAGATTCTGACTCTTCTACTGGAACGTTGAATTGACATTGTACCTCGTACGGCTCTGGACACTCATCAGGCGAGTCCTGGTCTCGTACGACATCGATGCTCATCAATCCGGCCGACTTTTCCCTTTTTCCGTCATCATTACCTCGCATGAGTACTGGACAAGATCCTCGTTGGTGTGTCATCGACCCACATTCGTAACACGCTCCCTTTTCACGTTTAGGTTTTGGGCACTGCGGTGACAAATGAGTTTTTGAGCCACAATTGAAACAATATGCACGCGGCGGTACTGCACCCTTTTCTCCTACGACCACTTTCATGTCCTCCTTTTTAATTGTCACGGCGTTAGTTGGATTCGACGTCACCGATTTTTGTAGCAGGGCTTCTTTAGTACTTGATATTTGCCGAAATCGTACAGAACGGGACGTATCGAGTCGTTCATATTCTACTATGTCACTTAATAAATCGTCCTCGTCCACGTGGTTACGACCAAGCAAGTACATACTCAACTCTTTCGAGTATAAACCTTCTAGTATTTGAATTTTACTTTCGTAAAATGACATACCAATTTGTCGACATAAATATACCTTTTCGTGATAGTACTCACGTACGTTCTCGTTGCGTGATTGGACGCGCCGCGACATTTGTTTCCAACGGTCGCCCATCATAACTACGCCGACAAAAGTTTTATGAAATTGTCTTTCGAAATCTGACCAATGTTCTATCTCTCGGGACGCAAACCAGTGTCGAGCCGCACCTTCTAAATTGGCCCGCACAAATTGGAGTTTGAAATTATCCGGCCAACGATGTAAATTCGCAACGCCGTTTACAGTTTGAATCCAATCGAGAGCTTGTGAACCCGTACCCAGACCATTGAATGTCGGAATAGACTTGTTCAGGTCGGGAGCAATCGTTATGTCATTCGTTGGTCGATTGCCGTTTTGTTGAACTTTCAACAATTCCATTAACATGCTGTTTTGTCTTACGAGTGTGTCGACCAAGGTGTTTGCATCTACCGGATTCACGGTAAAACCTGGCGACGCTGACGAAGATGACGTAGATTCATGGTTTTTATTCATTCCTTCCGTTTTACTCGTTTTATCGTTCCCTTTTTGTGGATTAACTACTTCCGGATCGTTCTTTACATTCGATTTATTTTTGTCATTCGTCTCGCTCATTTTGGTACCTTCATTAAAAACTGCACAACGTTTTCTCGCATTCCGTGTTAACACAGGCATTCGTACATCATCCACTCATTCGTTCATATCCCACTTCTGAAAAACTGTAGGGCGCTAAAATAATGTGATGGCCAAAAGAATCATTTATACCAAAATTTATATTAATTTTATTAAGGCAGTGTGTATTAAAATTCAAACATTACATAGTGATATAATACATATGAGTTATCCGATACGCGGTCGGATAACAACTAAGACTGACTCCTCGTCGATAACGATTTTCCGTCGACGGGTCATTATTATAATTAACAAGATAATATGTAAAATAGTGTGTACGTGTTGGTCGGTCAGACGACGACCAAACCGCACCCAGCTGTACAATATTATTTAATAAAAATGATAATAAAGTAAAAGAAATCATACAATCTGAAAAATATTAATTACATTGCATTTTTTATTCACTTTAACATTATGTATGTATGTGGTATATGTGTACGTACGCAATAAGTAGGTATGTGTATATGTAAACATAATTACCTAGTTGAAATATATTTTGCTTATTATTTATTGCCGAAATTGAAGTTTGGTCATCGGCTTCAGTATTATGTGATGACACATAATCCTTTGTATTAAATTCGGTTACAGTGTTTACTTCATCTGAAAAATATTCAAGTATATTAACTTTAATTACTTTAAATACTAAATAAAAAAAGAATAATTTAGTTTAAATATATTTATTTATTTACATTGATCATGAAAACGTATTTCTTTATATTGTATTTGATCTTGAGCAATTTTCATTAAGCCATTAATAGAATTTAAATGGGTAACAACAAACCTTATATAACAAACCAATATTACTTTAAAACTACATTGCATGTTTTTAAGTTGATTTTTAATATTGTATTTATGCTTTTAAATAATATTTATTAAAAATATCAAACCTGTCAATTTTCATTGGTTTACTTTCATTTTTCAATATTCTGTTTTTGAGATTATTGAAATCACATTCCACTGGTGCTGAAGAAGCTGTAATATTTGGACAACAAAATACATCAACCATGACATTACTCCATATAGGAAATGTTAACATAATTTGATTAATTTTTTTCCAAATTCAGGAAGACAGTAGGCATTTATTTTTGTCGTGGTACGTTTCTGTTTTTTTGAGGCAGCTCTAATAGAATTATTATTTATATTAATTAGATGTAATTGAAAATTACTATTTGCAGCATTCATTTCATTGAGTTCTTCTACTTCTTCCTCTTCTAATGTTATGTCATTGCAGGTGTTAAATATTGTATAGTTACTTTCAGGAATTTCTTCATTGAATGTTTTTCCTTCAAGCAGCTGAAAGATAAAATTTAAGCTTTGTTCTGCTGTATTTTCTGTTTGACTATATGCTATTGTTAAGACATGTGTTAAAATTTGAGTAAAGTTATGTAACGAACGTGCTTGAATTAATAATCTACTACATCGAACAAAAAATTCTTTTAAAAGTTTTTGCCCCGAAGCTTGGAAACATTTCCATCTACATATCATGTTTATTAAATGTGCTATATCATTTCTTATATAGCATTTTAATGAAATGGCTTCAGCTGATTCATTGTTTAATGCTTTAAAACAAATTTCAACATATTGAGCAATACTCAAACCATTACAAAATGTTCTTATTACTGCTCCCATTAGTGCTCTACTCATATCAATAATTATCTGAAATAATTTTACAAAGTGATTATTTGATTTTGTTATTTATTATATTGTTTATCAAAAATACATTTTGAATTAGGTTTAAGCTTTTTGCCAACTTTTTTTTATTATAACACATACTATTCTATATTTTATATTATTATGAGTAATAAGGAAAGTAAATAATAAAGAATACCTAGTTATCTATTTATAAAAGTTAAAAAATATAACATAATTACCTTTTTTTATTTTCTTGAAAATGGTACAAATAAAATAATAACTAATATAATAAGTAGGTATACAACTATAAAATGTGTTCTATGATTATTTTATAATTTGATTTAATCAAAACTCAAAAAACACTCAAATTGTTGTCTATTAAAAATATACATTTAAATTCATAGTGAAACTTATATTTTCTTAGTTAAATTTAAAAATGTATTAAACTTTTAAGACAAATTCAAAAAGAATTATTTGAAAAAATAAAATCTTTATAATAAATAAAAGTACATTTTTCGTATGATTGTTATAATTATTCAGATTAATTAATTAATTCAATTTTAATTTCAGATTAATATTATCATATTATATTATTTATATTAATGAAATTTGATAAAAAAAAATAAACTTTCCTCTTTTGGGACTGGAACTCCCGTCATTAGACATTTTTGTAACCAAAATTGAATAGTAGCCATGTCGTGTTTTTCGCTTAACATTTGTGCAATCGATACTTGTATTCCATGACCATGTAAAACTATTTCATATAGAAATATATGCTGAGAATCTACTGTTGGTCGATTTATTTTCTTGACTAAGCTACCTGTTGCATCAATTGCCAATTTGCAATGACCTTTTTTATATGCTGATTTATATACAGCTAACTGAAATGGTGACCAATAATGCACAAAAAATTCATTAAGACTGATTGTGTGTATGAAACCTTTTTGTGATGACTGCTTAAGGACATCTAGCGATTGAATAGGATCTGTTTCCTTTATTCCAAGTTGTTTTGCCTTATACTCATTTTTTGCTTGCCTTTATACCGTGTCATTGTATACGTGTGGTGGTATTTTATCACCAAAGTCACAGATTTCATTTACCTTTTTTCGTCGCCAATTCGAAGGTAGGTCATGCAAAAGATTTTGACTTATTTCCAATCTTTCAACTCCTTTACAATATCGTTTGGTTGTATGGTTCTTTTTAGATATTTTGGGTTTATCAGCTACAATATTAATTTCCCAAACTTGATCGTCCTCAGTAGGTTTACTATCAGACCATCCATTAATTTTTGCCTGACAATCTTTGCATATCCCCATAAATGTAAAATAATATAGACTATTGTTATTATTTATACTACATTTTTTAAAAACATAATTGCAAGGAAATTTTTTTTCCCCAAATTTTAGAATAAAAAAAACTTGTCCAATGATGAGGCTTTAAACTTGTATAAGATTTTGTATATATACCACGTTCATAATTCCGTGTTTCTGGTTGCAATTGTCTAAATTCATCAAAAGTTAAATATATTTTAAAATTAAATTTGTTAGAATCTTCTTCAAAACCATCCATATCATATTCATCACTTGTTGATTCCGAATCACTGACATTTTTATTTATATAAGAACATTCATCTTGGGATAGTCCAGTTTTTTCCATTAATGTATTTAATAAATTACCCCTATTTTTCAGAAAATTAAGGTAAATTGTTGGTGCTGCTATTTTGCCTTTTAATAATGTCTCTAAGTTAGTCCATATTTCATCATTAGATCTTTTCAATTTACCAGTTTCGTTTTCAAATACAGAGTATTCATTACCTTCTAACACAGATAATATTTGATCATAAGAAACCGCAGTTGGACGACCACGACGAATATTTTCAACGCATTTCTAAAAATGTGTATAAAAAAAAAATAATAAAACAAGTAAGCAAGAAGATACTACTTTGCTGTAAATTAGTTGTCGAATGCGATACTTTTATGGGTCTGTTAAATTTGAGTTCATTGATATAATTAATGTGTACACGAAAAACGATTCTAAACGGAGATAATCTATATTAGCCTGCCGTATCACTAAGTGTATTGAACGATATGTTTTAGATTCTAAACGAAGTGAAGAATGTATTGATTTTACTATGATGTGTTCAAATGTGGGGGGGGGAATAAAAAATTATGAGGAAAAACGGTAATTTTTGTGCAAAACCAGTTTTTGACAAAATGGATTTTTTTATTTAGTCGTTACTCAAAAACCAAAAATTGTAGATACTCGACATTTTCACTAAATGTTTATATTGGGATCATCTATACGTGGGATCATTTTTGAAAACTTTTGATTATTTTTGAGCTTTAAGTAGACAATTTAAATTTTTGACATTTCTCAGTTTTTTTTCTGAAATGAGGATACAAAAAATTTGACTGGGCGAAAAATCTTGAAAATTTAATACTAGGTTCCTCATTAGTTTAAATTATTGGTATAAAAAAAAATCTCAAATGTAACTCACAATTTTTTTTTTTTTATAAGCATAGTTAGTTCCCATTTTTACGGAATGTGTATAAAATCGTGAAAATTTGAATTTATTTGTAGTAGAAAATTCATAATATTTTAAGTATTCAAAACTAATGATTGTAAATTTGGTACAACGTTATCCGTAAGTTTTCCATCAATTATCTGTAAAAAAAATGCTACCAGAATAATATCAAAAAAAGTTACAAGTGTTTGAAATTACAATTTTTACATAATTGCGTGTTTGCATAATTTACGGTTATGGCAAATTGTTAAATGATATAAATTGATAATTTTTGAGAATTATTATCAAAAAAAAAAAAAAAAGCTGGTAAGTGAGTTGATGGTGGTACAAGTCCGTCCTTCGTCCCTTCGGTCCTCGGACAAGATAATGGTGATGAGTGTATTAAGTTTTAAAGAAATGAAGACTCATTTCTTTAGTATAAAACGATTCTGAGCAAAGCTTCAGTGTAATATAATATATTACTTATATAGGTACCGTTTACGTATTTTTCGGTTATTTGTCTAATTTTTGGTGAATTTTATTGTTGTTAAACCCTCATAAAATATCCAATTTTTAACTCGTTAGTTATATATATATATATATATATATACAATGTGTCCGGGGGGGAAGTGACCGCCCGGCGCCATATGAAAGTACACCAAAAGTTATGCAGAATCCACCTTTAAATGGGGGGTCTAACTTTATTATGTTTTAAGTTATGGGCGTTTTAATTTTTGTCTTAACAAAACAAAATCTGCCGAGAATTTTTTATGTATCTTCAAAAATATTCAACTTTTTTAAGTAATTTTTTTTTTATTTTAAAGCTGTTTTATTATGCTATCAAATGACATAACACAATTAAACCAGAAATGTACAAATTAATTTTAAAAAAATTTTAATGAAATTTTTTTTGTAAAAAATCAGCATTTTTATAAGTAAATCGAGTATGACATCAAATAATCTCCTATTTACTACAGTTTTTGTTTGTATTTTATTATTCTACTAAATAATACCTATAATTTTGTTAAATTAATTTTTTTCGTATCTCTCATAATTTCCAAGTTATACGCTGTTAAACTTGACTATTTAGGATTCTCGGAATCGTTTATCGCTCTGTGTAAGGCGATTACAAGAATATAATTTAAAACCCTAAGGCCTATTATTACATTTTGTTGCTAGTTGATCGTGTGAATGAACTCAAACAAATTGAAATTGTAATGATTTAATTAAAAACGTATTTTAATAAACACAAAGGAAAATTAATAAACATAAAAAACAACAAAAACTGTAACCTTTTCAGATCATAGATTAAGAAAATAAAAGTTATGCTTAATTAATTAAATTTTCGAAGTGTTCCCCACCTGACTGCAGACATGCTTGAACTCTTAATGAAACACTTTGTGTAGTTCTTTGAATTTCCACGTGATTTTGTCGAATTTCATTTGCTGCAATGGTAAAAATTGCAATGCTGCAATCCTAAATAGTCAAGTTTAACAGCGTATAACTTGGAAATTATGAGAGATACGAAAAAAATTAATTTAACAAAATTGTAGGTATTATTTAGTAGAATAATAAAATACAAACAAAAACTGTAGTAAATAGGAGATTATTTGATGTCGTACTCGATTTACTTATAAAAATGCTGATTTTTTACAAAAAAAATTTCATTAAAATTTTTTTTAAAATTAATTTGTACATTTCTGGTTTAATTGTGTTATGTAATTTGATAGCATAATAAAACAGCTTTAAAATAAAAAAAAAATTACTTAAAAAAGTTGAATATTTTTGAAGATACATAAAAAATTCTCGGCAGATTTTGTTTTGTTAAGACAAAAATTAAAACGCCCATAACTTAAAACATAATAAAGTTAGACCCCCCATTTAAAGGTGGATTCTGCATAACTTTTGGTGTACTTTCATATGGCGCCGGGCGGTCACTTCCCCCCCGGACACATTGTATATATATATAGTTTTATATAGATTTTAAGTTAAAAATTAACGTAAAAACAGTCGATATTCATATACGAATTTATATGAATTTGTTAAAACGTGTATAAAAAAGTCCTGAGTCACGATTTTTGAATTTTTGTTAGGAATAGTTAAGTAAGTATATGAGTAAAGTCATATTAAATTTTCAGAACTTTCTGTCTAATATTTAAAATTATATTGGATAAAAACTTTCAAACAATTTGATAAACTAAAAGTTCTAAATTTCAGTCAAAAGTGCTCTAATTATTCTGATCATTTTTTCCAATATAAAAAGTAGGTATTTAATATTGGGTAAAATTTTCATGTTTCTAGCTTCAGTACTTTTTGATTTATGACTAAATAACTAAAATCTGATCAATGAAAATCTCGTTTACTAGCTATGGATATTTTGGAAAAAATTACCTTTCTAAAGTACCATCTCAAGTCCAATTTCTAATCTATAAAGTTGCTGGACGAAAATTGTGGACAAGGATTTCTATACGAAAAAGTGTTTCCATAAAAAAAAAAATAAACATCATTGTAAAACCATAAGATCCTTAGCTTCACTTAGAATCTTAAATAAGACTAAATTAACACACAGTGTTAGATCTATATTAATATTAAATTTACATCATATAAAAATATATACGTAGAAATTAATAAAACGATAAATATGACGTCGGTATATACGTACGAGTAATATATATATGCCGATCCTGGCCCACTTTTGATATTTATTGATCTTTTTCACTTAAAACTAATTTATTGATATTTTTCACTTAAAACTAATTAATTGATATTTTTCACTTAAAACTAATTTATTGATATTTTTCACTTAAAACTAATTTATTGATATTTTTCACTTAAAACAAATTAGTTGGTATTTTTCACTTAGAACAAATTGTTGAACTTTTTCACTTAGTTTTTAAAAAAAAATATTTATATTATGGTCCGTGGTCTTTTTCACTTAGTTTTTAAAAAAAAATATTAATATTATGGTCTGTGGTCTTTTTAACTTAGTTTATTTTTATCTAATTATTTAACATAATTATTTCTAAATGTTTTTGAAATAATACAATTTTTATGTTGAAATTCAACATAAAAATTAAAATTTAGATTTCTGGAGTTCCCCTGTATAAAAAGTCCCCTCAATAATTTCACCATCAATATCTTTTATTTTATAAGTTATAGGAGATGTGTACACAATTTCGTTTATTATAAATATTTCACGAGTCCAATTAGGATCATATTTATTGGCAAATTTTTGTTTAAATCTGGTAATTCGAACCCTGTCTCCAACTTTAAATTTAATTTTCTGTCTCGATTTATTCTCAGAGAATACCTTTCTGAAAACCTCACATTCATTACTCTTTTTGACTTCAGCAGGTCTCATTCCAATAGTTCTATGAATGTCTTTAAAATTATATTTATAGAACAAGGATTGTAAATTATGTATCCATTTTTTATTGTTTTGTACTTTGAAATGTATTCTCATCTTTCCATTGAGTGTTTTATTAAATCGTTCCATTATTGATGATTTCTCTTCATTTTGAGTATGATACATTTTAATCTCATATTTGTTTAACATTTCTTTAAACAATTTATTTTCAAATTCTAGTCCTTTATCGGTACGGAGTAAAACTGGAGGGTTATGGTTTTGTATTTTAGCTTCCTTTAATATTTTTTCAAAAGCTTTGGATACACTTTTCCCGGCTTTCTTTTTAAGTGGATAAGACCAAGCAAATTTGGAAAAAGTATCAATTACATTTAACATATAAGAATAATTATCGTTTTCTTTCTCATAGTTTTTCATTATAACTAGATCAGCAGCCCATAGATCATCAATACCCTTGGTAAATATTTTTCTTTTCGGAAATCGTTTCCTTACAGGTTTGTGAAGTTCTTGAGCTATTGAAAGTTTATCCTTTGCCTTTATTTTTTGGTTGTTTTTAATTTTTTCTTCATCTTTAAGAGGTTGAATAAATTTACTTTTATTTGTGTTAAATTCAACACATTTTGCTGAGATTCTCCACCTACCATTATTCGTTTGAACTTTTTTTGCATCGATATTTTTTGTTTTTTTCTTACATTTCAGACAATGTATAATTTCTTTTAAAATACCATCAATTTTATAATAGACAATCCAACAATTTTATCGAATTTCTCTAATTGAGTTTTGTATAATATCGTATACACATCTGTTACTTGAAACTAGACAAATATAGCAAACAGTACCATCTGATACATCTCCATCAAAATCAATATTCAAAATGACTGTGTGTTTAGAACCTGATATACTCACAGGTTGTCTAGTCAGATTTATAGCGAATAAAGGTTTAGAATTCTTAAACTGTTCTGGATCTGTGTAGATTAGAGGGAGTTCTCGGTATGTTTTGTAAAAAACTTTTTTGTAGTCTCCAAGCATATCGTAAATATTGCCAAATTTATCGTTTTTGAAATCGATATTCAACATCTCTTCTGGATATTTTTCTCCGTTTATTTCAAAGTAAATATTTCTAACATTACAGTGATCAAAATTACTTGATTCTTTTAGTTGAGTATTTTTGTTTGTTTGTAAACCTACAATCCCAAATAAAGGATCATGAGCATTTCTATACATGTTTGTTATATCAAGAGTACACTTCTTTCCACTCAATTTTATTACTTCAATACATTTAATAGTTTTAAAATCCAAGAAATAATTATTTTTTTCTGATAATTCAACCAATTCATTTATTAAGAGGGTTTTACTCATACTATCATATTTAACTACACGAAAACTAATCCTAAAATCCTCAATAATAATTTTTCCATCTGTTGGCATTTTTTTATCAGAATTTTCTTCTTTGAATAATGCATCATGGTCATGATTTCGAGTAAACTCTAATTGAATGTCTCCTTTGTAAAGTTGATATGTTATATCCTCAAAGAAACCCAAACCCAAATCAGACAAATTGCCATAAACATTAAATTTTCCCCCTCCTTTAAATCTGGATTGATATCCTGAGTTTATAGTAGGACCATGGTTATTATTTAAAGCAAAACCAACAACCCCTTTCATATTACTTGTTATACCAGGGTTTTCGATTTCCTCAAGTAATGTTCCATGTTTTTTCAGTTGGATATTGGAAAATAGTTTGCCTGGAAAACCATTCTCTAATTTTATATTGCTATTAAGTGGATATTCAGTATCGTCTAGTTGTACAACTTTTCCGGAAATGTTAAATTTTGTGGATTTTAAGTCTAGAAAACAATCACTTCCATCTATTGAGAAAATTGTCTTCCTATTTTCAGTATTAAGGTTTAACACAGAAGTTGGGTTGAAATCTCTATATTCAGCCCGGATAATATTATCATCATACTTTTCAAAAATTTTTCCATTTATTATACATATATTTTTTTTTTTTTTTACAAAAATTCTAAACCAGGCGAAAAATCCGGTTTGAAAAAGAAATCTTAAACCAGGCAAAAAATCCGGGTTAAAAAAGAAATTCTAAACAAGGCGAAAAATCCGGCTTAAAAAGAAATTCTAAACCAGGCGAAAAATCCGGGTTAAAAAAGAAATCTTAAACCAGGCGAAAAATCCGGGTTAAAAAAGAAATCTTAAACCAGGCAAAAAATCCGGCTTAAAAAAGAAATTCTAAACCAGACGAAAAATCCGGGTTAAAAAAGAAATTCTAAACCTTGCGAAAAATCCGGGTTAAAAAAGAAATCTTAAACCAGGCAAAATATCCGGGTTAAAAAAGAAATCTTAAACCAGGTTTATATTCATTAGTTTGTAACAGTATAACAATTTTAAAGAGAAAATCTTTAAAATTAACAATACATTTTATTATAATTTTTTATAAATTCCAAACACAAATGACCACAAATAGGTGGGTCATTATCATCTTGGTATATATTCGTTGATATTAGTAGGTTCTTTTTCCCTAAATATTTAACAAGTTCTGTAGGTGGATTAAATTCCCCATATGAGTCGAAATCCATGCAACCCAATGTGAACCTTTCTCTTTAGAATCATTTAAATTTAATATACCCCTTTCATTAGTCCAAGGTTTTAAAGGAAGTTCGTTTCTCATGAAACACCCTCTAAAATATTTATTTTTTTCAGTAAATTTTAAGATATCAAAATTAGACAATGCTTTTTCTCCATATTTTTTAACAAGGAAATTAACAGATTGATCTACTTTTTGATTGTTTTTTTTTTCTCTTCAAACCTGAGCCAATATGTAATGTTTTAACATTTTTAATAATTTTTTCCAATTCCTGATTGTGTCGAATTGTTTCTTTTTCCATTGCTTTTTTATGTTTAGTTTCTGAATAACTATCCCATATAGCAGATCCTCCTTGAGCTGCAGCAGCAGCTGCTGCAATTCCACCGAATAAAAGAGGAAGAAATCCACCTTCTTTTATTTGATTAAATTCCAATTCTAATCGAACTTCTTTATTTTCTTTTTTGGCTTTTTTTACCATATTTATTTGTGTATTGGTTAAATTATATAGTTTTCCCTCACCTATTTGATAAGGTTTTAAAAGGATTGTAACATTTTTTTTCTGTTCATGAGCCAAATGAATTTTCTTATTTTGATAATCATTTAGTTTAAGTTTCATTTATTATACAATTTCTTTTTTTTTTTTTAAATTAATCCCATCCCTAATTTTCGTTTTGTTTTCATGATGTTTGTTGTAACCCATGCAGCAGATTTTTCACCTAAAGACACATTTGGATCTGAAAATCATTCCCAAGCTTTATGTTCTAAAATCAAATCAGCTTTATGTCTAGATTTAGTATCTTTATTTTTTTCATAGTAAATATCGTGTTCTTTTGCTGCTTCATCCAGTTTATTAACAGGTATTTTATTTTTCTTTAATTTTGTACCAGGACCTTAGTAGTTATAAGTAGGCCAATGCATTTCAGGTATAAATTTACTGTTTAAAATATGATTGACAGGACCTTCCCCTTTAATTAGTTTTTTTGGCAAACATTTTATAATTTCGATCAAATACTCTGTACTTTTTGGGGAATCAATCAACTTTTCCATTTCATTTTTGAAAAAGGTTACCATACCTAGTTTTTCATTGTGAAAATTATTATTTCCTGCTCTTTCTTCTTCGGCGATTTACACAATCGATTTATTATTTGGTTTAAATTAACGAATGAAATGCAATAGTTTCAAATCAAACAATCACAGTGGTGCGTTCAAAAAATTGTCTCCTTGGAATTGTGTATCAATAAATTTATACCTCTAAGAGGTGCGTCGTATATAAAACTCCCAAAATGTATTCAACTTAAACATGCCGTTATGAATGTGGAAAATGAGGATAATAAATGTATTCTTTGGGCCTTACTTTCTGCATTATATCCAGCTGAACATCATCCGCAGAGAGTTTCCAAATATAAAAATGGGAAAATGTGTTTGATAAAGAATTCAAAGATATTGAATTCCCTGTTAAATTAACAGATATACATAAAATAGTTGATAGATTAAATATTTCTATAAATGTGTATTGTATTGATGAGTTCAAGCCAGTAATTATTCCTCTTAAAATAACTAAAATTCAGAAGGAGAAACATATTGATTTGTTGTATCTTAAAGAGAAAAATAATGAGCATTATTGTTGGATAAAAGATTTATGGAAACTAGTAGGACATGCTCAAATTTCCAAACATGGACATAAAGGTTTTCTGTGTAAAATGTATTTAATCAGCCATACAACACTATATAAATTAAACGAACATAAAACTTACTGTATGCATAATAAATGTACCAAGGTCGTTTTACCCAAACCTTCCAATAACATTGTTCAATTTTCTCATTATAATCATTCTTTAAAAGTACCTGTTTCGATTTACGCAGACTTTGAGTGTATGTTAGAAAAAATACAGAATTGTCAACCTTGCGATAAGACTTCGTATATAAACTCATACCAAAAACATACTCCTATAAGTTTCGTATTCTATATAAAAAACTCTGATGGGAGTTTTAAGAAAAGTGAAGAATACTTTGGGTTGGATGCACGTAAGGTATTTGTTCAAAAAATAAAGGAGAAAGCTCTTAATATTGCTGAAAATTATTTAGATGTAAAAGTTCCTATGAAAGAGTTGACTAAAAAACAATGGAAAAATTTTAAAAACGCAAACACGTGTCATATTTGTGAGAGAAATATGGAGGATATACCTCCACAATTGTTACAGAGTATAAAAAAAAAAGGAAAAAGATACTGCATTCAAAAATAATATGAGAAAAGTTCGAGATCATGATCATTTAACTGGAAATTATAGAGGAGCTGCACATTCTTATTGTAATTTAAATCATCAAGTTCCTAGATTTATTCCTGTTTTATTCCACACCCTTTCAGGTTACGACGCACATTTATTTATAAAAGAATTCAACGGCGATAATCAAAGAATAAACTTGATTCCAGATAATGAGGAAAAATACGTATCTTATTCAAATATTTTGGACTACCAATCATCTACTTGTATGAAAAATAAATGTTTGAATAAATTCTGTAAAAAAAGTATAACAAATATTGTCTGTAAAAATCAAATCGAGATAACATTTTTAGATTCATTCAAATTTCTATCTTGCAGTTTAGATGAATTAGCTAATAATCTAGAGAAAACCCAGTTTAAAGAACTCGGAAAACATTTTCCAAGAGAACATCTAGATTTAATAACTAAAAAATTATCTTATCCTTATGAGCATATGGATTGCATCGAAAAGTATAGTGAAACATGTTTACCTCCCAAAGAACTTTTCTATAGTTCTCTTACAAAAAAACATAAAACAAACGATGATTATAAAAACGCTCAAGAAGTTTGGAATGCGTTTATTATACAAAATCTCAGAGAATTTACCATGTTGTATAATAAGATAGATGTTTTCTAATTAAGTGATATCATTGAAAACTTTCGTCATCTCTCTTTCGAAACTTATCAGTTAGATCCTTTGTGGTGTTACACAACTCCAGGTTTTGCGTGGAACTGCATGCTCAGAAAAACAGGAGTAAAATTGGAATTATTAACAGATTATGATATGCATTTATTCATTGAGAAAGGATTGAGAGGAGGGATGATTCAATGTAGTGTTAGATATTCCAAAGCGAACAATAAATACATAATGGAAAACTTTAATAAAAATAAAGATTCTGTTTATTTGGAATATTTAGACGCGAACAATCTTTATGGATGGGCAATGTCTCAATACTTACCTTCTGGAGGATTTAAATGGATTGATCTAGAAAAAATAACAGATATATTAAATCTTAGTGTAGATTCCTCTAAAAGATATATTTTCGAGGTTGATTTAACTTAACCTAAAGAACTTCATGATAAACATTCAGATTTCCCCTTTGCTCCAGAAAATCAATTCGACGGTGTTCCATTACCTAAACTCACTCTAAATTTATATGATAAAAAAAAGTATGTCGTCCACTACATAACATTACAAGAATATATTCGTGATGGTTTGAGAATAGAGAAAATGCATAAAATATTGGAGTTTGACCAATCTCCTTGGTTAAAACCTTACATTGATTTAAACACAAATCTCAGAACAAAAGCAAGAAATAATTTTGAAAAAGATTTCTATAAATTGATGAATAACAGTGTTTTCGGTAGAACAATGATGAATGTAAGAAATCATGTTGATAGTAGATTGGTAACAAATGCTTCGCAATTGGAAAAATTAGTTGCGAAACCAAATTTCGATAGAGCTACGATTTTCACAGAAAATTTAGCTGCAATACATATGAAAAGAACTTCAACCAAATTGTTTTAGCCAGTTTATGTTGGGATGACTATATTAGACATTTCTAAAAAATTAATTTATGATTTTTATTACAATGTTTTGACGGAGAAATACGGTGATAAAATAAGATTACTATATTGTGATACAGATTCTCTAATAATAGAAGTGAAAACGAATGATTTTTATCAAGATATGAAAAATGATATAGACCATTATGATACATCTGATTATCCTTTGGATAATATTTATAATATCCCATTAGTAAACAAGAAAGTTATAGGGAAATTCAAAGATGAGCTTAATGGTAAAATAATGGCTGAATTTATTGGTCTGCGATCGAAATTATATTCCTTCATGGAACATAGTACAGGGAAATAAGTCAAAAAAGCAAAAAGAATTGAATACATTGGGTTATGTGTCATCACATAATACTGAAGCCGATGACCAAACTTCAATTTCGGCAATAAATAATAAGCAAAATATATTTCAACTGGGTAATTATGTTTACATATACACATACCTACTTATTGCGTACGTACACATATACCACATACATACATAATGTTAAAGTGAATAAAAAATGCAATGTAATTAATATTTTTCAGATGAAGTAAACCCTGTTAACGAATTGAATACATTGGGTTATGTGTCATCACATAATACTGAAACCGATGACAATGATGACATAACTTCAATTTTTGGTATGAATACTAAGCAAAATACTTTTGAACTAGGTGATGATACATAACATATACATATATTGTATTCACTATGTTTATTATGTATATGTATATTAAAAATAATAAAATATTTAATACTACTTCTATTTTTATAGAAAAAGCAAGTATCCATAAATTGAGTGACGTTTCAAGTACAGAATCTGATTCAAAAAAATCTAAAAGTTCTTTATTTGATGAAGAGAATTGGCGTGGAAAGGGAAACAGTAAAATGTTTAAAAAAAACGGTCTTCAAAATACTTAGACCCTTGTCCAGAGATAAGAAATATTATGAAAAAAACAAGGTTACGATCAAATAAAATGGTTCCTTTAATAAATGGCAGTATATCAACACCAATAAAAATAAAAAATAAAACAGTTATTATAAACAATACGTGTGCCTTTGATACAATTGTGTCTATAGTTTGTATTGGTTTTTACGATTTTCCAAAATATAAAAATTACATAGATAATTCAAATAACGAGTTGTTAAAATTCTGTAAGACAATAGCCATGAATGGTGCTTTAAAATCAGAATATGTTAAAAGATATGAATTATTAGATTCATATGGCTTATTAGAGGTTTCTGGTAATTCAGTTTGTGAAGTCCAGTGTTTTGATGCTCAATGCAACGTACAAAACTTACTAAGCAATTTAGAGTATCATCAATCATAAAAACAATTAAGTGCCCTAAATGTCCAATTACAAATAATCATATAGATTTACTGAGCCCAAATATGCAAATTATTATGCAAAATGGATTTACCAGGGAATCATTAGAAACTGAATTGAACATATATTTTAAACAAAATCAAGAAGTGTGTAATATTTGTACAAACAATGTGCAAATACAATACAAAACACAACCAAATATTTTTATTGAAATAGATCTAATGGGATATTATGGACAGGAGAATTGTACATTATCGTCAATTCCCACGAATTTAACAATAAACGGATGCAAGTAAGATTTTAAGACATACTATTTTACCTAATAAATAAATAAGCAAAATTATTTATATCTAGTAAATTGTTGTAATTAAAATAAAACTAATTATTAGAATAATTGCTGATAAAAAATAATATAATACATTTTAATATGTTTATATAACCTAATTTAAATGTATTATTATTTTTAAGATACAATTTGTTGGCAATCGTCGGATTTATTGGAAATAAAATAACAGATGTAAAAAGAACAGATGGACATTACATAGCTTATATTAGAAGATTAAATCAATGGGAATTACACGACGACCTACAAAGAAAAACAAGAAAAGTGCCATCACAAAAAATTATTACTCCGCATATTCTTATATATATTACACCATAAAATATGTATCCTACAATACAAATTTGCAATTTCTACTTATACTAAATATATTCATAAAGAATTCATGACATAGTAGTATATTTTGGAGTACCAACTAAATTATCTTTGACTCCAGAGGAGGAGACCCCAGATTTAAACGATCAAAAGATCATGTATACTAAGTATGATTAAAAATATAAAAATAAAAATATAATGATTATAAATCATAATAAATAATTTAATAATAATAATACGGGTAATAATTTAAAAGTTGTAGACTTATTTTGTATGATACAGAAATAATTTTTGACCTATAGTCGACGACTCGGTAAAAATTAATAGAGATTTAAAAACGATACAATAATACCTATAAATATTATAAACATATCATTAATCATAAAATAAGCTCTAATAAATGGTATAATTTAAAAATATGTTCTTTAAACTACGAAATCAATGAATATGCAAAAATGTACAATGTAAACTTTTAATATTTTTTTTGTGATGACATGAAAATAAATTCAAGCCAAATCTAACAGCCTTCTCCAAAAAAAGACATGCAAGTTAAATAATTTCCAAGGGATGGGAGTATTCGGCGCGACCATTTCGGCTCTGCTGTTTCGGCATACAAAATACAAGTTAAAGTGAAAATTAAATATCTAAGATTAAGTTAGTTTAATAACATTATAAACAAAACTAATGCACGAATTTATTTAGATAAAAAAATTAATAAAATATAATAATATAGATTAAAAAAAAACACCAGTTACCTATGTAAAATTAATAAATTACAAGCAGGTGTGTATAATACGCATTATGCATAGTACTAACATTCGGTAACGGGTAATAGACAATAGTACACGAAAAAAGTTTTAAAAAATTAGAGACACGGACAAACGTATTTTTAAATTAGTTGATAGATATGATAAAAATAATATTCCCCCATTTATCAGGGGAATATCTAATAATTTAGCATTAAAATATAATATTGACTAATATTTAAAATTTTTTATTGTAACATACTTGATTATATTAATTTTACATAAACTGATATTTTTTTTTATCTTTATTATTTTATTTAATAATTATTATTTTTTTTTTTTATACAAATTCATGCATTTAATTAGCTTAAAATTGTATGAAACTATTAACTAACTTAACCTTAAATATTTAATTTATACCTTAGCTTGTGTTTTGTTTTTATCGGCGAAAAGTCAAAGACCTAATTCCCGAGCCTTATGAATATAAAAACACACATCATTGTCATATTATCATTTTCGTTCGGAATCTTTAATGTATAAATTATGAAATTAAAAATAAACCTACTATCCTACACAGACACTCTCCTTTTTTAATATTAAATAATATATTGCATGGATACACGTGATTATTATTATAAATTAATATATTAAAATGTAAAATGATAATTATTATTATTATCGTTAACTGAATAGAACATCAATTATAAATTAGTTGATGCATATAATATACGATTCACAGAATAGGTAGGTACATCTGGTACATTTTGTAATTACAATTTACAGTATCTTATAATACTGATTAAAAATATTGTAATTTATTAACAAAAATAACTTACCTTGTTAGCCATAATTATGTAAAACCAATACAAAAAAACAATTAATAATAATAAGCAAACAAAAAAATTGGAATAATTAAATATTGAACTGCTTAACTGCACTACACGACAGCCAATATTCAAATAGAACCACAAAATCAGTAATAACTAATAACCAAATAAGGATTTTAAATGGATAATAATAAAATAAAACAATAAAATTATACAGTTAAAAACAGCTATTAATAGTAAATAATATGTTTGGGAATGTCTAAATTTAGAAACACAAAATACGGTTTCCGCAGCAGAATATGTCATCATTATGATTTTTTTTTTATATAGGCAATAGACATGGTCACGGCTCTACGATAATATTGTCTTATCTGTAATCACATGGACGTAAAATTCATGTAATATATTTTTAGTCGAGAAAAATAACAACTTACTTCATGGCTCATGCATATCCGAAAAGCTACAAAATCTAATCGATTCAAAAACCATACAAATATTTGACAAATTAATTGCAAATCGATTTTTAGAATTTACAAATCATCATTTTGTTTTAATAACATTTTACAAGTTTTTATTACCAACTCCCCTACATTGTACAACCAAAATATAAGCAAATTTTTTAGGACTGAGATGCTACGCTAGTGCTGATGCAAATTAATTATTGTAACGTTTGATGCTTTATTATTTAAACAAGTTGGCCCGTCAAGGTGTTTGCATCGGCCCACCAAGCTAATTAAATATTTAAAATAATGTTCATGAAAAAATAGGTAGAAAACTCCAGATTTAAACGATCAAAAGATCATGTATACCAAGTATGATTAAAAATATAAAAATAAAAATATAATCATTATAAATCATAATAAATAATTTAATAATAATAATAATTTATATGGGTAATAATTTAAAAGTTGTAGACTTATTTTATATGATACAGAAATAATTTTTGACCTATAGTCGGCGACTCGGTAAAAATTAATCAGAAGTATAATTTTCTCATAAACTATTAAATTAACTGTTTAATTTGAATTTTTAGCTACCTACTGATAAGCAATAATTGAAGTGAACACTAAATTGATAAATCAAACAGATACAAATCTGGTTAAAATGTCATGATAATGTTCCAGCAGTAAACGCAGAACACTATATTGGTATTAGGACATGTTCTGTCAGCATTTTGATGCTAACACAGAAAATATCGACGCGAAAATATTTTGGAGTACCAACTAAATTATCTTTAACCCAGAGTCATTCATCAATCGTAGAAAAAATACTTATATTATGTAAAATAACCACATCGTTTTTTTTAATAAATTGTTTCATATTTCCAAAACTATTAATAAAGGTCAAAATTCAAGGGAAATGCAATTTTTTTCGAGTTATAAAGATTTTAAATCGTTCGTACCATGTACGTATTATAGTTTTTATAGTTATTAATTATTACATAGTATAGGTATAAATATAATTACAGTTATTGTTATTATTATTATTATTATTTTAAAACTATTACTAAAAAAATGTAAGAAAAAGGGCGTATAATGTGGCCACTTACAATAAATAATTTGTTAGGTATGTTAGCTCTGACTTAGAGTTTTATAAAAGTTATCTGTGATTATCCATCTATATTCGGAACACAGAATCTTCAAGTTATTTTAAGATTTTCTATCGATTAATTGAGGTTTTCGACAGGGAACGGCATTTATTTCATCATATCGACGTTTCTCTGTATATAATACAATTGGTTACATTATACATACAATGCATAGTAACTAAAACGTAATACAAAACTTAATAAGTCACGTTCAATAATATAAATATATCAAAAGCAACATGTAAATAAATAAATTGTGCACAGAACACAATTTAAGTAGGTATCCATAAAGTGTTTATATTATTTGATGTACCTATGTAATTTTAGGTAAAATTAGAAAAGATCTATTTTTTACGGACCACAAACTCTAAAACGAAACGATAAGGGTCATAGAAAAATCCAAAACGGTCCTAGCAAAATCCAAAAATGTCTTACCAAAATCTAGCAAATTCAACTGGAGAATTGTACATAATTTTTTTTGAAATCGGACAATGTGCCGGTGCTGACGCCAAATTTTAAACCTCCCCTGTGGGCGCCAGGGGTCCTAGCAAAATCCAAAAATGTCCTAGCAAAATCTAGCAAATTCAACTGGATAATTGTGCATAACTTTTTTTGAAATCGGACAATGTGCCGGTGCGCCCGAATAGATAGCACCGGCATGTTTGTTTTTGGATTTGTAAAGTTTAGGGGCCCTAGCAAAATCCAAAAATCCCCTAGCAAAATCTAGCAAATTCTTAGCAAATTTTTGATACCATTTTCATAATATTTTCATAATGTGCCGGTGCCAACTTGATGGACATCTGCATTACCCATATTATAATGATAAAGAGCATACACTAGTAGGTAATATACAACTAATTGATGTTATGAGATCATTAAAATCTACAGCAACAAAACTATTCAACAAATAGCCATCATATACAAAAGTGAATGCTTGCAAAAATATGTTATGTCCTAATTTTATGACTGTAGAAAAATACCCAGTCCTTTCGTTATCTGCTTTTGATGGTTACATAAATGTACAAGAAGAAATTGAAAAATACTTTTGAACTGAAGAAATAGACTGTATTGAATGTCCGTCAAGAAGGAAACACACATTCAATGCAAAATCTCATATATTGATTGAGCTTATTTCAGTTCCAAAAGGTAAAATAAATTTACAACCCGTCGTTGCCGGGTTGAAGTATATATATGTATGTAACCTGGCAAGATTACATTTTGTTAAATAAATTGAAATTTAAATTAATTAAGATTTTTTAAATAATATTTTATACATATTAATTTAGTTTTTAAGATAATAACTACTATCATTACCTATTCTATAAGTTATAGCTTTTGGCGGCCGAAGCTTTGTTCACTATAAATTTTAGAACTGAAGGTTCAAAATAAATGTTTTACTGATAGTTTTTCAACATGTTATCTACAAAACTTCTTTGTAGGCAATGTTCTTCACTGATCTATTAGTAGTCGACAAAATCACCAAGCTACTGGGTGAGCTTACGCGTGAGCAAACTACGTAGAACTGCCCATGTGAAAAACAGTTTTCTCTCAAATCTATTCCTGCAAATTTAAGAGTTAGGCCTTGATACTTGTTTATAGTCATTGCAAAACAGACTCTGAGGGAAAACTGTAATCTTTTAAATTCGAACGGATGATTACTCGGAATTAAAGGGATTCGTGGTACAAACACAGTTTCCCCTTTAGCACATCTAGTTAAAATTGTGGCTTCTACTATATTGCGATGTAAAGCTTTGACTTTAAGCCTGGTCCCATTGCACAGTTTAGGAGGTTTCAAATTTCACAACAACATAATAGGTGTGCCCATACGCAGAATAAGCCTATGATATGCCATACCGGGTGGTTTCAATGAATTTAAAATTCAACCGGATAATTAGTTGCATCGTCCATGTTTACCACCCTATCTATCGAAGTATATACTTTTTCATCCCCTTCAAAAGAAATCAGCAGTGTATCATTGATAGCCGCTGCTAGGTCATTTTTTGGAGTGAGTATAGCAAGTTCACACAACCATTCCATAGGCTTATCATGAATATGAGCAATATCTGGATAAATTTTTGATATTAAATCCTGAACCGTAGTTACAACTGTGCACACATTTTCTGGGATAGTTATCATTTCATCAAGCGATGGATAATCACCATTGCCAACTTCAAGTAAAAGATCTGCAAATCTACCAGCAAACTTTTCCTCTCGCAAGTATACCCTCTCATTTTATGACAGTTTGAGTATATTAATCTGAGGCCATAAAGTAGATCTTTTAAGACATGACTTGACTTCATCAGTTCTGGTCCCTTTTGGTACTACTGGTAGAGTCTACCTAAAGTCTCCAGTCAGTAAAACCGTTACACAACCCATTAACCTTTTATTTCCCCTTATATCCTTTAGAGATCTATTTAAAGCCTCAACTCCACCCTTATGTGCCATTGTAATTTCGTCCCACACTATTAATTTTGTATCTTTTAAAACTTCCGGAAAATTACTTTGTTTTGATATAGGTATTACAAAAGGGAGTAACCGAAGTTATTAGATTGAGTGGTAATTTGAAGGTAGCATGGGCCGTTCGACCGCCCTCGACCAGTGTAGCTGCAATTCCAGAAGATGCTACAGCTAAGGCATTGTCTCGAATACATCTAACTTTCGCTAAAATTAAATTGATTACGAAAGTTTTTCCAGTTCCATCTGGAGCATCTAAAAAGAATATTCGACCAATCTTATCGATGTGGTTAATAAACGATGTATTAAATATACTACGCACTACCATGTCAGATTAGAATTGTAGTAGACCACAGACGTACAGCATTTACACAACAGGCGAGCACGACGTGTGAAAGATAAGTGAAACTTCGGTTCACGTCTTCACCAGTCACGACTGTACGCCAAGCACAGCTACTCTGCGCTGTCAGTAGGGACGTTGCGATACTACCGATACCAGTAAAGTAACGATACTTTTCTTTCGATACAAGTACATTTGGTATCGATACCATGGTTTTGATACATTACTCATATCGATAAAAAAAGTACTGGTATCGAATCATTAATTTACCGTCATATTTCCGATATGAACGTATGAATCGGTTCAAAAGTACTCACACCGGCTTCTACTAGTTATTTCTATTTTCGAAAAATACCACAGACCTACAGAACATAGTCCACGAATCACAATGCAAAAGTAATACCAATTGTATCTATAATAAATAATATCATAATTTAATTCCACAAGGAATTCGTTTGAAATATCTTCTTTTTATTCGATACTCTCGATACTTAATTGTTACTTTTGGTTATAATAATACAACAAAAATTTTGAACCTCCCCTGTGGGCGCCAGGGGTCCTAGCAAAATCCAAAAATGTCCTAGCAAAATCTAGCAAATTCAACTGGATAATTGTGCATAACTTTTTTTGAAATCGGACAATGTGCCGGTGCAGACGCCAAATTTTGAACCTCCCCTGTGGGCGCCAGGGGTCCTAGCAAAATCCAAAAATGTCCTAGCAAAATCTAGCAAATTCAACTGGATAATTGTACATAACTTTTTTTGAAATCGGACAATGTGCCGGTGCGCCCGAAAAGATAGCACCGGCATGTTTGTTTTTGGATTTGTAAAGTTTAGGGGCCCTAGCAAAATCTAGCAAATTCTTAGCAAATTTTTGATACCATTTTCATAATATTTTCATAATGTGCCGGTGCCAACTTGATGGACATTAATGCAGTGCCAATAATTCTATTCGTTCTTTATTCAAACTAGTTATTTTTACATTTTTTGTACTTAACATTCTAGTGATAAATTTTGCTGTTCTATCAGATTTTTCATGTTTTACCATGAATGAGAGATAGTTACTACTGTCTGCGGCTGCATAGGCCAATGATGTTAATATAGAATCAACAGAACAAGTATTTCTTAATATAACTTTTCCTATATTTTTTATTGTCTGAGGCTTGTTAAAAGTATTTCCATTTTAAAAAAAATACCAATTAAAATCATAACCAACCATATCCAATTAAAATAAATGTTTTTCTGATCCTTACTGGCCTACAAGCCCAACTGGCTTGGCAAATTGTACACAACGATGGGTTCCTGTAGGAAAATTACCATTACTACACGCTAAACATGGTTGTAGGATACCTGATACTTCTTCATTGATTTGTTGACTTTCATTTAACTTTTCATCTAAATTGTTGGTAACTGTATAATTAAAAATATATGTATTTTAATTTTTATCAAGTGTTACTGTATCTATATTATTTTTATCAATTTTTCGTAGGTACTCAGCATCAGCAACTTCATTATGAGTTTTACTGTTGTTAAATTTATTTCCATTTTTAAAAAATACAATTTGTTTATCTGATACTTTTTTGTTGACATCGAGGTGCTCAAATCCTGCTTGCGGATTAAGGTAAGATTTTGTCGATAGACTATTTTTTAATGTTGTTGACATCCCTTTCTTTTGCCATTGTTCTTCATCATTTGTTTCTGTATAACATTCTAAAAATGTATTTGAATTTTTATCAAGTGTCACTGTATCTATGTGAATTTTATCAACTTTTTTATACTCAGCATTTTCATTCTGATTTTTACTATCAGAATCGCTTGATTGATTTGATGGAATTGTTTTAGTGCCATACATTTTTTTAAGCGGGATATTATTTTGTATCAGTAAGTGATCGCCTTTATAATAAGAAATAATCTTGTCTAAAAATGTATCAATTCTTAATGGTAAATTATCACTTTTAAAAACTCTATTTTTAAGTTGATTGAAATTACTTTCTATCCGAGCACTGGAAGCTGAAGCTTCTCCAAAACCAAATGTTTTTCTCATGATACCTGACCAACAAGGATATAACTTCATGGCCTTAATTATAAGAGGCACAATTTCTGGAGTATATTGTGCATTGTCAATATCACCTTAATTTGTTTGAACTTCCATTTTACATTGCTCAGCTATTAATGATGCCCAAATCTCAAATGAACCAAAAAAATCTTCACGTAAGTTTTCAAGATCATGATCTTCGGAAAGTTCTTTGGCTGCACTATTTTCATCAATAAAGGTATCATACTCCTGCAGGTATGCCATTTTATTGAAAATCAAAGACTGCAGATATTTTTTACTTGTACTGGCACATATAGTATCTTCTGTTAATTGTTTATTTGATATTAAAATACGACCATCGTATTGACTCAAAACTACATTAAAAATAGCTTTGAGTATTTCTTCAATTGAATTACAATATATTAATAGTGCCATGGATCTAACAAAAAATTATCTTGTTCGAGCAAACTTAACATTTTTCAAAGGAGTCCATTTGGTTATTAAATGAATAAAATCGTTTACATCATTTCTAATATAGCATGTGCATACTGAGCAAGTTATATCATTTGGATTAAAAATTAATTTGTAACATGATTCTGACATTAGAGTTAATGATTGATCACATACAATCATTTTTGGTGTTTTAATGCCACATCTAAGCCAACGGTCCAACCAAGAGTATATGGATAATGTATCATGTTGTTCGGAAATCATTGATAGTGCAGTAAATGTTCTACCTTCTATTTCCATAACACCTTCATACAAAAACAGATGACTACTTTGATCGCCATTTGACCTCTAATTTTCTTATAACATCCACCTGTTGCATCAAACGACATAGTTGGTATTTTGACTCTAGAATAGCATTTTTTGTATATCTGTAATTGTAGGTTGCTCCAAAAATGAACAAAAAACCCATCGTATCCAACATTTCGAATAATTGAGCAATAAGTTTCACAATGTTTCATAATATTTACAGCAACAATTGGATTGGAATGATACCGTTCGGCATTTATTGCTCTACTCTTAGCTGTTCTTAGAGTTTGATTGTTTGGTATTTGAGCTGGGGTAGAATCTCCTAAAAATATATTTTGTTTATTGTTTATTAAATGTATAACATTATATTATTATAATGGTTCTTAATACTATAAAGTAACTATGAGAAAATATTTTTATTCAAAGCAGCTATGAATTGCATAGTATAGATAAACATTTTGAAAAGAATATTTAAATTTAGAAGGACTATAACTGACCTCAGGAACAAAATTCAAAACGCAGAAATGCAGAGCATCATACAATGCATTGGTTGCTTGATCCACATTGAGAGACATAATAGTTTCAAGCCAGTTGAAGGACAAAAGGAAAGAACACATGTCCGGATAGCATGCACGACGGAAATTAAAGTATTTATGGGAGTTGTCAAGTAGTGGATGGTCCCGGCCAAAGGGAAATTTGATTACAAGCGCAGGGTGATAAGGATCATAAGCAACAGAAAAAACTTCAGAATTTTCTACCAAAACACTGCAGTTATTGGAAAACACCAGATCAAGGATTCCCCCAAAATGATTCGAAACCCCATTGAGCTGGAAAAAATTATTGAAAGCAAATATTTCGGGAACACATTTCACTCTAGGGCCTGAAGATGAACAATAGATTAGAGTCTAACCTTTTGGTCGCCAACCTTTTGGACCTTGCGGACCACTTAAACCAAATTCTAAATTCTACAACATGATACAATTATACTTTTCATATAGTGTCATAAAGATTATACTACGACACTCGCTAGCTGAAAGATTAATAAAATAATATTGCAAGTTAAGTTCAAATTTTTTCACGGACCACCTAAATTTTCACGCGGACCATCAGTGGTCCACGGACCACCGGTTGGCGACCGCTGGATTAGACCATAATCGTCGTTTGACCATGAGGTATCTGGAAGGTTGAAGTCACCACAGATTATGAATACACAACCAGGTTGAGAAAGTTAGTAGCTTGGACAGCTGACATAAATGACTCATAGACGAGAACAGTGCTATTAGGAGGGATATAGATGGAACAGACAACAAAGGTGACATTTTGTACATGGAATCTTACAAATAAATGCTCAACAGTATAAGCTGTGGTAGGTTATACTTCACAAACAACATCGTTACGAATGGCAATCAGAGCACCACCACCTCTATAACAATTGCTAGTATCACTATTACGATCACATCTGAATACAGCATAATTAATTAAACCTAATTCATTATCGAAAAAACTGTCACTTAACCAAGTTTCAGATAAACAAATAAAAATATAATTAAACAAAGACACATTACATTTAAAACACGGTAATTTGGTTCTAAGACTACGGCAGTTTTGATAGAAGCCAAGTGGCAATTGGACGCCATGGTGGCTTAGTTTTTTGAGTTTTTAGAATTTAAGATCATACCAGGTTGAAGACGACCCCAGAATCTCTTGACCATAACTCCGTCGGGCCAAAATGAAGGTTCAAGAACATCCTGGAGTTTATCTAGTGGCAGGTGAATATGGAACGATGCATATGTTGGATGGTTAGTAACCATCTGAGTCACTGTGATGTCTTCAAATTCGGAAAACAATCGGAAAAGCAGATCGGCAGTGGCAGTAGGGTTTAACCGAGAGACGAACTGGTCAGAGAATTTCTGAGTTGGAGCAGCAGATAAGGCAGAGGAGGTAATTATACCAGAGCCAACAATAAACTTAGGATGGTCAGACGCATGTACATGAGTTGAAGCTGGAACTGCCGAAATTATAGGTACGTGTTTCGCTGCTTGACAAAATGTATCACGGAGAGACATTCCATTTGAATTAGGGTTCGTAATACTATTCAATTTAGCGTTAATCAACCGATTACTTTCGGAAATAATTTTTAGCTCAATTACTACTGACTGTAATATAGTGGCAACATTGGCAGTATTGTTCGATGATTCAGGCTCTAAAGTGTTGGTATTGAGGTGCGACAATAGACTATCGCTTACCTTTACACGCGAAGGAGTGTTTTATTTAGAATAAAATCAATAAGCATGGGCTTGGTCCATTTTCCGAGCTCTAATACCAATGTTTCGGAAGTAGCTGGAAGCATAGTGCTATAGTATTGCTAATAATAGGCGGAAAAACAAGCAAACGCCGTAACGATGAGGGTAGGCAAATTATTATGCACCCGGTACAGATAACTTTAACCAGAATAGACGATTCGTCGACCTTGACACGTGCGTAATGAGAACCGAGATAACTGGCTGATACACACCAGCACGAAACTCAAAGTTCGAAACCGTAATTGGTAGATAAGATTAAAATAACTGGAACTGTACCTTTGAGTAACGAAGGAAAACTGCCCAAAAGGGAAGAGATTGAGGGCAGACCGCATCAACAACAACACAAGACTATAAGCGCACTTTTATTGTTGTACTGGAATAAAAATCACAAAAAAAGGATAACTATTGCACAAGGAAGTAATTGAATAATACGGAGCGATAATAATCACAGACCACACACTTGCAAAAAAAAAAAAAAATGTTGAAGAATACAAACTTATCTAAGGGTACTAAAAATATTTCTTAATCTTGTTTTGAAAATATTGTATTTTATGAATGTAAATGGACAAGGTTTTAAAGAAATTACAATGTGTGCAATAATTAGAACAAATCAAAAATGATTACAACAAAAGTTATTAATAGATTAAAGATTATTAAAGCATTGGCGTAGCAAGGGGGATGTTGTAAGGATGTAATATTGACCCCCCCCCAACCATGTTAACTTATTTCAGGTATATCTATTGTGAAATGATGAAAAATAAATTATTTTACAATATGGTCAAATGTTATTTTTTTATAACACCTCCTTTAAAAATGTTTAGCAATTTAATTTTCCCTTTTAAAAAAAGGAATATTTGATTCAGAAAAAAAACTTCCTTCTTAGTGTAAAATATATATAATATAGTAATTTGAATGATATCCTGTTTCTTCATATTAGAATTATAAGCATTGTATGAATATAATATATTTTTAAAACCAAACACTTCAACAAAATTAATATTTTTTTTTTACTTCAAGCATTATTTATACATAATTTAATCGGTAGCATAAAATATTGGAGAGGGGGAAATGTGATATCATTTAAATTACCCTCTTTCATCAAACCTTTTGCTTCCTTGCGGTTGAAAACTGAAGTATCAATATGTTTATCAAGCATTGTTGATACAGCACGGATTTTTTGAGTGCCCATTAACTTGCGTTTTTTTGAATGTGAGATATTATAGGAACCAGAATATCTACATTCCATTATTAATCTGTAAAAAAAATAACAAATTTATGTCTTTAATATTTAAATTACATTAGTACCACAATTGTCAATCTAATTATTTATCAATGGCACACTCAAGAATGGTATTAAGTAGGGGTAAGTATAAACAATTTATACGCCCCCCTATATTTTGTATAATATATTTTTCATAAGTTAACTGATGATTGTTTTTAAACTTTTATCAGCTCGCACCATTGATATCAAATTATTGAATATACAAACATAATTGTATATTATCTTACCTAGAATCATTGTCAGGAATTTGTTTTATAGATCCTTCAAAAACTGAACCACAATCAGAACAACAACCACGTACTGATATGTATGTCCCATAATTTATATTAACGTAAGACTTTTTAAACACTAGACAACATGGAAGTCTTGTGTGCATAAAGAAATGTTCTTGTACTATATTAGTCCATTCATATGGAGACATTATTTGATACGTTCTTGGACCTTGTTTTTACTCATATGTTCTAGTTTTAGGCTTAATAGCTTGCCATTCGTTATCAGAAAATGTAATAGAAAATTCAAGACCATTAAATACAACCGTCTCATCATCATCTATGCAAGGAGAACAAACTAAAAACCAATAAAACATAATAATTAAATAAACATTTACCTAAATTAAGACATTATGAAACTTAGGAAGATTGATAACTAAGTGTAATTAACTAGGGGTAGGTACTCTAAAGTTAATTATTTATGAATAGAATGTTATCAAATTAACATTTACCTGTACTAAAATCATCTTTATTTTCCTTTGATGATATCAGTCCCAATTTTTTTCTAATTGCACCACGATTTAGAGCACTCGCACTCTAAGAGCTGCAGGAGTGATGTTCTCATTATATTTACTACTGATATTGAACGAAATGTTTTTCCATACATCAGATTTTATACCAACTATTTCTATTGAAAAATGTTGTGAAGTAATAAAACCACTAATAAATGAATTATATTAAAAAATTTGTAATGTGTATACAAATACATTTAAGTATGCTAAGGAACCATTCTACAGCTGTACTCTTTTTAAAAAAATTTGTAAGACAATCAGAACATGTTTTTGGACCACATAACTAATTTTATTTTATATTTCAGATGTTTAAGTTTACAACTATTTATTAGTTATGAATGTGTTCTATTATTACTCAATATGATAAGAACTTATAACTTACTAAAAACATTGTAAGAATCATAATTTTTTTAGCGCTTATTCTGCAAACTATGTCTTATTCTTCGGAAGGTTATAAGTTATAACAAATTTATATAGTTTAATATGAAAATAATTTATCACATTAACAATACAAGTTAAACTTTTGAATTATTATGTATTTGATAGGGTTAAAACACAAATTTCGTCAAATTTAAATCAAAAATGCCCTTCCTCGTCTAGGAAATATAATATTGTACTCTGAACCTTTGGTGACTATTATTAAATTACTTGAAAATTTTTTTAAAGTTTTTTTCAGTAATTCATATTAAACTGAATAAATAGGTAATTTTCAAATTGAATAATAGTGTGCATATATTTTTTGACTTATCTACATAATATTATAATATAGGACTTTTTAAATTATTATCATTAATAATAAAATAATTAGTTATATTCAATTTTATTCCGTAAAGAAGTTGTTATTATGATTTGTAAAATAATTGTATGATAAAAACTGTATAAACCAGTTTAAATTAAAAATTTTAACTCTTAAATTTTCACTTTTGTTGTACATTTTAATGCTATGGAATAAAAAAAACAATGAAAAGTCTGAATGTATCAATAAATTAGTCAATTAATAGCTACCAAATCAATATGAATATTATCAATGTAAAATATAGAAAAAACAAATATAAGCACATGCTCAAGTATCATCATTTTTGTTCATGTTAACAACTGGTTTTGATTTTAAAACATAAAACTCCAGGTTAGGTACGCTTTATTATATATTTTACATTTCTTATTATTTATTTCTAAGTTATAAATATTGAATAGTTTCCATTTAATTATATGTATACTATACATTATTATTTATATTGTATAAGTTGAATATTTTTATTATTATTTTTTTTTTTAACAATATTCTCATCTATTGGATATGTTTTAATTCAATTACATTATATATTAATTTATTTGTATCAATAAAGTTATTTTTCACAATAGGTACCTACTACTATACTAATAATTGTCTTTGATAAATTATTTTCCAGGTACTATGGTGGTAGGTAGTTAATAGTTTGTAATGTTATTATATTTAAAGGTAATTAAAGATTTTTTCAGGTATATTATAAATATTATTTAGGTTTGAAGTGATAGGTACCTATATACTATATAGTTGAGATTTTATGTGAAAATAAATATTATTTACTCACTTTACTATTTGGTGTTTATTTAACAATAATAATTTATTATTGATCAATTTTTCAAAAAAATAAATCTAAAATCTAAAATAAACATATTATATTTTTTGGAAATTACAAATTATACCTAATAAAATGTAATACTATCATAGATACAACTACATTAATTAATTGTATATTGTTATTTTCTACAAGCCATTTATTGACTATATTTTAATCAATAGAATAAATCTTTTGCCTGTGTACATAAAATCAATTTAATTTATTTAATTGTAGTACCTATTATAGGTAATTGATAAGTTTAAAATGAAGAGCCTACACATTTAAAATGGTTGAATGGGTAATTGAATGTATTAAAGCTGTAGGTATGTTGAATCATACATTGCATTGTATATATTGTTTAGATACCTATTATACTAATACAATAATACTTACTATAGCCATCAAAAATAATTTGATCTTTCAAATTGAAAATTTCATCATCAATATTTTCATTTAAATTATTTGGTTTTCTTCCTCTATTATCTTTTGCCATCACTTATTAGAGTAATACACAAACGTTTTAACTTCTAATTATATTTTAATATAAAGCAAAATAAATTCAAGTAAATAATTATACCTAATACACGACATAAATGTAACTTACTTACAATGATCACAATTTTGAAAAACAGAAATACATTAAGACATTAGGCGGTAGGTACCTTCAAGTTCATATTAAAACCAAATACATACTTTTAAAGACAACAAACATATTGCATAATATTCATTAGTAGGTAGGTAGGTAAATTACTAGAATAAAATGAATCTATGAGTCAAAATATTAGATACGTTTTGTTGTAGTAACGCTTAGAAGTGCGACAACACGAATAGACAAACTAGTCGACAATGTTGAATGTAGCAATGTAGCATAATACCCACGTTCGACGAACCAACCACCTAGTGGCTAGTATCATTGTTCATTGATTATAAATAGTAATTATTATTGTACAACCTAAAACCAGATTGTATTGGACTATTTTTAGAGAAAAAATATTATACTTTTAACAATAATATAACAATAATAAATTACAACTCCTAATGTGTGATTATTACAAGAAATATTGGTCAGACAACACTCAGAAAAAAATATATTGGATTTAATGATAAACACATATTAAATTAAAGAAAAACGGGTATGATTTCGAGCCTATGAAGTTATGTAATACATTTGAAGAACATTTTTTCATTAAATTATTGCTATTTATTTTCATCAAAATAAGAACAAATTTCATAAATTCAAAGATAATCTTACTTAAAATAATGATGAAGAATATTCAATATAAGAAAATCAATAATCTAACCAAATCCATAGTGTCTTAAATCAAAGATATAATTCTCAATGATCTATGAAAACAATATAGTACATTTAACCCGTAAGCACCAGGGGATATGAACTTCATACGTGTTTGTATGGTTCTATAACAATTAATACGAAATCGTACCACCGTCATCTATTGATAACCTAACCTAACCTAACCGCAGCAACTCATGGAAAAGTACTGATAATACTAAATTTTGTATGTTATTTAAACAATATAATTTAACATATTATTGTGTATTAAGTAATTGTAAAATTATAATAAGGTTAGGACACCTAATTAGGTTTGTGTAAATGTGTATATTAAATTGTAGTTAGTAAATAGTGTGTATTATGTGTTTAAATGTTGCATGATGTGGCTAACAATTATTTTCTGTTTTTGAAGTGTGAGCAGAAATTATATTTTTGAGTCATGAATGTCCAACAATGTTCTTAAAAACAACAGTATTTACATTCTACAGGTAAATAGTATTTAGTATATTATTTTATTCAACAGTACCTGTCAATTGTACAAAATTTAAATTACCTACCAAGTACTTTTTCAAAGAGTAAATAATATAGGTATTATGTGCTAGCATATTAACATATTTACTAATGTTAAATTTATGCAATAATTTGTTTTGTATTTTATACTTTTATAGTAACTCCAACCAAAAAAAAAGATCAAAAGATATATGAACAACAAACACCCATTGTGGACCAATCTCCAAGTAAAATTTCAAGATATTTTAGTATAATATGAATATAATATAGATAATTTATTTATTTATTTAAAAACGGGACGAACCCAAGTTAAAAGAGGTACATCAGTTAGTAGAATATTTACAACAAAATCTTAAGTACTTACATAATAATGTAATATTACTTGATAATGAATATACTTGATAATGAAAGTGTTATGTCAAATGGGTTCCTACGTTTTAGATACTCTTCATTCAAACACAATTCAATTGTTACCAAATTCAGTGGAAAGAAAAACTGTAGACATTTTATTGCCATGGTAACTATATTAATTTTTTTCGTCATTGTTCAATATAAATATATACATTTTATTTAATACAGTTATTGACTTCATCTTTGGATTATAGATGATTTTGAAATGAGTGGAATTAGTATGCTTGATGATACAGAGAATTCTCCTTTATTAAATAATGTACACTGTGATATTTAAATCATTATAATTTATAACACATTTTTTTTTCTAAATACTTTAGTTTTGTTGTATTTATAGATCATATATTATCACGGATAGACAAAACCAAAGAATTTAGTACAAAATACAAGGGTAGAGAGAAAAATGAATTGCTAAAAAATATTAATGTACCAAGCCAGCGTCATTTAACTCCCAACTGTAAAAAGCTGTTTCACGAAGCTATGAAACTTAAAAAAAAATTAACGTTTACGACAGAATAAAAATAATTTTAAAACTAGAGTAAAGCTGATTGAAAAATTTGCAAAATCTCCTTGTACTGATAAACTGATGAACAAATTAAACTTAACAACACTAGAATTTTTCAAATCACAAATTAAATGTCGAACAACCAAACCCAAGGGCAATGCCGTAGCTTGAGAGTCAAAGGCCCCGGTGCAAACTCATGTGTATGGGCCCCTCCTACTTATTGAGTATTATAATTTTAATATATAAAAAAAGACTGTCATCATGGGTATTCTTCATTTGTTATAAAGGATATTCATGGTGAATGTATTGAGTTTAAAAGTACTGATTTGTAATTTTTTCAATAAGACCATTTTAAGTGGAGTTTCAATATAATTTACAAGCTCATATTGTGGTTTTCATGTATATAAATATTATATATTAAGATTTTTTTTAAAATATAATGTATTAACTATTATGTAAAACAAATTTAGTCTAAATTAAATCATTATTTCACCACAAATAAATAGTTTATCAAAATTCTAATTTAAAATGCTCATAAAAGGTTTTTATGTCGCAATATTGCATCAGCTATATAATCTAAATCTATAAAATTATGTTCAAAGTAATGGAGTTACAAGTTTACAAGAATAAAGTTTTAATAGAAAAAACTCTCAAAAAATGAATTACAAATAATAAAATATTGAAATTCAATAATTAGCCCAAAAGAGGTCAAATTTGTTGAACAATTTTGTATATGTAAATTACACTTTAATGATAAAGTGGTAAACATTTCGTGCTTACCTATATTTTAAAAAGAATTCAAATTTCTAGCATAATCTAGATTAAATTTTTTATTTAAAAGAACTGCTGTGTTAAATCTTTGGATCAGTTTTATTTTCTCAAAGTGAAACCAGAAAAAATGTATTTTATATGGTTAATAAAAGCATAAAATCTATTTACTTCACAAAAAATCTAAAATACGTGGATATACAAATTATTATTATTCATGAAATAAACCAAAATTAACCCACACTTGTATTTAGTTTGGTTGATAACTTTTTTTCAAGATTTAACAATATTAACAAATGGTAATAATTTTTCACATAATTTCTGCCTTTCTCAATAGATAAAATAATATAAAATGAATAAAAATAAACATACTAATACTAATGTTAAAATTACTTAAGTATCTACTATCCATATAGGCAATACAAATAAATCGAAATGTATTTTGACGGTGATGGCCGATGGGCCCTTATACCCAGAGGGCCCCAGTGCCATGCACCGCCTGCACCTATGATTGCTACGGCACTGCCCAAGGGTCGCAGGTATTCGTTACAAGAAAAATTGTTATCTTTATCTATATTTAAAAATTCTCCAAAAGGATATCGTTTTCTCTCAACTATATTTTCATTGCCTTCAAAAAAAACGTTGAATAACCTTCTGAATCGTGTACCTTTTGAAGCTGGAATTAATGATCATATAATTAAAAATCTTACTCGTCAGGCTTCTAAATTAAAACCAAATGATCGATTATGTTCTTTAGTGTTCGATGAAATGGCTATAGACCCATCTCTAACATATAGTCAAAGAAATGATCTCATTTTTGGTTTTGAAAATTTTGGAAATAATCAACAAAATTGTAAATTTAGTGACCATGTGTTGGTCTTTCTATTACGAGGAATAAATCGTAAATGGAAACAGCCAGTGGCATATTACTTTTGTCAAAGTACAACAAAAACACCGCAATTAGTTAATTGTATTAAAGAGGTAGTAACTGCTGTTCAATCAACAGGCCTAAACATTTTAACAACTGTGTGTGATCAAGGTGGTACTAATAGTGCAGCAATAAAGTTTTTAAAAAATGAAACAAATACTTCATGTATAAAAAATGGTGTTGAAAATTCTTATTTTGGTTTTACAATCAATAATCACGAAATTATTCCAATATTTGATCCACCTCATCTTCTAAAAACGATTCGAAATAATTTGATAACTAAAGATTTAGTATTCTTTAAAAATGACAAATGTTTTAAAGCTTCGTGGGATCACATAAAAGCACTATATGAATTTGATATTAAAAATGAAGCATGTGGTCTTCGAACACTACCAAAACTTTCTGCTGCACATGTGATACCTACCCGAGAAAATAAAAAAGATGTGTGTTTCAGTGGCTTCCCAAACACTAAGTCAGCGTGTAGCAGCTACATTACAACTAATGGCAGATTGTGGTAAATTTAACATAAATTAAAATTATTATTACATAGGTATTGATTATAATTAATAATATTTTTTGAATATTTCTTGTAGTTCAAGACAATGTACTTTTAAAAGCACATGGTACAGCTGAACTTTGCCTATTTATGGACATGGTGTTTGACTCGGTGAATGGCAGTTCTATAAAATCTAAACATGGGAAACCTTTGAGAGCTGCAGTAACAAATAAGTCCCCACATCTTGCATTTTGGACTTCAGCGATTAAAGTATTTGAGTCAATGTATTTCCTAAATAGAGTTACCGGACAAAAGATTATTCCACCTTATGTTAATAATTGGATACAAACATTGCGCGGCTTTATTTACTTATGGAATAACAAATTAAAAAAATTGGACAATTTTAAATTTCTGATTCCAAGGAACATAAACCAGGATCCACTCGAATGTTTTTTTGGTAAAATAAGGAGCCATGGTGTTAGGAACATAAATCCCACATCCTTTCAATTTGTTTCTTCTTTTAAAACATTACTAATAAATAATTTTACTTCTGTAAAAACAATGGGAAACAATTGTGAGTCTGACGATTGTACTACATTAGACAATTTAAAAACATTCCTTGTAGAACCAATTATTGTTCCTGAGAGTTCTTGTGATATTTCTAATTTACCTATGATTCTGGGTATACCAAGTACAATTGATAAAACAATGACAAGTGATTTTACTGTTGGGTATGTTGGTGGTTTTTAGTTCGATCAATTTTGAAAAGTGTCAACAACTGTAAAGTGTGCAAAAAAAATATTTCAGAAGACATTATAACAAACAATTTAATAAGAGTTAGGTCCTATACAAAACAAAGTCTGAGAAATCCCAGTAAAAAATTAATTGAAATCATTGAACATATTTTTTTTAGTGTTATCACAATATATTCCTCTAATTTGTCATGAAGCTAACATAAAAAAAAAATTAGACCTAGCTATTAAACTAAATGTAGAATTTATTGTGAACTGTGGAATTCACAATTTAAAACAAATTATTAAATATAAAACCATAGACTTTTTTTTATTTTCATATATAAAAATGTCAATAAACTTTTAAGGGGAGTTAATATCAAAACATCTAACGATACAATCCAAAAAATGGCCATTGAATACTATAGAATACATAGAACAAGAAAAATTTAAATTAATAAAACTAAGCAACTATTATAATATCTCCTCTCTTTTAATTGTAAATAAATATTAATTGAACTATTTCATGTATTATTAAAATTTATTATATGCTTATTATATTTATATGCATAGTATATTATGTTATTTTACATTATTACATTATTATATAATTATTATATGTTACTTTATTTATCCAACATTATAATGTCAATAAAATATACAAATATATAAAACTAAACTTTTATTATAATATCTCCTATTTTTTCACTGTAAATTAAATTATTTTAACTATTTCATGTCTTATAACAATGTATTTTATTTTTAAGATAACCCTAAATATCATAATATTATTATATTATTTTGTAAATTGAAAAAAAAACAAATAAATTGTATTATTAAACTTTGTTTTAAATGTTTGTTGTGTAAATATATTATAATAATCATGTTGTTATTAAAAAAATTTTGTATTTTATATTAAGTAATTAGGGGCCGGCATTTGTCATCCGCGCACAAATGTCTATAAAATTATCAATCAGGGGGTATGCACTCGTACGGATGGCATATGGTATTATATTAAATACCTAGGTATTTTATATTCTATAAGCTTCATTAAGTACAAAAAAAATAAAATCAAAACTGCGACAGAGAAAATGAGCCTAAGTGCAAAACTAATTTAATCAATCTCTATTATTACATACAAAATACTACGGTTATAAATTATAAACTAATAATAAGTATACTATCGTAGATAAGCGTGACTTAAATACTTTGTTTTCATCCGCAATTGTTAACATGGTAGATAGGTCGGTAGGCTTAGGTTGTAGGACAATATTCTAGGGATAATGGGTTCGATTCACGAATATGACTGAATTTATTTGCCAAACGTTTTGTCACCAGGATCGAAAATAGTTCATAATCGCAACACCCGTAGCGCTTCAACCAGCACCAGTTGTGACGGCCGAGTTTCCGTTCTATATTATTCTTTATCCTATGGTAAGCACTCGCGCGGGGTAAATAATCTCCCAGGCTATTTTTGTTTGGAAATATTTTCGAAGTTATCAGTTTTGCGATATCGATGTTCATAATAGCCTCCTAGTTACTTGTGCACATTGTTGTTATCGTGTTTTGAAATTATGTAATTGATTAGTTTGTCTCTAACCATCCGTTATAGTACCTGTACATCGCGACGCGTCGGGAAAAATATTACCCCACGCGAGTAAAGTGACAATATTATTGTTCGATCCTTTCATATGATTTAAAATGCTACTGGTGTTCAGCTTATAGCGTTAACCATGTTCAGTCGTCAGCGCGGTTGGCGACACTGTTGCACCGACGCTTTTGCCCGTGTAATAGTGCGTACGCCGCTGCTAACGGTCGCCATGTTCGTTTCGTCCATGTTTTGCGTGTGTGTTCTCCTCGCAAAATATACGGTTGCTCGACGTATACGATCGCTGTCATTTAACGTTTAACGTTGTCGTGCTCTTGCTCGAGCCATTGTCTTGCTCATTAAGACGTCGCTATTGATTGTGTAGCAATAAGAATCTATGTTCGATTCGTCGTATGTTCAATACGATATCGTGATCCAGATCGCAACACGTACGCTCTACGTGTATTATCGTGTGTTAACGTTCGTGCTCCCGTTATCCACGTGGTGTGTCAGCAGCTCCGCCATATATTACCTTTGTCAGCAGCTCCGCCATATATTGCCATTCATCAGCAGCTCAGCTTGGGACTCCACATCATTCGCTAAGGCAGTCCGTCAGAGCGGTGTTCCCCGTCTCCCTTACATGCATTGTCGTTTGTATTTGTTTAATATATGAAATTGTGTATTAATTCGTGTTACATTCTAGATCATTTAATAATTCCCATCACTCTAAGGGTCCGGAGGACCGTGTGTCCGACGACAACCTTGACGAGAGGCTCGTTGGCGCAACATTTTGGTAGCAGAGCGTGGTTTGATTGTTCCATCAGCCTTTTGGTACTCAGGATCCAGGTGAGTGATGCGTTGTTAATTGTAGTTGTAGCACGGAGTATAAGGTGTATTTTGCTCATTTGTTCCTTTTCTCTGTAATACAGTGCTCTCTGTATTAGGTGTGTGTACACATTTTATAATATTTATCAGTATAGGTATTGCTCACTAGCTGCTCGTCTAGTTATTACATACTACATTGATTATCTTGTAATCAAATCGTTCACTTGTTATTTTACTACAATATTGTTCATTGTTGAGTTTAAATATTTATTTAAATTAGGGTGTATGTTTTAAACCTATATTATGTTGATATATTTAATTAGTTAACGTGCTCATAGTTATTATAATTATCTTGGTGTTACATTATTTAAATGGTCGCTCGGTTACACTTGTACACTACTTAAATAATAGTAGGTGCTCTCCTCTTGTTGTTGTTCAAGATTTTATTGTTTGAATTGTTGTTATATATACTGTTTGTTAGTATTGCTCTGTACTATTACTATAATTGTTTGTAGTAATATATAACAATTGATAGCAGTATGGCTGGTGGAGAACGTGACGCTAGAGCTAAAGACCGTGCGATCCTACGTAGGGATCAGGTAATAGCCCGTATACGTCAAATACATGCATTGGCTACTAGTTCAGCCTCTGATCAGCCAAGCCGGGCTCAACTAGCTGTAGCTATAGCCGATCTTGATACCTTGTGGTCTAATTTCGAAGTAGAAAATAGTAACTTGTTAGATATACTCTCCGATCTGGATCAATTGGGGGAGTATTCATTGGAAGTAGAGACCACTACTCGATCATTGGTCATCGAAGCTAAGGCTTTATGTAACGCTTCTCAGGCTGCTCCAGTCGTTGGTGTAGGTTCTATTTCGAAGGGTATCGACACCGTTACTACCGATAATTCTAGTTGCTCTACTAGTACTTTGAAGGATTGCTCTGGTCCTCTTGTTGATAGGGCACTAATACCATCAAAGCTACCGGACATACCATTGCCATATTTCGACGGTGAATGCCAAAACTGGCCAGCGTTTCGGGACAGGTTTAAGGCGTTAGTCGATCAACGCCCAAATATTTCTAATATAGAGAAATTTTATTATTTAATTGGGTGCCTTCATGCTGATCCGCAGGAGGTAGTGAAAGGCTTCACAGTTTCCAACGAAACGTACACTTTGGCGTGGGATGCTCTGGTAGAGAGGTATGACAAACCTCGCAAGCTCGCTTCGTCGATTATTGAAAAGTTGCTGACTGCTCCCGTCGCGACTTCTGAAACATATGCTGCTCTGCAAAGTTTCTTGTCGATTTTTGATGAAAATATTGCTATTCTCGAATCGCTTCAGATTCCAGATTTAGCGTCCTTTTTGTTGTTCTCGTTGGCTGCTAGATGCTTACCTATGTCGTCTAGGCGCTTGTTTGAAGCGGGAAATACTGAGGAGTACCCCTCTATTCAGCACGTGATTAAGTTTGTCAAGCTGAGAATGCAAGTCATTGAAAATGCAGGAGCTCAACAATCTGGAAGCTCATCCAAACCTGTGCATAACAAAAGTAGTGGCCCTCGACGTGAAGGCAAGGTTACGTTGATGTCTGCCGCGAAACCTAATGCTCTAAAATGTATTGTATGTTCTGGTGCTCACCAGTTAGCAGACTGTTCCAAGTTTAAATCTTGTTCTGTGGATGAACGATACAAGGTTGTATGTTCATATCGTTTATGTATGGTCTGTCTAGGTGAAGGTCATATGTCTTTTAAATGTCCTTCGTCATGTTCAGTTTGTAAGAGACGCCATCATGCACTACTCCATCGAGAGTCCAGTCCAAAGGGGACTAATTCGCAAACTGCTCTGTTAAGTCGACATCCAGCCCCTACGGTCTTGCTAGGTACTGCTGTAGTACATGCGAGAGATACCGTTGGAATTTGTAGATCTGTACGCGTTTTGATCGATTCTGCGTCCCAGATAAGCGCAATAACTTCTTCGTGTTGTGACCGGTTGGGGTTGCAGCTTTCGCGTTGGACAGTACCGGTTACTGGGCTGTCAGGTCAAAGGGTCCCAGATGTGCTGGGAGTTGTCCAGCTGAAGATCCAGCCTCGTGACAGTCCTACTCCAGTCATCCAAGTGAAGCCCTGGGTACTCTCATCGATTACGTCTGATATGCCAGCTAGACCATTGCCAGCTCAGGTGCGAGCCAGATGTAACCACTTGTCGTTAGCTGATCCTCACTTTGATAAACCAGCTCCGGTTGACTTACTCATTGGTGCTGATATATTTCCGCAAATCTGGAATAACCAGAGTAGCTCGTTAGGTCCAGGGTTCCCTTCCGTTTATAGCTCGATCTTCGGTTGGGTTCTGATTGGCCCAGTCCAGGAACTCCCAGACATTGGTGCTCAATCCATGTTGACATCTCTGGAGTCATCGATGGAGACCATTATTGAGAGGTTCTGGTCGGTTGAAGAACCGGAGGCTGCTCCGCCCCAGTTCACCGAAGACGGTTTGTGTGAAGAGTTGTTCCGCTCTGAGATGAGCCGAGATTCTCGTGGTCGGTTCTCGGTTCCTCTGCCCTTCCGCCCAGGTCATTCAGGAGAAGTCTTTCCAGGCTCTCGTCAGGTGGCTCTAAATCGTTTTTTGAATTTAGAGAAAAGATTAACAGCTGATAAGATTCTACATAAGGCTTACTGCAAGTTCATGGCAGAGTATGAAGAATTAGGTCATATGTCCCGCGCTGAGGGTAAGGGTCAGTACTTCATTCCTCATCATGCTGTCCACAAACACGAGGGAGAAGAGTTAAAATTGCGGGTAGTGTTCGATGCCTCAGCAAAATGTCACTCTGGAGTATCCCTCAACCAATGCTTGTTGAAGGGTCCGAAGTTGCAACAAGACATTGTTGATGTCTTACTCGGATTCAGGTTGCATAAAGTGGCATTTACGACGGATATATGTAAAATGTATCGTCAGATTGAAGTATTGCCACAATACCGAGGATATCAGTATATCCTATGGAGGGATTCGCCGCAAGCAATGATTCAGGAGTATACTCTCAACACGGTCACATACGGGGTGAATAGTGCTCCCTATTTAGCCCTGCGTGTCCTTCGGTTTATTGCTGACAACGATTGTGAAGATCTTCCAAATGTCGAAGCCGCGTTATATAATCAGACCTATATGGATGATATTTGTGTGGGTACTGAATCCTTGGAGGCTGCCCAGACGCTTCAGTCAGATTTAATTAGAACTTTCGCCAGATCCGGCTTGCAACTGAAGAAATGGGCCAGCAATTGTCCAGATGTATTGAGTCGTTTATCACCAGAAGATTGCTCAACAGATCCGTTGTTCTTCGACCAGGATGATGCGACACAAGTGCTAGGTATGCGGTGGAATCATGGGAAAGACTATTTCTCCTTTTGTACTAATAATTTCATGATGATTCCTACCAAGCGTGGAGTGCTGTCAATGATCGCCAGGATCTTCGATCCGTTAGGCCTGTTAGCACCATCGATATTTTACGCTAAGACGATCATGCAGCGTGTGTGGCTTGCTCACATTGAATGGGATGATCAGCTCCCATCAGACCTAGCTGAAGAGTGGATAGCTTTCTATCACGCGCTAGGATGGCTCACGGGTATCAAGATCCCTCGCTTCATCGGTTGCTCTACTGGTTGTCGTTATGATCTATGTGGGTTTGCTGATGCTTCGGTAAAAGGTTACGCTGCTGTGGCATACCTTCGTGTGACTGATCCGTCCGGAGGCACGCGCATTTATCTTCTTGGGTCAAAGACCAAGTTAGCCCCTATGAAGACCATGACGATTCCGAGACTCGAACTTTGTGGTGCCGTGCTGCTAGCAATGTGGTTGAGCAGACTGAACCGTATCTTGGGGAAGCACTTGGTGATCAATGAAGTGTTTGCGTGGTCAGACTCAACCATTGTGCTCGCATGGTTGAGTAACCCTCATTCGTCGTTTAAGACGTTTGTGTCCAATAGGGTCTATCAGATTAAGTCAACGATTCCCAGTTGTCGATGGTTTCATGTCAGCTCAGACGAAAATCCAGCCGATTGTTGTTCACGGGGACTTCGTCCCTCAGAGTTAGTAGGATCAGGTTTATACTGGAATGGACCCGCCTTCCTGTCATCGTCAGTGGATAGTTGGTTAAAGGATGATGCAAGGTTACCCTTGGATCAGTTACCGGAAGTCAAGCCGGTGTGTTTGTTGGTACACAATAATCCTCTGACAGAATGGTTCGTTCGGTTTTCATCATTCGACAACATGATTCGCGTAGTAGCTCGACTACGTCGTTTCATGTTCAGATGTCAAAGGAAGGAGGTTCAATCTGGGTTTTTGCAGCAGTCTGAGTTAGATGCTGCTTTAATGGTTGTGGTTAAATGTGCACAAGCGTGTTTTCTGCGCGAATTGGTCGCGTGTTTATCTAGAGGGGAAGAGACTAAACATAGGTCGCTCGCTCGTCTCTCTCCTTTCATGGACTCAGCTGGAGTAATCCGTGTAGGAGGTCGCCTGGTAAACTCGCATTTATCTCAGCGTAGGATTCATCCTATGTTAATACCGAAAGAGTCACATCTTGCATTGCTCATTGTTCGTCATTGGCATCGGTTTGCCTGTCATGCTAGTCCTCGGTTGCTCACCGCTATTGTGTTAAGACGATTCTGGATAGTTAATGTTCGCTTAATTGTTCATCGGGTGATACGCAAGTGTACAGTTTGCGTACGTACCTCTGCTGTCAACCCTCAGCCCCAGATGGCTAATTTACCAGCGTTTCGAGTTCAGGAAGCTCATCCGTTCTCTCTTGTTGGCATTGATTATGCGGGACCTTTACAGATGAAAGAATTAAGTCTCCGTAAGGCTCGGATCTATAAAGTATATATAGCTGTTTTTGTTTGTATGACAACTAAAGCAGTTCATTTGGAATCTGTCACTGCTCTGTCCACAGATGCCTTTTTGTTAACGTTGGATAGGTTCGTTGCTCGTCGCGGACTACCTTCGTCTATTTACTCGGACTGTGGTACCAACTTTGTTGGTGCAGCAAAACAGTTACGTCGGTTGATCAACCATCCAGATCATAGAGATAAGGTAACAGGTCATTTGCCTTGTGAGTGGCATTTCAACCCCCCTGGTGCTCCCCATTTTGGTGGGATTTGGGAAGCTGCTGTAAAGTCAGCTAAGTCGTTGCTCTTACGTACTATGACGTCTCAGATCTGGACGCTAGAGGAATTCTCTACTGTGTTGTGTAGAGTGGAAGCTGCGCTGAATTCCCGTCCACTCGTTCCCGTTTCTTCTGACCCCAATGATCTGGAGTGTCTGACTCCCGGTCATTTTTTGATCGGTAGACCGTTGCTCTCGGTACCAGAACCAAATGATTCAGTGTCGCAAAAATCATTTCCGACTCGCTGGAAGCTCATCCAGCAGTCGTTCCGGTCCTTTTGGCGACGTTGGTCGCAAGAATACTTGAACACTCTCCAAGCTCGTGGGAAGTGGATCAAGTCAGGTCGCAACCTGGAAGTCGGTACTATGGTCGTAGTTAAGACTGGTGATGCGCCGCCCCTCTCTTGGCCCTTAGGTCGAGTTGTAGAAGTGTGCCCGGGTCCAGACCAAATCGTTCGTGTAGCCAAGGTACTCACTAGCCAAGGGGTACTTACTAGACCAGTAGTGAAGCTAGTGCCTCTGCCTGCTGATCCGTAGACAGAGTCTAATCCGTTCCTCATTTACACCTTATATCTATTGTGCTATGATTATACTTATGATGCTCTCTCATGTGGTATGTCACCGCCTCTGCTACCGTAGGTCTCGTCGGACTCCGGCCTCCGGGACCTTGGTAGTGGATGCTATTTGTTAGATATTAAGTTTGTTAAATGAGCAACTATTGTATATATTGTAAAAATGTTTTTTTTTTTTAATGTTCATGCTCGAACTAAAGCCTTGTGATCAGTAACGATTGTTCCTATTATTATAAGACTTATGCGCTTACATATATTTTGTTTTTATTATTTAATTATTATAATATATTTAAAAATTGTTATTCGATGTTTATTAAATGTTGTCTATTTTTTTATTGATTGTTCTGTCAAAAAAAAAAATAATGTACTGGTCAACGACCAATGTTGTCCCTTTGTAAACCCCGTTCATCGCTCTGTTGGCAACTGCTCCGTTCACCTACTCAACTGCTCTGTTCATCTGCTCAACTGCTCTGTTCACCTGCTCAACTGCTCCGTTCATCTGCTCAACTGCTCTGTTCATCTGCTCAACTGCTCTGTTCATCTGCTCAACTGCTCCGTTCATATGATCAACCGCTACGGACACTGGCTTAATAGCTTACTATCAGCTCTGAAGATCGAACTCGCTTTGCAAGAAAACGGATACTTGCAAGGGGGAGTATGTTCGATCCTTTCATATGATTTAAAATGCTACTGGTGTTCAGCTTATAGCGTTAACCATGTTCAGTCGTCAGCGCGGTTGGCGACACAGTTGCACCGACGCTTTTGCCCGTGTAATAGTGCGTACGCCGCTGCTAACGGTCGCCATGTTCGTTTCGTCCATGTTTTGCGTGTGTGTTCTCCTCGCAAAATATACGGTTGCTCGACGTATACGATCGCTGTCATTTAACGTTTAACGTTGTCGTGCTCTTGCTCGAGCCATTGTCTTGCTCATTAAGACGTCGCTATTGATTGTGTAGCAATAAGAATCTATGTTCGATTCGTCGTATGTTCAATACGATATCGTGATCCAGATCGCAACACGTACGCTCTACGTGTATTATCGTGTGTTAACGTTCGTGCTCCCGTTATCCACGTGGTGTGTCAGCAGCTCCGCCATATATTACCTTTGTCAGCAGCTCCGCCATATATTGCCATTCATCAGCAGCTCAGCTTGGGACTCCACATCATTCGCTAAGGCAGTCCGTCAGAGCGGTGTTCCCCGTCTCCCTTACATGCATTGTCGTTTGTATTTGTTTAATATATGAAATTGTGTATTAATTCGTGTTACATTCTAGATCATTTAATAATTCCCATCACTCTAAGGGTCCGGAGGACCGTGTGTCCGACGACAACCTTGACGAGAGGCTCGTTGGCGCAACAATTATCGTGAAACGTGCATATTTCATTTTAAATACGCAATTTCTATAAACATCTATTGTTTTAAATTGTACAAATCATAATGGATGACATTCAAAGAAGACGAATAGAATATTATTTAGAGGAAGATGAAAATGGAGAAGAACTTGGGGGAGTTTCAACTGATGAGGAAGGTGAACAAAATGACACAAATGAAACTATTTTATCATACGGTACAGATACAGAACAATCAATATCAACCTCAGAAATCATAAGTTCGGGTGACGAACAAACACTTTTATCGGATTACTCGTATCATGAATCTGAAGATGAGCTTCCATTGTCTATGAGGGTATCGTTTTATATTGGAAAAGACGGAACTAAATGGTATAGAAAACCACCTAACTTTAGAGTAAGAACGCTGAAACAAAATATTGTTACTGAAAAAGCTGAAGTATTAGGAACAGCAAAAAATGCTAAATCGATACTTGATTGTTGATCTCTTTTTTTCACACCTCTAATGTTGGGGACCACATAGTAAATTGCACCAATGTTTATATTGAAAAAATTCGACCGCAGTTTGTACGAGAACGAGATTGTTCGACACGTGTGAGAGAGAAATAAAATCACTTTTTGGCATTCTTTATACACTCATTTATTTATTAAAATAAGCAATGAAGTTAAGGATAAAAATTAAAATTCAAACGAAATATTGTTCAATATTTATTATTGGAAATTTTTTACCCTACGCGAGTAACTATAACTGAAGAATTCACGCGAGTACTAAGGGGTTGATGGAAGATGGTATTAAATCAATGACACCTTTTATTTATTATAAAATACTGATAAAGTTAAATCAATATTACCTTTTCTTTAAATTAAAAACTCTGGTGTTGAATGAATGACTATTGCACTAATATATGCAATAAATATAAAGGATTTTTTTTTTTAATCAAAGGAATAAAGGAATAAAAAATTCATGCTAGATAAAATGTATATTTATATTTAGGTATAATAAAACATCATTACAATTTAATAGGTCAATTCAGTTTATATTATACAATGTTAATTAATAATAAAAAAAAATAAACAAGTACTTGAGACAAATTTGTTATACTACACAATTAATTAAGAAGATTTTTAGGTTTTAAAAACAATTTAATATTTATGCATTCTAAAAAATCATAAGCTATCTATCTAATGCAATTGACAAATATAAAAGAAATGCACAATAAAATGTAAACAGTTTTAAAAATGTTTTAATCTAATAAAATAAATATCTGCATTATTTGAAATACTATATAAATGAATAGGAGGTCCTTTAAAATCCTTTATATTTTTTAATTCACATTCATTTTTAATTATTTTATTTATTTTGTAAGAAGTTAAATGATTTACATAACAAATTTTATCCATTTTTTGACAAAATATAAAAACTGTGTTCTTGTCAACACATACAATTTTTTTTAACAAATAAACAGTAAATTCATTTTCATATGTTATAAGAACATTATTGTATGAATATTTAGTATTAAAATACATAAGTTTATTGTAGCATAATGCATTATGTAACAAATGCTTGTACTCATTAAAACATAGTGAAGTTATTTGATTAAAATGTTCATAAGTTGTAATGAGAGATCCACCATCTATTAGTTTATAATTGGTTAAAAATGTATGGACAATTTTATGCCTAGTGAAATTGATACATTAATCCGTGAATTTGTATTTTTAGTGTAAGACTTTAATTGTTTATGTTTGGATTCAAAATTGTAAGACCAAATAAATTTTAACGGACCAGGCTTTTTAATTATGCTACAATAATGAGTAAGAAAGTGGTGTTTGGGTTTTAGATTGTCATTAAATAATTATACATATTTTAAGTTGTGATACTCTATATACTTTTGTAATTTAAATAAAACTTGAATGTCAAATGTAGATAATAACAGTAAATCTATAATTTGTATTAAATTTATAAAAAACTTCCAAGTTGGATCATTCTCAGGGACTAAGTCACCAATTAGTAATGGAAAAAAGTGTACAAATGTTTGCATTTACCAGGCTGAAATTTTTATATTTATATTATTTAAATTAAGTATTTTTAAAGGTGGAGATATGTTACATATTTCACTCTCCCCATACTGAAAATATTGTTTACGGTTATTTAAAGTTTCTAAATTGAAGTAACCTGATTTTATTAAATTGAAAATAATATGACACATATCATACACACAAACACCCTCGAATATATTGTACAACATGAAATGAATTAACTAAATTAAAAACAGAGTTTTCATGAATACCTGTTTGCTTGTAATCATTTTTTATGACATCTTCTTCGTAATTGCGCTTATTACGTAAAGAATCAACAACTTCAGTAGCAAGAATACTTGTATTATTTTTATTAGGATGACAAAATTGACAAAAGAAAGTAGCAGAAAATGATTTGGAAAAACCCAAAACACTATTTAGTATTTACACCTAAATTATCTCCCACAATCAGTCCTAATGAAAAATATATTTTTTCATTTCTTCCTGACAAATTTAATTGAAGACCATTGCTTTCTAAATCATTAAGTTTTTCAATTAATTTTAAAAATGTTTTATCATTTCCTACAGCTTTAACAACTTTTGAATTGAAGAGTGCAGCAATAAAAATATTTTGTAAATTTGAACGTAAATAAAAAGGAGCTGAAGGAAAACAGTAATAAACCCCTAAAATTGATGATGAGTGAGAATAAAGAGGGTTGTTAATCTCAAAGTCATCAAAATATAAAAAATAAGAAATAACTATTTTATCAGAATGTTGTGAAATCTTATGCTTCCACAAATCACCATTACAAAAATTTGTATAATTAGTATAAGAATTTAAAGAACTGTGATTGGCTATAATTGAGTCTAAAACACCAGGCAACTCAAAATATTTTTTAAATTGAAATTTAATTGGTAATAGAACCCCTTTAACTTTTTTTTCATCGATAGTACCTATTAACATTATTGAAAATAATATTTTCAATGGTATTATTTAATGTAACAATAAGTGGTTTTTCATATAATTAATAATTTAATTATTTTAGAATCTGTACACCTAACTAATACTTTCGTTTCAATTTGCATAGCAATAGTTTTAGTTATGAGCTCTGTAATGTCAATCTGCAATTCGATAGCTTGTTTTCGAGAAAGATTAAGTTTTTCGTAGTATTTAAGAGACAATTTTAATGCGGAATCTAGCAGTAAATTAATATTTACTTCTGGAGTATCATTTTTGATTTCATTTGAATGATTATCAGAGTATAGATCATTATAAGGTGAATTTGGCGCTTTAGTTGCATTAATACTACATTTATTACTAGAAATACTTTAAGAACTAATTGTAACATTATTAATTTCTGTTTTCATATGCTTTGCAAACGAGCGAAAAGGTGTAAAACTCTGAGTACAATTAAGAACACAACATTTATAAATATCATTAGAATGAAGTGAATGAAATAATTTTAAATGAATAAATAATTTTTGTAGATCATTAATTAACAAATTACATTTGAAACAAAACAAATCCATATTAAATCTATACAAATTTTAAATTGTTAGTTAGATAAATCTGATATTACAGAAATAAGGGCAGAACATTTTACATCAAATTCAGAATAAATATTATAAATATAATTTTGCAAAAATGTCCACACTAACACAGATTCAATTGGGTACTTCAAGTTAAAAACATGAAATATTTTGAAACATAAATCTACAGCTTTAACAATATTGGGGCATTTGTAATATGTATTAAAATAATAAACAAAAAATTCTTTAGAATCAATATACTCATTTCCTATGATACAGATTAAGGGCTGTAAAGTTTGTTTCTTTCATAATAACTGTCAACTTTATTTTGAATCTGTATGTATAAGTCACTGGTGTTGGCGCAAAGTAATAAAAATGAATTTCGGGCATCAGCTATTGAAGTTTTAAAGATCCGTTTTGAGTTTGTAGCCTTGTCAATCTCATATGATTTTGAAGTTGGAATAATGAGGGAATTCAGTAAAGCAAATATAACAGTATTTTTAGAATCTGTAAAAAATAACAGATGTTAGTACATTGAAATTCATTATACAACATAATAATTATATAATAAGTTTACTTACCTAAATCAATTTCAGAACTTTTATTATAAACTCTCTTCAATAATTCTTTGCTATTTAAATCTTTAATGTTCTATGCATAAGAGTTAATAGTTTAGGAATAAGCAGTGGCCATTTTTCAAATAGCAAATTTTCCTTCCCTGAGTAGATGTACTCAAAATCAATATCAATCTAAAAAAAAAAAATGCCATACCTATTTTTAGTATTCCTACTCAAATTATTAGCATGTGTGTGAAGGTACAAAATTATACCAAATTATGTCCAAATGACTATTTGTATAAGGGCCACTGGTTCAATATATCATTTATTTTGGTATCTTGATGTATAAGAAATGTCCGGCGACAGTTTCTTGCCACTTAATTAATACATCTTGAAGAGGTTCGATGTTAAACTGAAGCCATCTTTTAGAAGTAACCAATGTCTGATCTATAGATATATTATATGTATTTATAAAGCATATCATACATCTAAGTAAAAACTAATAATATAATACATGGATGCAGGTTGTTGAATATTTTTAGTAATTTACTAATAGGTAGTAATGTTAACATAAGAAATTAAATATAAAAACCTTACCATCAATTTGCAAAGGAAGAGATTGAGGTTGATTAAAATTATCGGTAGAGCTGGAAGCAGTTGATCCTTTAATTATATCCTTAGTAGAACTCCAAAGGTCATTTTTGCGCAATTTTGTGACAGTATTATGATATTTTTGATACAACACACCTTTTGGTTTGCTTTTTGGAACATTCAAAAAATAAGTTTCCTATTTCATACAAATAAGTAGGAATTACAATTAATATAAAATTAATTATCAAAATGGATGCTTATTTAAACACACCTTGACTTAGATTTAAAATATTTTACTACAGTGTCAGCTATATGTTCAATCAACTTGGGTGAAGCATGAATTTTATGTTCAATTAAATATTCTATAACAACCATCTCCTAAAGCAAAAGAAAACTTAAATTATCTGATAATTTACTGTGCTTTTTATAATATGCTATAATTAAACTTCCTTTTCCAGATTTATTTAAAATATCTTCTATATTTATCTATATAACACACACAAATTACTAAAATGAAACTATTAAGTAGAATTAAAATTTGAAAAATACTTAAAGAGAAGATAAATTATAGTGGTAAATAATATAATTTAGTGAGAGTAAATAAATTGTATTATGTTTAAAAACCTAGTACCTATACTACTAATTACTATTGAACATTACTAAATGGTACCTACTGCCTATTGTGTGAACCCTTACTACTAATAGTTTGACTTCTAACTGTAACTTTAAATATACTATGTAATTTGAATCTATTTAAAATTAAAATGTCCATATAAAAATAATGTGTACCTATAGTATGGGTATGGGTCGTTGGGCCGACAACCATTCGGCCGACAGGACAGGGGGCCGACAACCAACGGGCCGAAAGGACATAAAGCCGACAATACAGAGGGCCGACTGGTCAAAAGGCCGACAATATTATATTTTTATAGCATTTATACGTACTTAGCCAAACGAATATCTGTGTTTATCTTATATATTATGCGTTATTTTAAATTAATAACAATAAGATAATAAAATATTTATATTTATTAATAATTAATTTTTAAACATTCAAAGAAGTTCGTCAATACAAAAAATTCGAATAAATTTATAAAAAATACATTAATAAAATACATAAAATAAAATAAATTTAAAGTGTTAAGTTATATGCTATACCTTTTAGAAGCTCGTCAATTGTTCTATTTTCTCTGTCACAGATGACAGCATTCAACCGCTTTTTACGGACAACATACTTAGGATGTTCTCTAGGTGTCGGTTCACCAGCCAAAATTAATTCAATCTGCCATGAAAAATAAAAAAACAATTGATTTCAAAAATAAGTATTTAAACGTGTTTTTATTTGTTTATAAATAATATTCTTACCTAATGTATGATGTTGTTATTTTCTTATTTCTGAAATAATGTGTAGACAACCGATATGATATTCTCCAACCATAATTTTCCATCTTTTGTGCCAGGACTCTACCTTATTCTGAGTTCGAGGAATTCCGTTTTCATTATTATGGTAATTTGACCAAAATGCGGGCGGAAATAAAGGTGGAGACCGAGATATCGTACCGTCTCTAAATATTCGTCGAATTTTTCCATTTATGTATATTTCATCAAACCATGTTGCAATTTCATTAGGTAAATCATTTTTTATTATTTCAAAAACTTCTTTTATTTCATCGGGTGGTAAAAATGCTAGAGCCGGGATAGTACGTATTTTTAAACTAAAATTTTCATCGTTACCATATTGAGTAGCAAGTCCACAGGATTGTATTATTCTCCATATATTTTGCCCCAAATGAAAAAAACAACCTTTTTGAATACACTGCGGGAAAATTTGAGATACTGCGTTTATAGCAGCTTTTTTAAAATCTGTAATTATACATTTTGGATTGAGTTCAAAACCATAATTGTCACTTATTTCAATTAAATCTTCAAACAAACGTTCATAGCACAATTGATTTTTACTCGACATAAGTACATACACAAGTGGTAAAATTCTAGAATTTACACCACCTACGGGAGCGTGAATTGTGTACATTTGGAGAAAAATATTGGGTACAGTTTTAAATGTCCCGTCCATTATCCAAAAATCGGCTGCGTTGAGTTTCGTTATTTCAAATTTAGTTGAAAATATTAATATTAAATCGTTTCCAATTTTCGATTCTCGTAGTAAAAATGTTTCGCCATCAAATTTACTCCGAAGACTTTCCGGTATGTTTATATCTTCTAATTTAGCCGGTTCAGCGGGCAAAGATTATCTTCTTCTACGTTTTATAATTTTTCTCGTGGCTTCTGCAGATGGCATATAAGGCTGAATACTAAGCGATACGTTACTCATTACCTCATGTAAAATTTGTGATGGTTTATCACGTGTAGAGTGTGCCTTCTCCTTGATAGATGTCCGAATTTCTATTATTTTTTTTCTATTTGCCTCTGGAGCATGGTTGTGTGATGATGGTGTACCATGAACTTTGTGTATGCCATTTATTAGATTTGTTGTAGCTTTAGCGTAATAACTTTCTAAGGCATCTCTACTTCTCTTTTTTATTTTCACATTCCCAATAATAACGATTTTTCCGAACTTTATTTTTTATCATGATAAACCCATTTAAAATTAATTTGTTGTCCACGACACTCAAATCATACTCCATTATAAATCTAGTTTACAAAAAAAATTAACAAGACTAGATACGCGATACGCGATACGCAAAACACATTACATCCAGTAGCTGACAATTTTACCGGGGGGGTAAAAATATCCTAGGTTAAATTTACCGGTGCAAATAACACAATAAATCTAATAGCTGACAATTTTACCGGGGGGGTAAAAATATCCTAGGTTAAATTTACCGGTGCATATGACACAATAAATCTAATAGCTGACAATTTTACCGGGGGGTAAAAATATCCTAGGATAAATTTACCGGGAGGTAATAATACTCCAGGATATTTTTACCTCCCGGCAAATTTATTTTCTATAGTAAATCTTCATATTTAATTTTAAAATCAGTGTAATTCAGAATTCAATTATGATTGCATTGAAGATTCTTCAATTAAATATAATATAATTACGGATTGTTTTGTAATTTTTGTCATAGATGACAAATCCTCTGGCTTATTATACTTTTTTCGAGAAGTTAACTTTCAAATCAGTCGTAAGTATTATTTTTAGATTTCTTCTTTTTAAATAAGTCGTATGTAGTTTTAGAAAATTTACTATACCTTGAATTTTAGATTCTGAGTGAAGCGAAGGATCTTATGGTTTTACAATGATGTTTATTTTTTTTTTTTTTTTTTTTATATTTTTTTTTCTGTAAACACTTTTTCATAGAGAAACCCTGGTCCAAAAGTTTCGTCTAGCAACTTTTTAGATTCGAAATCGGACTGAGATGGTACTTTAAAGAAGTCATTTTTCCAATATCTCCATAGTTTTTCCAGTAATCAGGAAAAACGATCGAAAAACTGAGTAAAAACGGTAAAATCGGGCGTAAACGAGATTTTCACCGTTAAGATTTTAGTTATTTTGTCATAAATCAAAAAGTATTAAAGCTAGAAACTTGAAAATTTTACCCAATATCAAAAACTTACTTTTTTATATTGGACAAAATTTTCAGAACAATTAGAGCACTGTTGACTTAAATATAAAACTTTTAATTTACCAAATTGTTTGAACGTTTTTATCTAATATAATTTTAAATATTTGACAAAAAGTTCTGAAAATTGAATATGACCTTACTCATAATATACTTACCTAACTATCCTAACAGAAATTTAAAAATCGTGACTCAGAATTTTTTTTTTACACGTTTTAATAATTCGTATATGTATATCGACTGTTTTTACGTAAATTTTCAATTCAAGATGTGCATAAAACTATTTTGTTGTTTCCGATCACAATGAAACTTTTAACATATAGATAAAAATATGTTTCGAATCTTTTGGTAACAGAACATTTTTACTGAGTAATATTTTATGAGGGTTTAATTACAAAAAAACTCACCTAAAATTAGACAAATAACCGAAAAATACGTAAACAGTATTTAAATAATATATTATATTATACTAAAGTTTTGCTTAGAATCGTTTCATACTAAAGAAATGAGTCATAATTTCTTTAAAATTGAATACACTTATCCCCATTATCTTGTCCGAGGACCAAAAGGACGAAGGACGGACCTGTACCACCATCATCTCACTTACAAGCTTTTTTTAATTTTTAATTGTTATTTTTTTTTTATTCGCAGTACCTAAACTTCTGTCGGGTTAGACACTTTTGTTAGGTGCAATATACGTTAATGTTTTTCAAGATAAAAATATTTTATATTAATAATCATTTATTTATTTGAACTCTGATACAATTTATTACGTATGTACTTTTTTTATATAATTTATGTTAATATACATCTATCACAACCATATAATGGTTGCGGTTGACGTGACTTAAATACAAACAGTTTTCATTTGACCTAACTCCATCTTTATATGTACCATTCTTACCAAACAGCTGCCATGATTTATAATAGTCTGAATATACATATATATTTGTGCCTAACATTAATGCAGTTGCAAAAATATCTACTTCTGTAGCCCATGTCCCGATTTCATTAATAGGATTCACTTCTAAATATGCATCTAAATCTCCAACATATGCTGCAACTTGGCTATCTTTTTTAATAAACTGTAGAAAAAAATAATGAAAATTAAATTTTCATAAATAATGGTGAAAAGTATTACCTGGTATAAATTTGTTCTAATAAGTTCATGATGTTCTTCTGAACCATTTATCCATACAGATATGCACCTGTACCAACAATTTCCATCTCCTGTAACGTCAATTGTTGTTTTTGGTGTAGTTAGTGGTTTTACTAATTTTTTAACTACATATTTTATCGTGGATGTATCAATTTTCAATGATTTGCTTTGATTCAACATCCAATATTTACTTATGGGCCTAAATTTTTGTTTTCTCAATTTTCTTTCGGTTGAAGAGATGGGTATAGAAACTTCAAGGTCTTCTGGGTCACTGTCTATAACCAAATCATCTATTGGCCGTCTAAAAAACATTTTAATATTTTTTAAATGTTGAGTTTTTTTTAGGACCCTATCTCCTTTTCTCAGCGTGCATGTATTTTTATCATAAATTTTTTCAATCACGAAAGGACCAATCCATGGCATTAATGACCAACCACCTTTTCGGTCATTTCTTCGTAAATTTTTTAAGAGTACACTATCACCCGGCTTAAAATTAGTATCTGATTTTGAGTTTCGTTTAGCGTAAGATTCTCTCTGTCTTAGTTGAGCTTCTTCGATATTTTGTTCTGCCTTATTTTCCACAACGCCTGTATATATATATATATATATATATATATATATATATATATATATATATATATATATATATATATATATATTTATACACAATGTATTTATTTTTTTAAGTATAAGATAAATTGTTATAGTCATTGATAATAATTTACTTCTACGTAGGTTTCTGTAACACAACACTTGTATAAATGGGTATAAAAAGTTTGAATTATATGTTCAGATTCTCTCAGAAATCATTTTATAAATGAATCGTATACGTTGACGAACTTTTACAAGATACTATTTATTATATTATTCGATTTAATAACCTCTAAATACATGTAATTATAATCTATAGATGAATAATATGTAGGATACAGAAATTTATTAGTTTTAAAAAACGTCTTTGCAAATAATTATATGATTCTTTAAGAAAAAAACATGTTTTTATAGTTTATTAAGTAATATTATAAAACAATTTTTGTGTCTATTTACTTAAAATACAAGTTTCAACAAAATTGAAAATTGTAGTCACGTTTTGAATATTATGATTTTATTCCTGAATAAAATTTAATTTTAGATTTTGAGTGAAGCGAAAAAGCTAGTTTGTTTTACAATGATGTTTTTTTTAATTATTTGTTTTCTGTACTTTTTTTTTTTACAGAAATACTTGTCCAAAAGTTTCGATCAGCACCTTTTTGAATCAAAATTCTCGTTTAAATAGTACTTTAGAAAGGTCAATTTGAAGTAATTCTCTATAATTTTTTTTTCAAAATATCAGGAAAAATTACTCAAACAGCAACATTTTACAAAATACGCCTTTCAAACTTTTCCTTTTAATCCAAAGTTTATAAAAATTTAAATATAGATAGAAAATAATATTAAGAATATTTTATTGAAAGAAAATGTTAAATGTGCCCTTTTTTTAAAAATTAAACCCTTTTCTATAATAAATGTATACCTCTTAGATGTAACATGGTATTGACCGTATTCGTAAATGCCTTTTCATCTAAATCCCAATCTACATTAAACATTTCATTTGTAAAATTTTCACTGAATTCAACATCAACTGGCAGAATTGGTTCTCTTTGGTAAAGCATATAAAAAGGCGAAAATTTAGTTGAACAGTGCACCGTTGTTCTATATGCAAAAAGTATACCTTGTAATATATCTGGCCATTTATATACATCGTTTAGCTGAACCTAAAACATTAATATTTTTCATGGTGTCCATAAATTAAAAATTAATTGTTATTTACCTGTTTAATTATTATACCTAATAGTATGCTTGTATACGAGAAGAAAAACATACTAATACTACAAAATAAATTAACAAGTTACGTATTTTAAATTTTCATGACATTTTCAATGATTATTTCAATTAATATTATTCTTAATTAAATATCAATTAAAATTGAAATTATAAATTAATTTCTTATTATTATTATCTTTTAGTTAAAAATCAAAATTTATTTGTATTATAGTAAAAACTCTTATAATATTTTAATGAAATAGCTAAATTCCTACCTTTAATAAGCTTGTTTTTAATGTCCTGTTAAGCCTTTCTACCAGTCCGTTAGCTTGTGTATGATACGGCGATGTCACACGCTGTTGTGTACCAGTAAGTTTAAATAATTCGACAGATAATTTATTAACAAACTCACGGCCTTGGTCACTTATTTGAATTTCTGGACATCCATGTCTGCATATTATTTCATCATATAAGAACTTTGCTACTGATTCAGCTGTTTTGTCCTTTAATGCTCTTGCCTCACACCATTTGCTAAAATAACATACAGCAACCACAACATATCGATAATTGTTCACTTCTGGTAGGGTAATAATATCAACTCCGATTCGTTTAAACACCTGAATTTAAAACGAGAATAAAATGTTTAGCTTCATAATTATTTTAAACATAATTAAAAACTTGATCTATCAATGAATATAATATAATTCTACAGTAAAGTATTTGTTTATAGAAAGAAAAAATTACTTTACCTTTTTAGGAACATGAACAGATTTAAGTTCAGGAACAAACTTTAACGACGACGGATTTATTTTTTGGCACGTTGGACATTCTTTTATGTAATTTCTGATATCAACCTGCAACCATCATGTTAGGCCAAAAAAACCGCTTTAACAAAATACGTTGTGTCGCATCTCTTCCTCGATGGCTAGATAATGCAGACGACTCAAACGTGTTATCAGAACCATCGTGAACCATTTGTATAATTTTTTTCCTTTCATCAATATTAATAATCACTTTGCCTAGAATTTTTTTATGTATAAAATCATTGTTTACGATATCAAATGATTTGCATTGCCGTCTAAAATTCGCCTTATCATTTTTTGTTGTTATGTTTAACGGATAACCTCTTCCCAATAAATAGTTCAACACAGCACTTAAGTCAATATGTTGATACTGACTGCTATTCGAATTTTTAATTTCTACACAGCCTACAACTGAAATAGTAATTTTTATAGTTAAGTTATAACTGTATATATTTTTAGTAATTTTTTTAAGAAGCACGAATATGCACAGGGTTATCATGAAAATTCATTATTAAATTATATTTATTATTATTTGAATTATTTATTAGTATAATTCAACCATAAGTAAACGTATGTGGAATATTTTCTAAAAATGTTGATGTAGGATGTAGGTATGAAGGATTTTACATCGGATGTGTTGGTGGGGCAAGAGTCTTATCATTGGAGGCGGTTGTCTGGTGATTTATAATATTATTTTTACTAAACATATTTTTTGAATTAATATTTGGGTTTTGATTGGATTTCTGCAAATTTTTGTGGATTGGACAGCCACGATAATTTGTAGGGTGACCTCCTCCACATAAGAATATATAAATTAAAATTCAAAACCCATGATGAATCAATGGAAAACAATTTTGAGTGAAACGCAATTTATAATTTTATAACTCACAAATGATTTACTTGCTTTATTAATATCTTTAAAATTCTTTATTTAGGTAAAAGAGGTTAAGATTTTTTTAAATATTTGTAAAGTCTGTATTAAGTTGCTATTTTATGAAAATTTCAAGTTTCTAACTCATTTACTTTAGAAGTTATGACTAACTATCATTTAATATTCAATGACTAATTATCTACAATTAATTTAATGAAAATCTCGGTTTCGGCAAAATTTACTGTTTTCACGCAATTTGTTTGTAGTTTTTTTCCTTAAGTTTTGAAAAAACGATTGGGATTTATATTTGAGAACTCTCAAAGTAGATAACATGACATTTCTATTCGAAAGATATCTTTTGGACCAATATTACTATAAAAAAAGTGATCGCATACATTATAATAATAATAATAATAATAATAATAATAATAATAATAAATAAAACAAAATCATTGTAAAACCAATACGTTCTTCTTTCCACCGCTATTATAAATGCTAACATCTTTTAAACTATTTGTCCAAAAACAAAAGTTTAAGAAACAAAATTTCCAGAAAAAATAAACCATATCAAATATCTCCGAATTTTATAAAAATAAAAAGTTATTTTTAAAATTTTTTTTCTTAAAAGTGTATTTACGATTATCATGAAAAATTATAATACTAAACCTGATGAGTCTTTAACAAAACATAACTTGAATACCTCCATTAGTACCAGAGAAATAGAGGAACTGAAGATAACTCAAAAATCTGTCAAAACATTTTAAAACGATAATACTCGAAAGACACCCTTTTAGATCGGTAGTATGTAATGTCGATGATTTATAATACAATTTATATGATTACCGACATGTAATATATTTTATTGCTGACATTTTTTGTAAAAATTAGTTTCACGTAAACTTTAAATACCGAGATTAACAATAAAAACAATTTTTTTTGCTAAATCAAAGAGACCTTATTATTGTAATGTTATGTTTTTAGTTAAAATCACGGCTTATATGCAAGGCTGGGCAAGTTAATGATTTTTTTTAACGCAAGTTAAGTTAATATGCACCAATAGCAAAAAGTTTAAAGTTAAAAGTTAATTCCAATTTTTTTTAACTTTTTAATAAGTTAAAAAAGTTAATTTTTTGTTTATACAACACTAGCGTACTTAATTTTTTTCCAACTAAAACTATAATGTGTTATACTTAATACAGTATTTCCATATAGTACCTATATTGTATTTTTTTAAATATTAGTTACCTATCTAATAAGTTGTAAGTAATTAACCGATAAATAATAATTTTATTAATACCTAAAAATAATTAATGAGTATTATTTAGTTTTCTTTCAAAGATATATTATATATTGAGTGTGTATGCGTTTGTAATAGAGTATTACTGTATATACCTATTTTATTAAGTAAAAAATAATCACAAAATATTTTTTCAAACAGATACTTACTAGGTATTAAATACTTATAATATGATACAAAAATATTAAATGAGTATAATATTGTTTATATTTACATAATTTAAAAATTATATTATATTTACAATATAATTAACAATATAAATTAAATTAACTTATTTTTTAGAATGATAAATTAAATAGTTAATTTCACGTTAATTAAAAAATAAATTTAATAAGTTAATAGTTAAGTTAATGAAAATCCAAAAGTAACTAGTTAAGTTAAAAAGTTAAAGTAAAATTAACTTTTTAACTTAACTTTAACATTTCAACTCGTTAATGCCCAGCCTTGCTTATATGACTGCTAATCCAACAAATGTCAAATTGATTTTCGTTATTATTTTGTAAAATATTCAATTTATTGTTCTTAGGGTGCAACATTTTAAATTCGTTATCTGTTTAGACAAGATTAATTATGTTTTTATCAGACTTTTATACATACGTTCATACATAATTTATTTGAATCGACTCAAAATATTGAATAGAGAATATCTACAGTAAATTAAAACGGAATGACATAAATAATAGTAATCCTAAAAAACCGTGGTACAAGACTGATAAAAGTATAATTTTTTTGTCACTCATCGATATCTTTATATCTATATCTATTACTTTTATGTCCCCTATATCTTAGACAATACTAATATACAACACGAGTATATTATGTACCTATATAATAAATAGATAACGACGCCGCGTGTTTGCATTTAAGGAAATCGACGATAACGGAACCATACTAGTCAGTATAACATGACAGATAACTTAAAACCATTTTCTAATCATTTCCTAATCAAACCATGTAATTCTCAAAAATTTAAACAAACTGAAACCTGACTCAGGTCAGTGTCAACGTCATAGGAAAAAAATCTTTGAAACATTTTAGTAAATAATTATTTAATTAATTGGAATTTTTAATCTAAACACACATTTAATTTATTTAACTATTGTAATATTTTGCATAATTACTCTCAACAATTTAATTGATCACTACCTATTTACAAAAAAAAGTTTAATTAATGCATTAATTATTATTTGATACAATAATAAAATTATAATAAAAAGTACTGTACAGTAAAATAATCCTTGGATGTGGTCAATCTGCAATGAGGCAGATTTGAGTTATCAGTAAATTCCGAAGTGCGTTGGTTTCATATAACCTGTGATCACTGTCGTTAGAAACGGGAGTAGTACATATCAATGGAAAATAATTTGCACTCTTGTAAAACATATTTAAAACGGTTAAACGGTTTTACGCAAACATGATTTACAATCACAAAAAAATTAAATGACATTTTTACATTGCACTAAGAAAAACATTAACTGTGTTTTAACTTTTTTCGAAATATGAGTCAATGCTACTTATAAACATTTGACAATAACATAAAATCATGGATGGATAAGTTTAAATAACATTTTTATAATAATTGTTTTATCAATAAAATAAAAAAATACGTCACAGATTACACGATAATCGATATGGACGACTTGTATATATTGTATAAACATTTGTAGTCTGTAGAGTGTATATTTCTCTATTAAAAACTTTAAAAGTATAAAATTTCTGTTACTATATATCATTAAAATAATAACAATTTATAGCATCTCATATGAAGTCTATAAAAATTAGCTGTTAGATATGCTGTCTATATTATTTAAAGAATCAATGCATTTGGATTTTATTTAAATTTTTGTTAACTTTTATAACTACTTAATAAAATATAAAAGATAAAGCTAACTTACCTGGCTTTTCAACGTCTTCCCAGGGTCTAAACATATTTAAATTCTAAATATGTAACTAACTCAAACCATACAATTAGCTAAGCAAAAGTAAAAAAAAATACGTATTGGTAGGTATATTTAATACTGAGCAGCTGTGCAGTAACACACTGGTCGGTAGAGTCGACGAAACAGTAATATCAAATATTTTGTGAAATTTTAACACATTAAATTAAATTACAATGAATATCAAATAAAACAAAGTTATTTTAAGCAACATCCGTGATAATACAAGCATTGTAAACTTATAGATGAACGGTGATTTAAGACCTGGAAAAAAAATAAAACCAACGGCAGTGTGCTATAAATAGCAATGAAATGAAAATTCACCACAAGACGTCAAACTATTGTATATTTAAGTAGGTACCTATATACATTTATACATGGAAATGTCGAAACAAGACGTATTAGAAATTTGGTTACAATAATATGTATTTTATTGACATAGCAAATTTTTAAATTTCGATTTAAAAAGAAGTTAAAAAAATTCAAGGTATAGTAAATTTTCTAAAACTACATACGACTCATTTAAAAAGAAGAAATCTAAAAAAAATACTTACGACTGATTTGAAAGTTAACTTCACGAAAAAAGTATAATAAGCCAGAGGATTTATCATCTATGACAAAAATTACAAAAACAATCGGTAAATATATTAAATTCAATTGAAGAATCTTCAATACAATCATAATTGATTTCTGAATTACACATATCCTAGGATATTTTTACCGGGGGTAAATATATGCTAGGTTATTTTTACCGGGGGGGGGGGGGTAAAAATATCCGGGGGTAAAAATTCCGCGGCGTTTTTCGTCAAATTCAAAATGCATTGATTTATATCGGAGTAGCTATATACGACGGATGTATTAGGCCGGGGCTATACACGGCGGATTCCGCCGCGGTTCGACCGCGGCGTATTCCGCGGCGTTTTCCGACGGACGAGCTATACAAGGCGTATCCGCCGAGCGTATTCCGTCTCATATGTCTATACAATATTTAAAAAAAATGGTAAACCCCATAATTATTGTATCAATAATATAAACATATTTATTGCAATTGAATAACACAAATTAATAATAGACACTCATCGATCGATCATTTGCACTAGTCAGTTCGTAGTAGTAGGTTATCATTATGCCGAAAATTACACCAGTGCTAATAATTGCCATAAATGAAGCATTGGAAGAAGAAAGAGAGAAAACTATATACAGGAAGTTTGCGGTACATCCTTCAAATATGAAATAATTAAACATTTTTATTTTTGTTATCTATTATCTAACTTAATTATAAAATATATAATCTTTTTATTATGTATTTACTAGGTAGTTAGGATTAAATTAAATATATGAAATATTGAATATCCACTTAAAATTACCGTATTCATAAAATTATGGTGAAAACGCAGCGTTTTCCGTAACCAGTATAGCCCATCCTAATTTAAAACAATGTAAAATTAGGAGTTTGCGTTTTTATTACTTTGGCGTTCGTCCGCCAAAACGCAAGCCAACCGGCGTTTTCCGCCGCGGTTGAAAACGCGGCGTAATACATCCGTCGTGTATAGCTACTCCGATATAAATCAATGCATTTTGAATTTGACGGAAAACGCCGCGGAATACGCGGCGGTCGAACCGCGGCGGAATCCGCCGTGTATAGCCCCGGCCTTACGCCGCGTTTTCAACCGCGGCGGAAAACGCCGGTTGGCTTGCGTTTTGGTGGACGAACGCCAATGTAATAAAAACGCATTTTTAAAAACGCAGATTTATTTTTTCCACATAAATTGCTTGCACCGTCAGTTCCTATACCAACTAAGTTTTGCAACTTTAATTTTGATTTTTCAATGAATTTCACGAATACATCTTTGAGTATTTCAGAAGTAGCTTTTTCAATTTCAGTAAAACCTAAGAACTCTGTTACCATGTTTGATGTGGAATGACTGAAATAGCGTACACAATATGCCATGTATTTTTTAGTACCGATAACCGTTGATTCATCAATAATGATGCAGTATGGATTGCTTCCAATATCTTCTATTAACTCGGTCAGAAAACAAGGTTCAATAAAATTTATAATCAGTTTTGAGCATTTAGTTCTATGCAAATCTAATGATGAAAAGCAACTATTTGTACCGCTCATGGCTTTTAGAAGTTCACCGAGGTGGTCAACACTTCTGATTGCAGCAGTGGCGTCACGACCTTATTTTTTTGGGGCAAGTGCCCCAAACAATTTTAGGTGGGTGGGTGTGTAAATTTGTTGGGTCGTAAAAATATTTTTACATTTAACTATCTACATATAAATATTTTATTCTAGGAGTCAGCTGACAGTACTCTGTACATACTACATTATTACATGGGTAACAAAAACAAAACGTACTATGCAGTATGCTGTATTGTTGTATATAATATCATTGATTATAAATACTATAGATTGCTCACTGGCCGGTTTTTCGGTGGCGTGCTATTTGCACGGTATCGTTAGGCTGCGCTGCGGTCCCGTGGCTAGTTGTGCACGGTAACGCTGCAATCGCTAGTAGTCACGTCTGACTAGCGCAGCAGTGGGGACTGTCGCAGTGATTTCTGGAGAGGCGCAACATTCTATAATTGACGTCTCGTCTATTCTTTATATTAATTTTATATTGTCCCTTATTATTACACGGTAAATACTACACCCGCGAGCCGTGCCATAGTGTGCATACATTAAGTAATATCAGAGATTGTATCTAGTTGATATTTTAGAAAGGTTATTATACGAAATTGTTAGTAGTTTTTAAAACATACGAACTACCTAACCATTGAAAAAAAACCGTAAAATGTCATAATGATTGATGAATCGATTTTGGTTTTTTAATCATAAATCCAAAAATAATGGTACAAACAACTTGTATTTTTCAACAATTATACAAGCATGTACGCATAAATTGAATACAACCTTAATCTGGTTTGATTAAAAATTAAACGACAATCAACGGATGTGTGCCACGACACGTAACACTGCGAGATAAACACAAACATTAATTTTATACATTTATTTCGTATAAATAAAATCGTCAAACTAATATCTCAGGCCTAAGAAATCCTTAGCTTTGATTATTATTATTTTATATAATATCATATAGGATTATAGGTAATTAGGTAATATGGTATTATACAATATAGTATTGTAGAAATCGTATCCACGGTGTGAACGAACAAAAATCATCAATGTGTCAAACACACCGTGTAACTTACGTGGCTATAAAGTATAAAATATTCTGCATTAATTATTGCGACGAATTTATACGCAAATGTTAACTGATGTTAAAAATTTTAATAAACGGATGATGATTTGATAATAAAAATGTATTCGACTAAACTATAATTAGAATAAAATTTTCTTTAGGTAATTATTTGAATACACATTTATTCGAATAATGCCCTACTCTGCCTGTATCTTACCCGATTCTTGTATCTCACTCTTTTTTTTATCAGGCAATATCTTCGACTCACCTAAAATTATTAAAGTATTGACACCAAAACAAAAGTACAGTAGAAATGAAAAAACATCAACTCCAAATTTTTCAATATTTGACGAAAGCATTAAAACACCACCAACAATATCCCCAGCTACTAAATCGTTTGTATCACAATTAATTGAATTACCTAGTCCACAAAATAAATCAAATAAAGTTAATATGGTTAGGCTAATATTTATTACCGACTTGCATCATTTGTGATCAGGGTACTCAGAATAAACGCGTATGTTTAAACTTCTTGGAGGAACATATGAAGACCCATCTACTATAATAGATGGCAAAAAATTGTTTCTTATTTATGATATGCCACATTTAATGAAGAGCCTAAGAAACAATTTATTGAATGGAGATTTCGAAATTAGTGGTAATAAAATTGTGTCAATATACGATATTAAAAATACGTACAGTATAGATTCAAAAAATATAGCTCGAGCAATTGTAAAGATTACACCAACTCATTTAGCACCTAATCCATTTCAGAAAATGAATTGCAAATTGGCGATTCAATTATTTAGTCATTCAGTTTCCATAGCAATAAAAACCTGTATTGCCACCGGAGAACTGAAATCATCGACTGCTAATAACACTGCTAGCTTTATCGATATTTTGAATAACATGTTTGACTCAGCGAATAGTAAGAATCTGTATGATTCAAACCTTAATAGAAGACCAATGTGTGACCGAAATCCGCAAGTAATAGAGAATTTGGATATCGCTCATACTATGTTTAAAAATGCTCGGAAAATATGTCATAAATCAAAAAAAATTAGCACTCCACTATGTTTTGTGGGCGTTCTGTGGACAACTACTGCTATTTGTCAGATGTATGAGTCCGAAAAATTGGAAATTATGAACTTAAACCCAAATCAAGAATATTTCCTTATGACTAACCGACTGACACAAGATGCACTAGAAAATTTATTTTCGATAATGCGTCAAAAAAATGGGTAAGCATAGTTACTTTTGTTACGATAAGTTGGTAATTTATTTTATAATTTATAACAAATCCGATAATGCTCTAGGATAAGTTTTTTCTGCATATTTATTTATTTTACTTTAATACTAAAATATATTTATCAGGTACCTATAACAGGAATCCAACAGCTCGAATATTTAGATGTTGTTTCGGGCATATATGCTCTTATAGTTTAATGTGATGTGGTTCAAGTTGTGGCAACTGCGAAACCGACGATGGCGAGTTTATGACTGTTGACGTTCTAAAAGATATTGCAGTTGAGAATAATACTGAAGAATTGACGGTTTCACCGACAGACAATAAAAATTGTAATGAAACGGATTCTGATTCCAGCAATTCGTCGACTTCAAATAGTAGCCCATTGACCAAAATTAATAAATTATCACTAGAAACATGCTCAGTAACTTATTTTTCTGAATATCTAGCAAAAAATATTTGGATAAATTTATTTGTAGTGATTGCGAATTAAATTTGACATTAAGCAAAACAAATTCAAATAATGAGTCACTTCTGTTATTAATGTATAAAACATTTGATCACGTTGACCCTATTCAAGGACTTAAGGCTCCGTCAAATCAGCTTTTAGAAATAGTCAAAATTTGTTCAGACGATTTTGAAAAAAAATTCCCAAAAATCAATAGCTCTAAAGCAATTATATCTAAACTGAAGGAAAAGGCCAATGAAAAAATTGATAAACACTTCCCCAACATTTGAAATTCAGAATGCCTTAACCACTACATCTATATAATCGAATCATTATTTAGAAAAAAATTATGTAAGGAATGTAAGTGGGAGAACGCGAAATTTGGAAGAAGAACTGCCCAAAATGCAGCCAAGTTGCCAAGTTATGTGTTCTAAAAAATAAAAAAATAAATAAATAAATAGTTTTAAAATATAATAAAAATGTACAGTTAATTTTTGAAATAAAGTTTATAATTCATTTTTGTACTTAATAAAATAATAAAAAGGTAATAAAAGTTTAATAAGTAAAAAATAAAATAAGTATTCATTATTTGGTGTATGATGTTGATGTAACATCAATTTCAATTATTTAATTTGTAACTGGAAAAAAGATAGTGACTGCGATAAGAAACAAAATGCGTATCGCACCGACGCCGCGCTGAAAACCTGTATACCCTCACCACAGTCGGCGATAACGACAGCGACAAAAATTAAATAAGAATTTATTAATGTTGTTGACTCTTATCGCCATCTACCGAGAGTTTTATTGTAGACCACCGAAAAACCGCCCAGTGAGCAATCTATAGTATTTATAATCAATGATAATATGTATCGACTATCGCGTATGGCGTATAGTATTTATTACTGGAAATGTTCATAAATAGTTTGGTAATATTGTATACTTCTTATCTCCGGAGTACCGGACACACTCTAAACTTGTATTATATAATATATTGTCATAATACTATGTATAAAAACATATACCTACATGCGATAATGCGATATGCAGAACGATACAATTATTTTCAATTCTATTTTTATAAATAGATGGAAAATATGTTATTTACACGAATCAATTATTGAACAACGGCCACTATCAAAATAAAACATTGGCTGTCGCCGGTATAGTGTATAGTGTGTAGTGTGTACACTGTACAGTCACAAGCCGTGAATCACGAACGAAATAACTCTGCTTTATAAAATTATAAAAATTTTTATTTCATCACCGTCCACCGACTTACCCGTGGTGTTATCTATTACACTTAGTTTGTTTTAAATTTGTTTGTTAAGTTCGTATATTTTGTAAAATGCCAAATGCGAATAATTATGTTTGTTTATGTGGAAAAAAAAGAATGAAATTAAACGATACAAATTGGAAAAGACATATACTTGCATGTGATGTAGTTAAATTAAAAAACACTAAAACAATCAGTGACGTTTCAAATTTTTTTATAAAAAAACGCACTATAGATCAACTTAACGATTTACCAATAGAAGGTAAGTAAAATAATTTTAGATTAATTCATTTATGAGGATTCCTAAACCATTAATTTATAATAAATTAACAAATAATTAATTATGAAAATGTCTGATCATTGTTGAAATTTAATTTGCATGTGTCATAATTTCAATTATAATTTATAAAGTACTACATATTTTACTATAAATAAAAAAACAACTTTTAAATTATTTAAATTTTTATTAGGTATTACAACCGATATTCTTGGTGACAGTACCAATGTAACATTAAAACATAATTGTATGGACACCAAGGATCAAAGTATTTTAAGTGATGATAAAATAACTGCATCTAGTTCAACTCTATGTAAGTAAGATAATATTTAAACAATTAAACGGATACCGTGTTATTCAATATTGCCTCAAAAAATAATTTTTGTTAACTATTTTATTTTAAATAAAAAAAAAACTATTTAATGTATTTAAATTTTGTTATTAGGTATTACAACCAATATGCTTGGTGACAGTACCAATGTAACATTAAAACATAACTGTATGGACACCAAGGTTCAAAGTATTTTAAGTGATGATAAAATAACTGCATCTAGTCCAACTCTATGTAAGTAAGATATTATTTAAACAATTAAACGGATACTCTGTAATTCAATACCGCCTCAAAAAAGAATTGAGTTCTAACTAGGTACGCATTTTATTTTAAATAAAAGAAAGAGCTGATACAGGAGTTGGGAGGGATACACAAGATGCATTTATAGGTTAGGCTTTTTAGGATAGATTTTGGGTATATTTTTATATTATACAAAAAAAAACGATTCTTAACGAAATTGATTTGTCAGTGTATGTTTATAGTAAATCGTTATTATTAACGCGTGAATTTTTGAATTTGTAATAATTACAGCTTCAGACGCTCATTAAAATTTTTTAATTGGACTGATCACGATATTTTTTATACTTATTGTAAGAAAAAATTATGGGCAACCATAAATTTAATTTTCATTTCTTAACTTTGAATAAAAAAATTTTTATACATTTTATTCAACTACAAGATATTTAAAAAAAATCGTTATTTCGACAAATTTAATTTTGTAAATTTTTGAACTTCAACTACTTATAAAAAAAATTGTGCCTATGTATTTGAATAATTTTTGAATCACTCTTAGATCAACTTACTTAATATCTTCTATTACATTTTCAAAAGTTTTGGCTAAGTTAAAAATTTTTTATCAACTATTATAAAAAAAAATTGAATATTTCAAATGTCTATAAATAGCTTAAAAATAAACGATATGTTTTGAAAATAAATTATGCAAATGAAAGCCAATTTAAATATTTGGTGAATGTTTAAAGTTTCTACGACTTAAACTTTTTGAATTAGAACAAATATCAAAAATCGTTGACGGCTAAATATTGTTATTTTACGCAATTCTGTCAAAATTGTATTTTCAAACACTCTTAAAAATTTTTGATATTATTCTGGTAGACATTTTTTTACATATAATTGAAGGAAAACTTATGGAGAACTTGGGACCAAATTTACAATTCTTAGTTTTGAATACTTAAAATTTTATGAATTTTCAACTACAAAATAACTTCGGTTTGTAAAAATGTGAAATTTTTATACCGATAAGTTCAACTTATTAGGTACTTTGTATTAGGTTGCGATTTTTTACACATTTCGTAAAATGTGAACTTTAGACGCTTATGAAAAAAATTGTGATAAACGATTTTTGATTTTTTTTTTTATGACGATATGTACAGATTATGAGGAATCTTGTATTAAATTTCCAAGATTTTTTGGCCAGCCAATTTTTTTTTAACCCATATTTCAGAAAAAAAAACTAAGAAAAATTGAAAATTTCAATCGTCTATAAAAAGTTCAAAAAAAGTCAAAAGTTTTTAAAAATTGTTTCACGTATAGATGATTCGAATATAAACATTTGGTGAAAATTTCAAGTATCTACAATTTTTGGTTTTTGAGTAACAGCTAAATAAAAAAATCGAATTTATCGAAAACTGGTTTCGCACAAAAATTACCGTTTTTTCGTCATTTTTGGGGGGTTTTTCCAGCCGCATTTGAAAGTTTTTGGGAATTTTCACTTTTCACCTCTTTAAAGTTCCTCCAATATCAGATTTGCTACCGAAAACATACCATGAAGTTTTATTTTTTTAAATACTGTTTCTTAAAAGTATTTGAAATGTATTTTAAATACCTACTTTCTGAATTTATATTACTAATTAATACTTTCTGTATTCGTATCTGCATTTAACTACAATTTTAAAAGTACCTTTTACAAGACTGATTTTTAGAATAATCAAAATCCAAAAAATTATTTGTTAGTTTTAAACGTATTTTATAGTTTGACTTTGACAAATAAGAAATCTGCCGTAAAATTTATTTTTTTTTTTATCTGTGATTGCGAATATGTATGCAGTGGGGTGTTATCGTTATTAGAGAACATTAATCTATAAACCATTCCAAAAAATAATTATTCCTAGTTCTGCTTGTTCTAGTAAAATGATGTCCGTACTTTTTCCGATTTTCATTCAAAACCATGTAAAATTTTGAGGCTCAGAGAATTTTATTGCACCAAAATATTCACCATATCATTATCAAGGTGTGTTGTAAGTTTCATATAGATAGGCTAAACCAATTATTTTTTACACGCGTTTAAGTATATAATATTTTGATGTAAAAATAAGAAATTCCGTCAAATACTAACTTTAAACGCTTGTAAAAAAATAAAGTGACTAACAATTTTCGATATTTTTTCATTGCCGTTAGTAATAAATATGATTGTATTTAATTTATTATTGATGATGTTATAGCTAAAAAGACTAAAGTAAATTTCACGAAAATCGAAAATACGGCATTTTTCCGTAGTTTTTGCCCACGCTTGGAAAAAAATTGAGAAATTTGAAAAATTACCTTTTCAAAGTACCATATTGGGATAGTTTATTATCCCAATATGGTACTTTATTTAGTTATTGGAAAAGTTGCTGGATGAAACTTTTTGTCCAATATTTCTACCCAAAAAAGAATAAAATTAACATACGCAAAAACATTAAAAAAAAAAAACACAGATTTTATAAAACTTATACATTTTTTGTAACAATTAACAAATTTAAAAGTTGTTTAAAACAACTTAGAGTATTTACATTTTCTTACTATAGATATTACATCTGATATGATTGGTGAGAGTACCTCTGTATCATTAAAACACAGTTGTATGGACATCGTTGATCAAAGTGTTGTAAATGAAGATATACCATCTAGTCCAATTTCATGTAAGTTAAAAATAGTTTAATTAAAATAAGCCTTACATCCTTGTCGTTCTTGACTTCATGTTTTATTTAATTTTTTTGTATAAAGTTTAATATATTAAGCATTGATGCAACCTAATAATTTGTTTTTTTAACTATATTTTTAATTTAGTTATACCTTGTACTATAGTGTATCAATTATATAAATTTAAATTTTTTAGCATAATGATTCATGTTGAAAATGTTTTTCCTATTTTGTTGTTGTTTGTTTGAATTTGTTAATAATATTTTTTAATATTTGAACTTAATTAAAAAAATAGAAAAATCTTAAGCTATAAAAAATAAAATAACTATTATACCCAGCTATATTTTAGTAAGAATGGGAATGAGAAATAGATATGTTTTTTATATTAACCAACAATAACTACAAATAAAAAGGATAATTTAGAAAAACATATTGAACTATAGGTACATTCCAAATTTTATATGGATTTTACTAATGATTAAATGTGATCAATTTATTAGTTGACAATTTATACCAACAATTATAGGTACTTAATATCAATTTAAACTGTTAAAAACTTTAAAATATTTATTATAAATTTATATGACTACTTTAATCATTTTACATAAATCTTTTTCCCTATAGGTGATGTACTTGGTGATGATATTTCTCAAGATTGTTCTACTGTTAATCAAAATAATGAACTTACAATTCACTCTTCAAATAGTTCAAACTATAAATTTCCCAACGATCCAGCAATTATTATGGAGACAAACATATCTAGTAATTTGTTGCAATATTTTTTTGAACTGGGACCATGTCAACCAGGAGTATTAGATATGCCAGCTAATAAATTTCCAATAACAAATGGCCGTTCGTTCCGCGAAGAATACTACTTTAAAAAACTTCCTGATGGAAAAAATATTAAACGTCAATGGCTATCATATTCACCATCTACGGATAAAATTTACTGTTTTTCTTGCATGCTTTTTTGTTTGGTAAAGGCTAAACAAAATAAATTAGTTTCAACTGGCACTCAAGATTGGAAACATATTACTTTAAGAATGTTAAACCATGAGATGGCAAAAGAACATTTAGAGTCAGAAATCAGTCGAGGTCAGTATTCCACTAATAATCGGTTAGATGTCAGATTCAGACAAACAACAAATAACCAAATTGCGGAAAATAGAGAAATAGTTAGAGTTATATTCGAAATTCTATTGTATCTAGGAAGACAAAATATAGCATTTCGTGGGCATGATGAAAGCTTAACATCAAAAAATCGTGGTAACTTCTTGACACTTGTTAAAGTTTTGTCAAAATATCATGCTCCTTTAGCTATTCACTTAAACAAAATTGAAAATTCATCAAAACAAAATAGAATAACATTTCTTTCTGGTCAGACGCAAAATGTTATGCTTCAAATAATGAGTGATTCTATAAGATCAGTAATTTTAAAAAAAGTCAAGGATGCTAAAATGTTCGCAGTTATTATAGATACAACAACTGATATTTCCAAAATGGAACAATTCACGTTTGTTGTAAGATTTGTAAATGATGAAGGAATTGTAGAAGAACGACTTATCGCACTAGAAATAGCAACAGATGCAACAGGCCATGGCATGTTTCAACTTTTTTCTAAAATTTGTGAAAAACATGGATTGGATTGGAAAAATAATTTATATGCCCAAGCGTATGATGGAGCTACATCAATGCAAGGGCAATATTCTGGATTAAGAACACTTATACAACAACAATGTCCGCGTGCTAAATATATTTGGTGTTGTGCTCATGTTATAAACTTGGTTATAGTAGATATGTGTGATTCATGTTTGGATACTCGTATTTTTTTTGGAGAAATTCAAGCATTGGTTGAGTATTTTGGAGCAAGAAAACGCACAGCTTGTTTTATTAACCACCAGAAACTTCTGTATCCTGGTCAAGTATGCCGAAGATTGAAATATCTATCTTCTACACGTTGGACGTCACACGATAGAGCTATAGACGTAATTTATGAAAGATATACTGCTATTGTTGAAAGTTTGGAGGAGTTAACATTATCAAATGATCGTACTACTTCATCGCAGGCTATTAGTCAGCTTAAAATTGTAACTTCCTATAAATTTATTTTAATGATGATATTCATGAAAAAGATATTTAAAATTACAACTCCAGTTTCCGTATACATGCAGTCTCCTAAATTAGATTTCATTGAAGCGATGAATTTAGTCGATTCAGCTCAAAAACGACTTGAGGAATTACGAAATGATCAGAAATACAATGAATTAACTGACGAAGTAAAACAGTTTGTAATACACGAAAAACTTGAGGAACAAGATTTTCAAGTTGTTAGAATTAGAAGAAAAAAAATAATGGATGGAGAGAATTTGCACGATGAAATTAATGAAGTTGCCAAAACACCATCTTTATTGTTTAAATTTCAAGTTTACCTTTTTGTGTTAGACACAGTCAGTACTGTTTTGAATTCTAGATACTCTCAAGCTCGAGAAGTATTAAAAGATTTGAGTCTTTTATCTGTAGAAAGAATTAAGTTATTTAGTTCAAAACAGGATTTTCCTTGTGATAGTTTTGATGCTCTACAATGTTGGATTCCATTATTAAATATAGAATCGCTTCGAACTGAATATTCAGCATTCTGTAATGCTTATTCTTCATTAACAGCTGGTTTAAATCTTGGAGATACTTTACATGACACTCAAGAGTCTGACGATGATTGTTCCACTAATGAAAATGATGAACAAGAACATACTACTTGTAAAAGCAATAAAGAAAATACGGCATCTATATTACAACTGTTATCAACATTCAATCTTACTGAAGCTTTTCCGAATTTATACTTGGCTTATAAAGCATTATATACCATTCCTGTAACATCTGCTGCTGCTGAACGCACATTTTCAAAAGTTAAAATTATTAAGTCTCGATTAAGGTCCACAATGTCACAATTGAGATTAGAAAGTCTCCTCTTATTAAACTGTGAAACTGATATAAATATAGACTTAAATCAAGTGATAAATGAATTAGCTATATCATCTACGTTAATGAAAAAAACTTTATTATACTCATAAGTCATAATCTTGAATGATAAATGTTTTATTATTATTATGTATATATTTTTTAAACAATTGTTTTTTTTAATGTATTAAAATAGTTTACTAAACTGCTAAAGTTAAATTTGTTAAAAGAACATAGGTTCAATATTAGGTAACTTGTTACATTAATGTTAATTGATACAGTAAAATAATATCAATATTTGTTTTATAATTTTAAAAAAGCCGATAAGATAATGGTGGTGGAAGTTCGTCCTTCGTCGCTTCGCTCCTCGGACAAGATAATGGTGAGGAGTGTATAGCACTTTCTATCATGGGATCACCTGGTTTACGATAGTTTAGTTGTATGGTACTTTACATTTGAATGCAATGATAAATCATTGTAAGTTAAGTACAGGATACAGTAGTTGGGTGGGATACACGAGATGCATTGCTAGATTAGGCATTATTGGATAGATTTTGGAATTATTTTATATTATAAAAAAAAAAAACGATTCTGAACGAAGATGAAGATGTCAGCCTTAAATTGTAATATATATTTTATTTTAATATCCTAGATTGGGTTAAATTTACATTTGTCTATTCATGTGACTTCTGCTCGTGAGCATTGGACAAACCAGGATGTGCATAGATAGGGCGTAGGTAAATACCATATTATTTGCCTAAATGCACTATCGTGACGGTACCACCCGACCCCGCCGTCCATATATGCTGAATGCTCCGTGGCTACGTCTATTTAAATATTAATAATTAATAATAATATATAAAATCCGCATGTTTATGGAACTGATACACACATTAAAATAACTGGAAATTGGAAGTTAGTAACGTTCTATTCAACCATGTAAAGGTACGTTATACACCTTGTGTTTACAATCTACCAATATTTTGTATAGAACAGCTGTCAGCTACTGATTATATTATAATAAACTTAATCTATTTATTTATCTTTATCAGCTGTTATATTACATAATATTTTCATTTCTTATCTTTGAATACAAAAATTTTTATACATTTTCAACTACAAAATAATTTGCAAATATTCGTGATTTTGACAAATTTTGTCGATTTTTGAACTTCAACTGCTTATAAAAAAAAATTGTGCCTATGTATTTGAATAATTTTTGAATCACTCTTAGATCAACTTATTCAAAACCTTCTATTAAATTTTCAAGCGATTTGGTAGGGCCAAAAAATTGTTATCGACTTTTATAAAAAAAAATCTAAGAAAAATCGAATTATTCAAATGCCTATAAATAGCTAAAAAATAAACGAAATATTTTGAAAATACAACTATGTAAAGAAAATGCCTATTTAAACATTTTGTAAAAGTTTTAAGTTTCTACGACCTATACTTTTTGAATAAGAACAAATATCAAAAATCAATGATGCCTAAATTGTTATTTTACGCGATTATGTGAAAAAATTGTAATTTCAAACACTCATAAAATTTTTTGATTTTATTCCAGTGCAAATTTTTTTACAGATAATTGAAGGAAAACGTATGTCAAACTTTGTACCGAATTTACAATTCTTAGTTTTGAATACTTAAAATTTTATGAATTTTCAACTGCAAAATAACTTCAAATTTTCGCGATTTTCTACACATTTCGTAAAAATATGAACTTTTTATGCTTATAAAAAAAAATTTGTGAATTACGCTTTGAATTTTTTTTTTATACCGATAAGTTCGACATATTAGGTACCTTGTATTAAATTTTCAAGAATTTTTGTCCAGTCAAATTTTTTTTATCCACATTTCAGAAAAAAAAACAAAGAAAAGTTGAAAATTTCAATTGTCTATTAAAAGCTCAAAAAAATTCTAAAGTTTACAAAAATTGTACTACGTATAGATGATTCCAATATAAACATTTGGTGAAAGTTTCAAGTTTTTTCGACTTATACTTTTTGAATAAGAACAAATATCAAAAATCGTTTAAGGCTAAATTATTATTTTACGCAATCATGTAATTATTTCGTAAACGTTTGAACTTTAGATGCTTATAAAAAAAAATTGTGACTCACGATTTTTGATTTTTTTTCATAGCAATAAGTACTTCTAATGAGGAACCTTGTACTAAATTTTCAAAGTTTTATGGCCAACCAAATTTTTTTTATCCACATTTCAGAAAAAAATAAGTTCAAATTTTCGCGATTTTTCAATATTTCATAAAAATTTAAACTTTTTATGCTTATAAAAAAAAAGGTGTGCATTTCGCTTTGAATTTTTTTTTTATACCGATAAGTACTTTTTATGAGGAACTTTATATTAAATTTTCAAGATTTTTTGTCCAGCCAAATTTTTTTTATCCACTTTTCAGAAAAAAAAACTATGAAAAGTCAAAAATTTAAATTATCTATAAAAAGCTCAAAAAAAGTCAAAAGTGTTCAAAAATTTTACCACGTATAGATGATTTCAATATAAACATTTGGTGAAAATTTCAAGTATCTACAATTTTTGGTTTTTGAGTAACGGCTAAATAAAAAAATCGATTTCGTCGAAAACGGGTTTTCCACAAAAAGTACCGTTTTTTCCTCATTTTTTGTTTGTTTTTCCCGTGGCATTTGAAAACTTTTGGGAATTTTCACTTGTGACCTCTCTAAGGTACCTCCGATATTCGTTTTGCCACCGAAAACATACCCTGAAGTTCAAAATTGAACCATTATTTCGAGTAGTTATGGTGTACACAGACACAAAAACAAAAAAAAAAAAAAAAAAAAAAAACACACATCATAGTAAAATCAATACATTCTTCACTTCGTTCAGAATCTAAAAATATGTGCATCAGCAGGTTTTAGTTTAATGTGTGGGTGGGTGGATAGCTTCAGAATTTGCCCCTATGAATAAAATGTTCGTGACGCCACTGGATTGCAGAATGGGTTGCGATGAAAAGAGCTATCTTAAGGTCTCTAATTTTGTCATTATATGATTTAATACCAATTCCTAAACATATATTTTGACATTTTTAACTACAAGTACTATTCAATTCTTAACAACTTAATTAAGTACACTAAACACTTTTAAGTTATTGTAGTAATACTTACCGAATGATGTTAAGGCAGGCTGTTTTTTAACGTTTAAACTATTGGCTCTTTGTTTATGACAGTTAGTAGAAGAATGTTTTGTTAAATCTGTCTTATGTGCTCGTAATGGTGTCCTACATAACTTGCAATATGCTTCTCCTTTGTCTGATGATGATAGAGATCTTGATGGTCTACCTGCACCTATTCTAAGAGTCCCATATCTTTGCAAATATGTAAGCACTATTTCACGTCGAAAATCTAACTGTGAAATTTGTATACTGTTTACCTTTTTGTACAAGGTCCAACTGTTAACTATTGGAATTTCCAAAAGCCAAGTAAAAATTGGCCACCACCACTTTTTACCTCTCACTCCTATTCTATATGTGGCTATGTTCTGGTCCATTTGATCAGTCCCACCCATATATTGGTTGTACTGAGCAATCAATTTAGGACGCGCAACATTTATATGTTTCTTATGTTTTTGTGAATATCTTCTTACATGTGTTATGTTTTCAGCACCAACATCAGTTGAAGCCATTGTCACAACTGCATTATCCATCCATCTTACTAATAAAATACCATCGTTTTTTTCTATTGCAGTCTCATAACTTCCTCGTTTTTTTTTGACAAATTTTTTTTTGTCCGTCAAAGGGCAATTTTTCGGTATCCTATTCTGTCGTATTGTACCAATTGCTGAATACCCCATATATTTTAAGTAGTTGAAAACATTTAGCCCAGTGAATAAATTATCCATATATAAAGAATATGGTAAATTATTTTTAGAATCAGGTAAATCTTCGAGCATTATAATGAGGGGTGATACTGCCTTACCGAAAATGGCATTATATTTTTCATTTTCTCGTGGATCTTTGCCCTGATATAAGTCGAAATTAACGAGATACACATCTTTTGTATTTACATACCACATTTTGTACCCAAAACGTATGGGTTTCCCTCTAATGAACTGCTTACATCCATGCTTACTAAAGTACTTGATCATTGATTCATCATAAGCAAGATGTTTTTGAGGTACAAAATTGTCTAAACATTTATTTTTAATCATATTCATAAGTGGTCTAATTTTCCAAGCCTTATCTCTTGTATCAATTTTCGTATAGTCAGCACAATTTATAAAGCGACAAATTTGCATAAATCTATCTCGGCGCATTGCATTACTAACAGACAAATTTTTCACGTCATACATAGAGTCCCAAAATGATTTTTTTGATGGTAATTTATTATATCCACTAAGATATAAAATACTAATAAAGCAACGAATTTCGTCATGCGTTATATTAGGATCCGGACAATTTAAAAAAAGTGCATAACGTCTAGTTTCTTCTACAAAATAATTAATGCTATTAGTATCCAAAAATATTTCAAGCATTTCTACTGCAGATAGATCTTTATATTTCGAAAAATCGGGTTCAGGAAAGTTCGATTTCAGCTCTTCAAAATCTCCCCCTTTTATCCATGTAAAAGTTTTCTTACCTGTTTTTATTTTTTTCATCCACTCATTTGTTTTATTTATGTTCACGTGTTGATGTTGATCTATTGACGTTCTAGATTCACTGGTTGAAACTGCTTCAATACCAATGACATCATCACCAATACCACCGAATCTTTCATTATTAGATAATTTTATTTCAGCTTGAGCCCGTAGTTGACGAGCAGATAAATTATCAATTTCACCGCCATTTTCTTCTCCAGAATCTTCGTCAGTTTGAACGCATGGTTCTGGTGGTTCAATAAAAATTTCGTCGGCATCAATATCATTATACAAAATGTCTAACGCTTCAGACAGTGAAAACCCAGTTCTGTTAAAAAAAAAAATAATATGTAGTATAAGTGCCTAGTGTTACCAAACGGTAACATTGAACTTAAAACTTTCATAAATTATTCAATAATGAGATAATTATTTATTTTTTTGTTTTTTAATTACTCCTTATATTATATTGAATACACATATATAAAAATTATAATTAATTTATAAATTTAAAGTATATATTTTTAACTTACTCGAAATTGAAGTCCATGATTTTTGAAATTATTTTCTAACTAAATGTAATTCGATGATATGCAATCGTCATATCAACATAATATAAGTTTATATACGTCAAAATAATCAGTAAATTATGATAAACAAATGTAATCATAATGCGACTGGATTACCCAATAATTCTAAAAATAGCATATATTCAAAAATGACTATAATGCTGTTACCATATGGTTACAATAGGCTTTAATGGGTTGAACTATACAAAACTGGTAGTGGCCAAAATATATCAATGATGTCTAGTACAACAGAAGAAGTAATTGGAATCCTTGGTGATCGTTTGGAACCTTTACAAAATCAATTTGATTGTGATTCAGATTATTCAAGTATACATATTATATTATTATTTATTATAGTTATTTATTCTGAACATTTTTTTCTCATAATTTTGTACTTATGAATACATAATTGATACTATTAATGATAGGAATCTATCAGATGACTTATTTGATAGCTATGATGATAATCCATATTTAATTTAGCAAGCATTGACAAACAAAAGAGCACCGGATAATCTTTTAGCGCCTAACAACAAAATAATTAAAACATTGGACAAACAATCTGTTGCTCATGACGCCGGAACAAGTCCTGTAATTGAGGAACAAAATGTAAACATAAAAAGACTCTAATACAAAAAAACATGACTTCACTTCAAAAAAGGTTTATGAAGGATGAACCCTTTTGGCTTCAAAACATCTAAATATGATTGAAGGTAAAGAAAAAGTAAAAGAAGATTTAAATTTGTTTGCATTCAAAAAATCTAAATTACAATCAGAGATTGTAGAAATGGAGCATAAGATCATGGTTTTAAGATATGAAACTGAGAAAGAAAAGAGTGCTTCAGAACTCAATCAAAATAAATTAAAAGAACAAATTTTAGAGTCTGAATTGAGGCAAAACAAAATAAAAGAAACATTTCTTTCAAAACAAATAATAAATAATTTGTGATACATTTTTTTTTTGTTTTTTAAATTTTCTTTTTGATTTTGTTTAAGTTGGAGTTCAAAAGTTATGAACATAATTTATTTTAATTTCTGTTAACAGTTTTAATTAGTTTTTATTTTGTTTTAATATAGATATTTAAAGTTGTTTTTTATTTAAATTTAAGAATACAGGAAGTTTTATAAACTAATGATTGATGTTAAGAAAATACAGAATTTATTAAATGTGACCTCTCTGCATTTCCTAGCTGACGAGAGGGCAAAGTTGGTATCTCTTGAAATAATTCAGCGTCAACAAAATTATCATTGAGTTCTTGAGGTATTTCATATTTTTCTTGTAGAAGAATATTATAGAGCACAGTTGTTGGAACGATAGTAGCCATGGAAGTACATAGTTTTGTGCGAATCCCAACAGCTAGAACAGGAAACCTTCTTTTCCAAACTCCAAATAATCTTTCTATCACATTCCTTGAACCAATTTGAGCTTTCTATCAAAAAATTTATTTTTATTATAAAGTTTGGATAGCCTATAAATAAGTTGAAAATATACTTGATATTTGCGTTCAGCGTCAGTCCTTGGATTCAATAAAGGGGTTAAAAGATAATTCCTACACGGATAACCACCATCCCCGAGCAAAAAAGTATTTCCAAAATCATTATTTTCGAATTTTGCACGTATCAAACTATTGTCAAAAATAGTACTGTCGTGGATAGACCCAGGCCATCTAAATAAAAATTGAAATATTAAGTAAAAAGCAGCTAAATTATAAACGATTATTATAATTAAATAAAATAAAATTAAAATGTTCAGATTTACCTTGCTACAATGCTCAAAATTCTTAAATTGCTATCACATATTGCTTGAACATTGAAAGAGAAATACCCTTTACAATTTCGGAACTGCTCACCGATATCACTTTTAGGTGACTGTATTCGAATGTGTGAACAATCTAGAGCACCAATAACTCGGGGAAATTTATGTAATTTGAAAAATCCTAATTGTATTTTTTGGTCTTCTGCAGCACTACAAGGAAATTTAATAAACTGGTCGCAACCGAGCAATTTCTGTTAATAACCTAACCTAACCTAACGTGAATATGGTCACCTAACACCATCTACAGATAAAAACAGTATTATAGTAACTATATGTAATATAAAACATACAATTTAACAAAAATATATGTTTCTAAAAATTACTTGAAATGTTCCAGTAGCAAAGTATCGTAGAGCAATCAAAAATTATAGTTCAGGCGACAAAGAAGAATTTCTCAATGTTTTATGTTTGATAGCGTCACCGATCAGATGCATAATCATCATAAATGTTTATTTAGACAAATGACAATCTATTAACAGTGAATGTTACAATTAAAAAAAATAACTTAATAACTGAATACTGTGAAAATACTTAAAAAATTCTTACCTTAAGTGACATTTGAAGTCCAAATCATCATAGTTTTCGAGAGGATTTGACCTATCTCTAAAGTGACTTGGTCTAGTTAGATTAATTAAAATTTGGATAATAAAATCTTCATCAGAATCATCAGACGATGATGACAAAGACATTTCAGTATATATTCAACAGGTAAATTTAAAATATATTTAAGTACTTTATTATACCATTATCAAAAGATTCTCGCGAATTCACAGCTTTTAGTACACTAGAAGGACACTGGGAATTCAAACGTATGACAATGGGAATGAAACAAAGTCCCGCAATTTTTCAAAAATTAATGACAAACGTTCTTTCAGGACTCACACCATTAAAAGTAGTAGTTTATTTAGATGACATACTAATTTTCTCTCGTTCTCTAATTGAACACGAAAATAAATTATCCGAAGTCTTCGATAGACTACGCTTAAATAATTTAAAAATAGAACCAAATAAATGTAACTTCTTACAACGAGAAATCTTATATTTAGGACATAAAATTACAAGCGAAGGAATTAAGCCAGACGAAACAAAAATTAAAGCCGTACTTAATTATCCCCCTCCTAAAAACGTAAAACAAATTAAATCATTCCTTGGATTAAGTGGATATTATAGGAAATTTATACAAAATTACAGCGCTATAGCTAAACCATTAACAACATTATTATGTAAAGACGTAAAATTTAATTGGACAGAAGAATGTCAAAAGTCATTCGATACACTACGAAAAGCTTTATGTACGCAACCAATACTAAAATACCCAGACTTTGAAAAGAAATTTTATCTAACTACTGACGCATCAGGTCAAGCGCTTGGCGCTATATTATCACAAATACACGACGGAAAAGATTTCCCTGTAGGCTACGCAAGTAGAACGTTAAATAAAGCCGAAAGTCACTACTCAACTATCGAAACTGAACTTTTAGGAATTATTTTTGGAGTAAAATTCATTAAACATTATTTAATGGACACACATTTCATTATCATAACCGATCATAAACCATTAGTTTACTTAATGAATTTAAAAAATCCTTTATCTAGACTAGCTAGATGGAAATACTATTTATTAGAATATAATTTTTCAATTCAATATAAAGCAGGTTCCACAAACAAAGCGGATGCTCTCACTAGAATGTATAATATACATGAAATAAAAGAAAATACTTACGAAAATTTTATAAAAGACATAAGCACGAAATTAATTACCAATAATAATATAAAAGAAACATCAGACAATTTACTAGATATTCATCCGGAATATCACATCGTTTCAGAAATATCGAAACATTATAATTTTAAAACAGGAATTAATTACGAAATTAAACAAAAATTCGGAATAAATCAATCAATTCCTAACGCTAAATTAATCGGCGATATACGCTACTTTAAAAACGACAACCGATTTATAATATTCATGATAACAAAAAACCGAGATAAACAACCAACAACGTATGAAACATGTACGTTGCACTAGCAAACTTGAAACAATTTTGTATAGATACAAGACAGATTTAAACAAAGGATCTCCAAAAAGAGTATACAATTACAGGTTGTCCAGAGCGCGTCGTATTATAGAAAATACATTTGGATTACTTTCTTCTGTGTTTAGAGTTTTTCGCAAGCCGATAGAAATAAAAATTGAAGACACAATAGTTAATATTGTACTGGCTTGTGTTTACCTTCACAATTTTTTAAGAGTGCAACCCGATTCTAGACAATTTTATTCAACGTCAGGGTGTTTCGATAGTTATGACTCATGTACAGGGGAAATTATTTCTGGATCGTGGAGAGAAATCACTTCTGGTGACACTGGTTTGATGCCACTTCGATCAATTCCACGAAGACCAGCGACAACAGCAACAAATGTAAGGGAAGAATTTATGCAATATTTCATGTCCGAAATCGGATCAGTTCCCTTTCAGGATATATACTTGTAAACAAAATACAGTAGGATTGCAGAAATATTGAGTTATTTCTCCTTTTGATTATATTATATTTGATTATATATTATTAAATTTTTACGTACTATTCGTACTATTATGTGCATTATATTATTTTTTATTATTATTATTATTATTATTATACAATATAGTGTAAAATTATATTATATTATTACATGGTTTATTTATTTACAGATAATATAAATTATTTAATGATAATATAAACCCAGTATTTTGTATGGTTATCGCAGATAACAGATAAACAACAACGCGCAGAATCTAATAATACAATTTGAGGAATAAACGAATAACAAAATCTACTAATAGAATTACTTAAAAATAAAATAACTTACGTTTTAATTATTACTAACACTTGTCGGGTTACCATCTTCCTCGCTATCCCTAGTTTCCCTTGGTGTTGTTGAATCAGAAATAAAAAGCAGCGAGTTATATGCAAACCATGAGGAAGAATAATTTTCTTCCGTTCCGGAACCAGATTTTTTTTTAAGTACTTTTTGTCGTTCTTTAGAAAAGTATGATCGCAAGCTTTTTATTTTAGATTTTACAGCTGCCACGTCCATATTAAATGTTGTGCCGATCTTGACAATGGCATCGTTTCTTTTAATTTTATTCGTGTACCATTTATGGTTGGCATCCCACAGTAGCGGAAACGATCTAAAAATAAAAAACAAAATAAATACTCAGTTACCTAAATTACTATGTAAATAAAATTAAATAAATGTATAAACTAATAATTAATATAAACAAATGCATTAAATTAAATATTAATATTAATTTAATAATTTATTACCTGTATTCTTCAATGAAACGTGATGTTTGGTTTTGGTCTTCACTTTCAGCCATTTTTTAATAAAAAACAAATAGGTATTTAAAGTAATGGCTCAAAATAATAGGTAAAAGACTAAAATGCACGGCGTGTTGAATGGATTCCCACTGAGCGCGGAAGTCCTTGCGCTTAAGCGTGCGTCACGAAAATGTTGCCGTTCAACTCGAAAGGGCATGCGTTATTGCAAGCTTTTTCGTGCAACTCGTGGTGCGCTATGACGCATGCGTCTAACGCAAGAAAAAGCGCACTAGTGTAAACATACCTTTAGGTCAATGTTACGGTACATCTTTCGTAAAACAGACATAGAAATAAACATATGCGCATACAACAACTATATCCCAGAACAAAAATCCGAAATTTTAAAACAATTTCACAATTCTTTAATTGGAGGACACCTAGGTATTAATAAAACACTTAAAAGATTAAAACATAATCACAACTGGATAGGCATGCGAAAAGACGTAGAACATTTCGTAAAAAACTGTACTTCATGCCAGAAAAATAAAGTTTCTAACAAACACACCAGACAACCACTTGCTATTACAAGTACCGCTTCTTCTCCATTCGAAAAAATATTTTTAGACATAGTAGGACCATTACCTCCTACAACCAACGGAAACAATTACATACTTACCATGATGTGCGACCTCACTAAATACTCGGTCGGCACACCAATACCAAACCATACTGCAAACACGGTAGCTGAAGCATTTGTTATTCACTTTGTCACAACTCACTCCATACCAAACGAAATTGTAACAGACCAAGGCACAGAGTTTTTAAGTAAAACATTTACCGAAGTATGCAAATTATTAAAAATAAATAAAATACATACCACCCCATTTAGACCACAATCAAATGGAACGCTAGAAAGAAGTCATCGAACTTTAGGCGAATATTTACGACATTATGTTAATAAAAACTTAGACAATTGGGATACTTTATTACCCTACGCATTTTTTACTTACAATTCAACAGAACACTCTGTAACTAAATATCAGCCTTACGAACTACTTTACGGGAAAAGATTAGAAATCCCCATTAAACTAAAATCGGAACCAGAACCACGTTATAATTATGACAATTATTTATATGAAATGAAATTACACATGCAAGAAGCGCATAAAATAGCTCGCGAACGTTTGATAATAAATAAACATAAAACAAAAGAACGATATGATCTAAAGGAAAACCCATTAGACATAAACATCGGCGATTACATTTTATTAAAACAAAACGCACATAGAACCAAGTTAGAACCACTTTGGTTAGGACCATACGAAGTCCTCGAAATCATAAACGAACATAATATTAGTATTAAGAAGGGACGTAAGACTATAACAGTTCATAAAAACAATGTAAAGAAATACTTTACAGATCTAACAACTTAAAACATAATGTTATTATTCACATAATTATTTTACTTATGACTATTAACATAATTATTTATTATTACATTGTGATACTAACATTTGTTATTATTAATATAATTATTTCACACAATTATTTTCAGATAAGCATTGAAATTCCAAATTCCATAATTTTTGCATATTCATTTTTAACCAAGATTTAATATCATTAAATAATACAATCAATCATACTATCATAGAATACATAAACAATGACTTCAATAAAACAACAACAATTTTTAATTAATTTATATCAAACCATTTTCAAACACAATCATGATAACCATTACGAAAACGGTAGTCCACGCATGGCATGTTTAAAATATCACATGGACACAGCTAACATGAAATTATATGAACCATTCTTACCACAGGAAATGCCCGAACTTTACACGCTCGTGAAAAGCATACTAGCTAAATATGACAAATACAATAAACCATGTATGTCTATCGCCATGGCCATAGACATCATGATAGAAAACGATACAATAGACGTCATGCAACTATATCAAGCCTAATAATAAAATTAATTTCCCAAACTTTAATTACTCATTATCAAGCACATTACTAATTATTTAATTTCAACATCAAATATTTAAATTTCTCCAGATATCTTATCACAATCTTAACAAGCATTCAAGCGGATGAGGCAGATATTCCAAAACATTGTACGACAATTACCAATTCCACAATCTATAACATTTTTCAAAATCAATCACCAACAAATTATATAATATTACTCACAATTTTTGTTATAACTTTAGTTTTATTATTATACCTTATAATTAAATGTTTAAAATACAAACAACACATTAGTCCAACAATAAAACCAGCTTCTATACAACCAACAGCACCTATCAAATTTTAATGACATTTGATTACAAATAACATCATTTATTATTTCCAAGTAATACCAATCAATAACATTCTTTATAAAAAATGTTAAAATTTACATTTCAAACATGACACAAAACAGAGACAAAATTTTCATAACGATTCTGGAAAACGAAATAAGAAATAATTTATATAACGATCCAATGAACGTTTTTCGTTCATTTTCAACACATTTAACAATAGCCAATCGACAAATGGAAATAAAATATACCCAAAATGAATTAATCAAAATAAAACAGAATCTAATTGACGCAGTAAGGGAATTCACTACCTGTAACGAAGATAATGTATGTTATGGATTCATTACTTTAGTAGAATGGTTCGAAAATCCGGAAATCTTTATGTAAAACAATAAATCATTGCAATTAATTTAAACTTAATTATACGTTAATTATAGATTATTGGCGATAACGGTGATGGTACAGGCAGAAGAACCAGATTTCTCAGCATATTATACAATAAAACAATTGGAACACAAAGGCCCATCATTTTATTTTGAAAACTATGGACCAACAAGACTTATTGGAGGACACTACAGAATGATAACATACTTATCACTAGATGAATATAACAAGAAGCACGAAACATTGGGAGAAAGAATTAGTAACTTGACAACAGCATGCAAAGAAGCAACCAAATCTCTACTATGCGCAAAATACCAAAATGTCCTTACACACTTATACGATGAAATATCCGATCAAAGAGACAAAATGTACTTATCATTAGGAAAATCAAACATTGACGATCACGAAGAAGAAGAAGAAACCTACAGTCGACGTAAACGAGGTCTAATGAACTTTATGGGATCCGGAATGCACTATCTCTTCGGAGTATGCGACGACGAATGCAGCACGAAAACATCAGAAGCAATCGAGCGAACAGAAAAATCTGGAACCAATGTTCTACATATAGCAAAACAACAAACAACTGTCCTAAAAGCAACAATACAACATATAGAAAAAACAGTTAATCAATCACAAGCACTCTACAAAGAACTCAAAGAAACCGAAACAGAATTCATAAACAATCTAAAATTATTAGGAAATGCAACAGAACGCGTAATGCAAGTGTTACAATCAAACGAATTACAAAATATATACACTTTATTAATCAATCAGTATGCTTACGAAACGGCCACACTAAATCAAATAGTGATAGCCGCCAGAAGCGGAATTATTCATTCAAGTCTAATGACAATACAAGACATTGCAAAAGCAGTAAGAAGCATCAAAAACAGATTCATACCAAGAAAACTAGAAATACCAATGGGCACCAGATCTTCAGAAGTATATGAACTACAAAAAATAACCAAAATGACGGTATTCTACGGAAACAATAAAATAGTGTTCATTACTAAAATACCATTAGTAACTGACACGGAATTAACAACTTTCAGTACCATACCTATACCAAAAAGAGTAAACACAGATTACCTTATGGTCGTTGATTCATCAACCCCATACGTTGCCATTACCAAAGACAGAAGACAATTCACCACATTTACGATAGAACAAATGAGCCAATGCACGGAAACAGATATATATCGAATATGCACAACAGACCAACCAATCTTAAAAAACGATCACGTCGCACCATGTGAAATTTTTCTATTCACTGAACCTAACAAAACAGAAGGAAATGATAAGAGATGTACACAACGAACATTCAAATCTAGACGAGGAATTTACCACAAATTAAAATTCACAAATGAATGGCTTTACACAGTTTACGAAGATCGATTGATAATAACATGCAATAATTTTTCCAATCCACGAATACAAAGCATAAGAGGGGAAGGAATAATAAACATAAAAGATAAGCTATGCCAAATTCAATCCGATAGCGCAATTCTAATACCTGAGGAAGAATTATCTACTAAAACATATGAAAATTTTATACCAAAAACTGATATGTCGGCACTATTCACCACACTTCCAAACAACACAAAAACATTGTTAACGGATATCAAACACATGGGTATACATACAAACATTAAACTTACAGATCTACACAAAGTAACAAAATCCCTCGACGAAATAGAAGCCCAAGCAGATGCAGAATTAGATAGACAAAACAATTACGAACAATTAAAACATAACAGTTACGCTCTTTATATAACAATCGGAATTTCAATAATCGTGATAATCATAATAATCATAGTGTTATGCACAAGAAGAACAAAGAGGAACATTCAATCTTACCCAGCAGGGTTAATAAATTCAGCATATTTACAACCAGCCCTCCCAATGTCAACCTTTGTAACGTCCAACGCTGTGATAAGACCTGTAGAACCACCATCGCCACGATAATCATATATATATATATATAAACTTACATAAAATTAGTGTAACGTTATTACGGAAAAAAAAAAAATAATAATAATAAATAAATAATTTTTAACATAAAATTAATCATTAAACATAACATTAAATTAGTCTTCTCATATTTATTTTCTAGTTCTAATCTAAAATTCGTAGTCATAGACTTCGAATTTTCCCCTTTGCCGCATGGAGATTGGGTCCTAGTCACAGGAGCCATGTGCAACAGCCTTGACAAATACCAACCCGCAAGGTTGGTAGGGAACCCAATCATTCTCCCAAAACACGGAGGACATCTCAGATACCAGGAAGAACACCACAAGCGAGTTCACAATTTCGCTTATAATGTTTTCACATTAAAGAAGAAACGCCCAGAGTTGACGACACTGATTACTCAACAAATACGTGAGGCGGTCAGCTTCACTGCCACTCACGAAACGTCTACTCTAACCCGCTCGCGAATACACACGTATTTGCATGCGGACGGCAAAACTCCTTGTGTTGTGTTCTGGAATGGTAACACAGATAAGACAATACTAGACAGGCTAGGTTTAAAACATATTAAAAAGTATCTGGACATAACTACTGTGCACCATCGTCATGATGACTCCTATGACCTCGATTTACGTGATATGAATTGTAACAATCGGGTAATGTTCACGATACCCATTGGACATTTTGAAAAAGTAAATGGAGGTATGTTGAACCTACTCGAGCGTCACTATTTAAAATTTGGACAAAATCATGACGGGGCCGCAGAGTGTCACGATCCAGTAACAGATGTAATATACACCAAATGTATTTTTAATTATATTCTCAAAATAATTAAACCTAGTAAGATTTACGCATATTGTAGCGGTAAAAAGATTCGAATGAGAGGAAAGAAAAAGCCTAGGAAAGAAATTAGAAAAAAATTACTAGGAAAAAGAAAAAGGAAAAAAATAGTAAAAGATAATAAAAATCCTTAGACAATCGCAATAATTAAACTAATAACCATAAATTCCATATAAATTCCACACATTTAAATCATAAATATTACTAACCCTTATCTTAATAAATTGTTATATTATCTTATTATCATTATTTTATTATAACTAATACATATTTTAAATTATATAAATTATTATATTATTTTATTGTCATAATTTCATTATTACTAACACGTATTTTAAATTATATAAATATTATAAAAACCAAGAGAAATTTGTTAACTAACATTAACATTAAGATTATAACCACACCAATTGTAAACACTTAAACGTTTAAATCACTATGAAAAAAGATTTTGTAAGGAATGACTCAATAATTTTGTCAACCCAAAATTATTTCTTTAGCGGGGAGGTGTAACATGCATATTATTATTGTTATTACTAATTAACATTAATACGCATGTTTTCGAGAGCCAAGCACATTTAAAGATGTAACACGATCACACTATAGCCAACACCGCTAATAATAACTAGCTAATAATAAGCAACACTCGGGATACGGGAAGGACCTTTTCGCCCGTCACACACGGAGAAGTCGCCAGTTCAGCTATTAACAAAAATAACTAAGAGGCAATTAAGAAAGCAGCTTACAACGCACATGAACTTCGCAAAAGGGGAATGGGCACTCCGGCTGCCTATATAACCGCCTCCGGGAGACCCCGGCAGGTAGACGTGTCTAGCCATCAGTACAAGCCCTTCGGAGTTCTGTCTTGACATTGTTATTCGCGACTATGTTATAACTTGTAATTTTATCCTGTCATTATTGTAAAGTGAATTAAATTAAAAGTGTTTAACCTTATTCAATTGTCTACCACATTATTCTAACTCATACATCCTCAAGAGTACGATAGGTACCTGTTTTCATTGGGTACCACGTAACAATATAGTATGGAAACGACTGCAAAGTAAGTCTGCCATAAGAAACAAACAAAAGGATAAAAACAAACAATTCATCCAATATCAAGTGGGACAAACGGTATTGATCAAAGAGCATAAACTATCGTCAACCGAAGACCACGAAATACCCAAGTTCTTCTTATTATATAAAGGACCATATACTGTTACTCAGGTCTTTGATAACAACACTATCACCGTGGAAGACGACCAATAAAACACTTTCCGATGTAACATAAAAAACGTTAAGCCTTACCATCGATACAATGAAAATGAAGCAGCAGAATTGAATGAACAAATGGTGAACGATATTCATGACACTGCTCATTTGTGTATTCCTCCTGATCCCGGCAAGCCCGAGATCAGACCTCCCATCCTTTCTTAATAAAATTTTAAAATATTTTGTTTCTATTGTATGGCAGGGTTTTGTATTCCCAAATAGGTAGACATTTTACGAAAACTTAACCAAACACAACAGCTCTGCTACCATGGATATCCCAGCTTCCTGCTTATCCTTAGAGGAACCAACCAAAAACGACGAGGTACAATTACGTAAATGTACCCACATATCACAAACATATGCAATCAACAGAATCCAAGTAAGAAAACTCAAGAAACAACCATAGAAAAGAAGAAAGCACAAGCCCAATTCGAAAGAGAACGTGCTGCCAAAATAACCAGGTATTCATTAGAACCAACCTTTGAACTGCCTGCAACCATACGCGCTATACCGTTATTATAATCCAAAACTGTCATGTTTCCATCTAAACCTCCCGAACCAACATTCAAACCCCTTATCCTTATTTCAATTGGACCAAGTAATAATGCACTGAAACGCGAAAAATATAAACTACAACAAGCAAACAAACGTCAACAAAAGAAGAAACCGTCATCACCCACCCCAAATCCACTAAACAAGTGAAATCGTTATCTCATTCCGATAAATAATTTGATTTCCCATCCTTTATAAAAATTTGTAAAATCAAAAGGGGACTATGTAACGAGACAGCGATAACCGCCGCGTCTATAATTTCGGAACATGACGCGATAACGATCGCTACGCCGCCGCCGGTAATTTGTCACGCGACGCGATAACTACCGCTGCGCCGCCGCCGTGTATTTAATAAGCTTAACGTACCAAACTGCTCACTATTTACGGCCAATAGATCGCGCGCAATGTAATGCGCAATGTGGACCGTCATGACGTGGTCATAACGCTTTGGTACACAGCAATTGGCCTACCCTGGGGTCGATACGTGGTCCATCGTATCGTATGGTCAGGGTAACATGACGCATGGCAGAAGACAAATAAAGAACATATACGAACAACATAATACAGGAAGAAATCACACCTCCGGAGGCACTACTAAAGGACGGACTACGGGTAAAATAGCAGATAAGGCGGTCCTAGACACTCATTCGATACCTTAACCTTCCCAATACTGATTGGCGACACGGTGAGGTCATTTTCGATCCAGTACGTTTTTATGAACGTCTTACTGGATCTATTCTTGTATTCTCCCGTGACGCCAAGGTGTATATTATTTATTATCCACCCGCTTGGCATAACACATTAAGGTGCAGAGTCTTCTCGTAGCCCTATATTGTGTAAGTCTGAAGGTACGAGACCTCCCTTCATTGTCGTGCTGCCGGAGTTCACTGTCGCTGCCGGAGTTCACTGTCACACTGCCGGAGTTCATTGTCGTGCTGTCGGAGGTCACTGTTGCCGGAGTTCACTGTCACTGTCGGAGTTCATTGTCGTGCTGCCGGAGTTCACTGTCACACTGCCGGAGTTCATTGTCGTGCTGCCGAAGTTCACTGTCACACTGACAAATCATTTTGATTGAGAACTACATTATCATCATTATCAATTTCAATAATTTCAGTATTGTCATTTATACTATCATTTGAAATTGGAAATGAAACTGAGAATGATGTAGGCTGATAACACAGTTTTTGTGATAACAGTGATAAGTGAGTTGCCCTCGTCGGCTTTTTTATTTTTTCATTTGTAAGTCCCTCTTTTTTTTTCGGTCACTTTCATTCGTTTCGTCTTTATGCCTTTTCTGCCTAGACATGTTTTCAAGCTTCATCTCGACAGATTAACTGGAAGAACAATCAAACTGCATGTGCCAGCTTGTGTACATCAGGTACGTTCTTATCACTTGGAACGCCAAACTTTGTCTACTACCACCTTATCAACAAACCAGTCAGCTGTTCCTCGGTGACTTAAACGCTAGGCTTTTTCATTTTCCATTATCCACCCGTATTGTAAATTTGTAAGATATCAAAACAAATATTTTGCCAATGTCAAATTGAAGGGGCAACATTCCACGCCAACTTCATACAAGTAGAAGGACTCAATGAACGTGGAATCATAGGAGCGGATATACTGAACCACCATCGGGCACAAATTAATTTCCACAATCATACTCTACAAATGCAAATTAATGAACAAGCATATTCCATTCAATTCAGATACTCTATGGAGATGAAACCCATGCCATGATACACCAGCAAATCTTATTCCCTGAAGAAAAAAGAGTCAACAATCAATCCGAAATCATAGATATTGTAACATGCATATTATTATTGTTATTACTAATTAACATTAATACGCATGTTTTCGAGAGCCAAGCACATTTAAAGATGTAACACGATCACACTATAGCCAACACCGCTAATAATAACTAGCTAATAATAAGCAACACTCGGGATACGGGAAGGACCTTTTCGCCCGTCACACACGGAGAAGTCGCCAGTTCAGCTATTAACAAAAATAACTAAGAGGCAATTAAGAAAGCAGCTTACAACGCACATGAACTTCGCAAAAGGGGAATGGGCACTCCGGCTGCCTATATAACCGCCTCCGGGAGACCCCGGCAGGTAGACGTGTCTAGCCATCAGTACAAGCCCTTCGGAGTTCTGTCTTGACATTGTTATTCGCGACTATGTTATAACTTGTAATTTTATCCTGTCATTATTGTAAAGTGAATTAAATTAAAAGTGTTTAACCTTATTCAATTGTCTACCACATTATTCTAACTCATACATCCTCAAGAGTACGATAGGTACCTGTTTTCATTGGGTACCACGTAACAGTGGCGCTGCGGACATCTTCAACACCTGTGGTCTTTGAATTAAAATATTTTTTCTCTAAAATAAAAAATTTGTGGGAAAAACTGATCACTTTTCCTACAAATTCAACTACAAATTCAATTTAACTACAACTTCAATCAACATTTACTTTTCAACTTCAATCAACACGCACTTTTCAACTACAATCAACATTTTCCACCAATTTACAATCAAAAACATGACAACACCAAGAGTAATCTCTTTGTAAGCATAAAATCACTAATATTATAATTTAAGTAACAATCAAGTCAAAGTGTACACTTTAAAACATCATACCATGGTATATTACATATGAGCTGTAATAAGGAATTATTTCGAGAATTTATTATTGAGAATTTATTATTGAGAATTATTATTGCGATCTATTTATGAATTTATTATTGAGAATTATTGAGAATTATTATTGCGATTTATTTTTATTATTGAGAATTATTAAGAATTATTATTATTGCGATTTATTTATGAGAATTATTATTGAAAAATATTATTACGAATTATTTATGAATTTTATTATTGGTATTTATTTATGCGTTTCATTATTACTAAAAGAATTTAAAAACAACATCCTTTAAAATCGTTTATATTAAAATCATAATTGAGAATATAAAATTATTATTGAATTATTGAATTATTGAATTATTGAGAATTATTGAATTATCGCATATTATTTTACTATCGCAAGTTATTTTATTATTATTGAATTTTATTATCGCAAATTTACTATGTTAAACTAACATAAAATATTACAACTCATATGTATAAAAACGACATTACTAATTTAAACGACACGTCTCCTCTAGAACTAGCTACTCTAGAGTTATCACCAACTAACAACTCCAAAGAAGGCACTCCTGATTTAAACGTAACACCACACGATTTAAGCATAAAAGAAGAAAAATTAAAAAGAGAACATAGAATAAAAGAACTCGAAAGCAATTTATTAATTAGCCCAACACGAATAGTAACTAGGAGCAAAGGCCCAATAGAACATATATTTCTAAAAACACCTAAAAGAAATAAAAGAAACGATAATAATATGGCTACTCCGGTAACTAACCCAGAACATCTTGAAACTACTATGCCAGTAGATAAAGCTTTTAAATTTATTCCATATTGTTCGGGAGAAGAAAATTTAACACAATTTATAAACGCATGTGACATTGCAGTAAATTCGGTAGATAGACATAACGTACCTTTATTAATACGATACTTATTAACCAAACTCTCGGGAAAACCAGCCGAATATTTAAAATATAAAGACAACAGTAAATGGATATTTATAAAACAAAACTTAGAGGAATCATTCGCTTCCCATTACTCCATAAACGCGTTACAATTACAAATAAACTCCATTAAAATGAACAACGGCGAAACAGTTAAATCATACACCGATAGGCTAGAAAAATTATATTTCCAACTCACTAATATATGTACAGCAGGAAAAAACGAAAGCGATTCAAAAGCTATAAAACAAACACTAACCGAACAAACCTTAGCAGTATACATTAAAGGACTAATTAAACCAATTAGAAACACAGTACGCGCTAGAGACCCAAAAACACTCGACCAAGCAAAAGCAATTGCTATACAGGAAGAGTTAGAATTAGCAGAAGAAACAACTAGAGATAACTTAATCGATGGTTTAACACGAAACACAGAAAACAATTTAAATATATCACCTAATCAAAATTATAATAATAATTACACACAACAGCGTAATCAAAATCAAAGAAACTTTAATCCGAGATTAAATAATAATAATACTAACTATAATAATCGCGAATTTTATAACAAAAATGCGCAACAACAATTTAATAATCATAATTACAATAATCAACCACAAAATTCTTATAGAAATAACAACGCATCACAACAAAATTATAACAGAAACTATAATAATAATAATAATAATAATAGACCTCAGCAAAATTATAATAATCCTAATAATAATAATCGAAATAATTATCCACCACAAAACTATAACAGAAGAAACGGTCGATTTAATCAAAATAATCATAATCAAAGTTCAACTAATTATCATCCACCGCCTCAACATAATGAACGGAGTAACAATAATAACAACATTAGGCCTCCCATACGTAATAATTATAACGAAATGTGTTCTTACTGTGGCAAACGCGGTCACAATATGGACGTATGCTATTCAAGACAAAATGACGCCGCACGTCAATATTCTAATTCGGGAAACGCCACACCGTACTCGCAACGCGCGCCGCGTACGGTACAACAAATTCAATGCGCGACCGACAATTACGACGAACAGATAATGGACGAACAGTGCGATACTGTTTTCACATCTTATCAACAATAATCGATAATCATATAACATGTAAATCAAGCGCGTGTAACATCAACGAATTACATCTTCTCGTTGATACTGGTTCAGACATAAACATAATTAAATTACAATATCTAAATAAAAATTTATTTATCGATGAAACTAACAAAATTCTTATTCGCGGTATTAGCCAGCAATTAATACGAACAATAGGTCGAATTAATATACCAATTATAATTAACAACAAACACATAAATGTAACCTTCGAAGTAGTAGGCCCACAATTTCCAATATTAAAACACGGAATATTAGGAAGAGCATTTTTAGTAGAATCAAAAGCAATAATAGACATCGCAAATAATACATTGGTTTTAACAAATCATGAAACTAACACAACGATAAAAAATTGCTATAATATAAACGCACGATCAGAGACTATAATTAAAATTCCAATTACAGACACCAAAGTTCATAATAACTGCATTTTAATTAAAAAGCAAGAATAATCAAAAGATTTATATTGTAGCGAAAGTTTAACAAATGTAAAAAATGGTTACGCTTTAATCAGCATTTTAAATATATCCGAAACAAATAAACATATCACCGATTCAGAAATAAATAAATTAGTATATAACAACGAAAACGAATACGAATTATTATCATTTAATATAGAAAACGATAATTTAAATAGACTCGATAAGATAAAGAAACTTTTAAAAACGGATCATATGACAAAAACCGAACGCGAAACAATTATTAATTTATGCGATAAATATTCAGATGTATTCTATCTCGAAGGAGATAAATTAACATGTACAAATACAATAGAACATTCAATTAAATTAAAACCCGACGTTAAAGTACCAATACATCAAAGACAATTTCGACTTCCATTTGCGCAACAAACCGAAATAAATAAACAGATAAATAAAATGCTAGATAACGACATAATACAACCATCTTCAAGCGGTTTTAACGCACCACTCATTCTCGTAAAGAAAAAACCAGATAATTCAGGCGAACAAAAATATAGAATCGTCGTCGATTTTAGAAAATTAAACGACGCCACTATAGACGAAGTATTCCCACTATCAAACATTAGCGAAATTTTTGATAGACTTGGTAATTGTACCATGTTTTCCGTAATAGATTTAACACAAGGATTTTATCAAATACCAATGGTATTATACCATTATCAAAAGATTCTCGCGAACTTTATTTCAAGCATTAGTAATAAAATTAATATGTAAACGATAATTTTAACGTTATAAGGTGGCTTATAATGTCGTCACACATAATAATTCATCAAACAAAATAAAAGTCAATTAACGAGATAACAAAATTTCGATTTAATGATAACGAAACAATTAAACAACTCATAAAAATGTACAGACCAGAAATACGATCTATAAGTTAACGAGTCGATAACTTTGTATTTGTTCAAATCTATTTATTTTACAGAACAGATTTCAATTTTACAGAACCGATATCTAGTTATCGGTTCTGTAAACTTTTATGCAACCCGGCATAAGTGTATGAGTATTGAGCCTACTATTACAGAGTCCAATAGCGCACGACATATAACATATGAATCGTTGTTATCGATAACTTGTACTATGGGTGTAGGTAATATTATTTGGTCTTTTAGAATTTTAGATTATGATATACGTGTGCTGTAACAGTCGTAATGGGCTCAGAATCAGCATTCGTTTTGACTTCAATTTCTTTATTATTTGATTTCGGAATTGTTTTTATTAAATGCAATAAAGAGTTATGCGGTTTATTGTATTTAAAACAATTTTTAAATTTACATTTTTTGTCTGAATGTATTCGTAGACAAATTTTAGTAGTATATAAATGGGGCTTCTGAATCCATTTTTTAGACTTTTTTTTTTTAACCGTGAATTCCGTAGATAAAATTAAAAAAATTGGCTTCTTTTTAAAAGTTGATTTGGCTTCTTTTAAAAAAAATTGTTTAACCGTGAATTTGCTGGATAAAGTTATAATATTTGGCTTCTTTTTAAAAGTCGATTTGGCTTCTTTTTAAAAGTCGATTTGGCTTCTTTTTAAAAAGTATATTCTTAGTGAAAATCCCACCATTTTATAAGTCTTAATTTTTTATTTTTTTGAAAAATATTTTTATTTCTGAATATAATATCTTATTTTCTAAATAAATAACTATTGAAAATCAATTTTTGAAATATTGTTTTTATTATAATAATTCATATAAAATAAGACATACAATTTTAATAATTTTAAACAAGTTTTCTAACTTCTCTAGTAAAAGGTACATATTCAATAATACGATCATGAATTAACAAACAATATGCTGTTACATCAGTAAGATTTTCTAAAGCCTCTATTTCTATTCTTACATCAATAGATGATGCTGTACTTGTATCACTCTGTTTTGAAGTATCTATAACTATGATTGGTGCTTGTGATAAAAATGTAGACGGACTTAAAATTGGATTACGATCTTTGTTTTCGTAATATGAATCTTGGAATGAAGTATACATGTTATATAACGTTACAAAACCATTTTTTTTAAAATCTAGATTTAAATTATCATATGGATAAATGTGTGAATTTAGAAAAACTTTTACGTTTACTAAATTACAATGGTCGAACATACTACAGTCTTTCTCAATAGAATTTTTTTTTATTATTTGTTATCCTATAATAACAAAACGCGGTTTTTCCAATTTTGATGCTGTTTTTAAATTCCAAACTACGCTTTTAGTATTCCCTAGTTCGGAATATTCATATGTTTCAAAAGATCTAAAAGGAATAAATAAACTTTTTTCTTTTTCTACAATTTTCATTATTTTTAGTCGTTCTGAATCATCTATACTAATATGTGGAATTTTCCAAGTTACCTTTTGAAGAGTAACAGAACCAGCAGTTGCAGGTACATCAGTTTTAGACATTAAAAAATGTTTATCATTATTATTTCTGGTTAAAATCAATTCGATTCGACAATTTATTAAAATTTTAGTAAAGTCTTCAAAAAAACCTAACCAATATTTTAATGGAATACAAGCTGTAAATTCTCCTTTCTCATTTGTTATACAAATATTATTTTTAAAATTCCAACCAGCGTTTTCGTAACAATAGTAATTATCCGGTCTACACGATAAATATCCTTTTAACGAACTTGCAATACCGAGAAGCCGAGTTCCATCAACCTCAACCCCATTAATTTCTAACCGTGCCTGATCAAAAAAATAAGATATAGCATTGTTACAAAGTTTAACTTTTTTTGGATCTTCTATTTTTCCTTCGATAAAAATAAAGCTGTCGTGAAGAAACGGATATACATCTGTTTGTTGGACCGATATTCGTATTTCGTCATTACTGTTAAAGGAAGCGGTATATGGTACATATTAATGATATTCGATTTTAGTTATTTTCGAGTCCATCACATAATGTGAATCAACATCTAAAATATTACTTTCTGTCATTTTAAGTACTAATATATCCTAAGTTTTTTAAAATGTTCTTACTCCGAACCGTTAAATTCTGAATTGGTTTGTTTTTTATTTTATTATTATTTTTTAATGTTGAAGTCTTGAATTCTTTTTTAAGACTAAATAATTTTTCATAATGTAATGGATTTATATTATTAAATTTTAAATCCATTTCAAGAACCACACCGTTTAATATGTAAAATAATTCCCTGTGTACAACTATCAAGAACATAGAGGTTACATAGACTGCCTTTTTAGTGTTGCGAAGTTAGAAAATAATTCTCATTAACTACTCAGTGATGTGTTTGATACGCCAAACGCCAGGTTGAGTGATGTTATTAATTTGAACATCGCACACAACTTCTATTTTATGTAACATTTATAATTACGCATGATGATTGATTTTTGGTCATACAACCTCGCATATAAGTTAACTAACGTCTATGCGTTATAATAGGGATAACACATATAAGTTAACTAACGTCTATGCGTTATAATATGGGGATAACTATATTTATACTATGGTAGTTAATAGTCAGTATATCTACATTGCATAACCTTCCTACGGAAGTGGAAATTTTGTGTAGATATATAAAAAAAAGTCTCCCCCCCTCCATCCAGTAAAAATTACCTATTTTGTAACTATACCTGAGTGAGCCTTTTAAATTTTTTGGCTGAACTAGAATGCAATTTTTGAACGTTTGATCTCTATTTTATTGCAAAATAATAATAATTTAAATTATTAATATTAAATAGATATAATATATAGCTATAATTAATTAATTATTAATCGCATATGTACACTTCATACCTATTTAAAGATAGAAACCTATAAAATCTGTTTCCCCATTAAAAATTGCACCTATACATACATATATTCTACATTCTGTTTACTATAAATACCTATATACACTTTATTGCAAATCCATCATATTAGTCTTTCATTAAGGATTTTACATGAGAATAAACAAAAAAAAAATTAAAAAAATAGCATTTTAATAAAAAAAATGTAATTTTTTAATTATCATTATGTACACAAGTTATTGAAATAGCTTTTATATTTGAGACATTGATAAACAAACATTTATACTTTATATCAGATAAATTAATAAAAAAAGAAATGCTTTGACTAGATAAATCTACATAAAAATCACCTATCAAACTAGAATTAAATGGATCATTAAAAATTGGCATTGAGTTAAACTTAACAACTTCTAAAATTATATTTCCAATTGCCTTTCTTATAATTTTTTTTATACAAATAATATTTTCATTTTTTAACATAAAATACATATTTTTATTATTCACACATCACAGTACTTATAATCCATTTTTCTAAGACTATTGCTTCATACAACGTATCAGTGGGATCACTGTACAACAACGGATCATAAGCAATTTCTTTTTTTTAAATCGGGTAATTCACAAAAGAAGCAATATCAATATTTTTATATTCTATTAATCTATTATACACATCTTGAAGAGGAAATCTACAATTTTTTAAAGTACTTTTAATAATTTGTAAGCAGTTTTCAAATTTAAAAGCGCTAAATTTGTCTAACGAACCATGAATTTTTACAAATTGAGCTAAATGTATTAAGCCATGTACATTGTAAGTTATATATTCCTCTCCGTATAGATTTGAATATTGAGTAACAAATTGTCTTAATAAACTATTGGCTAATTCATTGTAGGTGATGCATGTTTCATCCGACAAAAGTATTCGGATTGAACAGTGTAGCAACATAAAATGTTTGTATAATGACTTTTTTAATTTTCCTTTGAGTACAATCGGGCCAGAATAAAGTAGAAATGAGCGAAATTCTGTGGCTTTCCAGAACTCGAGCTCTTCTAATGAACGAGGTAAACGGCTAAATTCTTTTGGAAAAAATGATTTTAAACGTATAAGATCTGTTGATATCTCATCAGCAATATCATCGTTAATAAAACGTGTGTTTTTTTTCCTTTTTTCCAAAATAATAGTAATCGCTTCATCACACCTAGGCACACACAATGCATATATTCTAACACTACAGCATCTGTAATGTTTAAATCAGGAAACATTTCTAAAGGGCTAATGCCCTTATGATAGTCTTCATCCTTTTTACTACGAAATGATTCATTTGTTCGTAATTGGGAATTTATACCTGAATATGACATACGATTATTTAAAAAAGTTCCTTCTTCTATACACGAGTTACAACTGTGATACGCATTATGCTGTTTAACGTTAAGTATAAAGGCCTTAGCGGGACTATCACAAACTACTTGGCTAATATCAAACCTAAATACTTTATTTTTTATTTTTATTCCATTAGCCTTGATAAATTGCATTTCATTAATAAACGGATTTAAAAATTCAAATATTGATGAGGGTTTTTTATACTGACCATGGTAAATACCAACAGGTAAACATTTTTGTGATAGCTCAAGAATGTCAACAAATGAAATTAAAATAGGCCAGAAACATGATTTGGAACTTTTTGTCAGTGGTAGCCCATCAATATTTAAACTTAATCTTATTAAAGGAATATCATGAAGTTGATTGTAATATGCTTCTAAAATTGGTCTTATCAAAAACTCAATTCCAATATGAATATAAGATCCAGGATGTATATTAACAATTTCGTGTGCACGAGGAGTTTTTAATAGAGTTCTTACATCTTTAGGTAATTTGAGACCTTCAGATCTTAATACAATTAAGAGTTCATTTATAAAATTATGGGAAACATGGTATTTCGATATTAAATGTCTTAATTTATTTTCAAGTGAATTATTATTATCACATCCAATACTAGTTAAAGGCATACATAAATTATTATCATCAAAACAAGTATCTTCAGAAGGTGAATTAATTGAACTTGAATGGTTACCAACTGATAGCATAGAATCATCAACATCATCTGACACGTTAAAATGTACAACAGTTTCTGATGAATTTGAAGTCTGTTGTTTAGGTTCATTTTTGTTCTGCAATGTAACAATTTCTGTTGCCGATTTGTTAGCTGGTAAAATTGAATTTGTTTCAATTTTAATGAAACGTTCAAATTGTCCCCTCGACATAGAATAAATAGATTTATTTTTTTTTGGCTGAAATCAAACATGTTTAGTATTATTATATTTATCATATTAAATTATCCATTAAATTATGTATTTGAATACAATAATGAGGTACAATATCAAAATCATAGTCATAGAAAAGTAAATAAATAATGATCATAGTAATACCAAATAGAGGGATAGCATATTATCTGCGCCTCTCTAAGTTGCATTTAATTACATATTCTATTTTTATAAGGTTATTTTAATAATATTTTACATTAATTTTTTACAAACACAATATGTTGGTACCTACCTACCTACCTACCTACCTAGTTTTTTGTAGTTTTCAAATTAAATTTTGAATTTTTTTTTTTGTATAGTTAGAAATAAATAACTCAAGAACACATAATGTATAGTTTTTCAAAATAGTAATAAAAATGTATCTTATAAATAAAGTATTAAGTGAATGTTACTTTTTTTTAATTAGTTTCTAGCATAAAGTATTATAGCTCGAAAATTATGAAAGATAACAATATCACACTATAGTAATAACCAGGGCTCGGGACTAAAAGCACTTAAAATCATTAAAATAAGTGCTTAAAAAAGCGCTTAAAAACATCATTAAAAGCACTCAAATAAATCTTTATCTTTATATTATAAAACAAATCTAACTTCATTTTCAAAACAGAAGATTTTATGGATTTTTTGAAAAATAAAATGTAAACAATATTTCCAAATAGTTGAAAAAAAAATTAATTAAATCAATATAATATTAATTTAATTTTAATTCAATCAAAAACAACTTAGCAGGAGAAAATCATAAAAAAGTATAAAAACTGGTTAAAAAAGCAATAATTATCAGAAAAACTTGAAATAAGCATTTTTTTGAAAAATCACTGAAAAAAGCAAAAAAAAGCACTCTCATATTTCAAAATTGAACGTGTTGTAACATGGCATACACTTCTATAGCATTCTGCTACATTTTAAGTCAATCCATAAAAATAAGCAAATGCTTTAAGTCCCGAGCCCTGGTAATAACAATACTGATAAATAATTAAAGATACATATTATATCTCTAACTAAATTAATAATTGGGCATATTATAATAGATAGTTATTTATATTGAATGTTACTTATTGTGCTATACCACCAATATTTGTTCATAATTTGTAATCATAATTGTTTAGCTTTTTTTTTAATGTATCTATATATAACTTTTTTTTTCATATTAATGTTTATAAGCACATACCATATTTGCATTTATACTAAAAGTAAAAGGCAATATAAAAATATAAAATCACGAGACAATGATTCATAACATTTACTTATTAAGTGAAATTTAATAAAATACTTACAACATAAATGTATATAATAGTAGGCCTATACTATCATATAAATATCAAAAAATGGAATTAAATGTTATGAGCGTTGGTTTTACATTGGTTTTTTTCTCGAGCATACCGCTGATTACCATGGCGAAACCACTCTTTTACATTTTCTTCAAAAACCACATCGGTAAAATTGAAATTAATCCTTCCAATCTCTACAAAATAGCATCCAATAAATATGGATTTGAAACAGTATTTGATTAAAATAAGTTAACACATACAAATTATTTGTCTCAATAATATAATAAAAAATTAACTGTACCTTTTATAATATTTATAGTAACAAGATTTTCTAGGCGGAAGTTATTACGAAAGCCAGTCCAAGAACACTTTGAAGACAGTTCATTAGTGAATAAACGTTGTAAAACGCGTTTCACAAAATTTTTTAGATCTTTACCACCTACTGTTGTAATGAAACTTTTCTGAAAACCAATAAATATCACAAATATTAATATTGTAAATTATAAAATTATAAAAAATAATTAACATAAATGATGAATTTATACTATATATTTACCATTGTTTTCACAAATTCCTCATCATTTTTTAATTTAGATTCTATTTGTACTACAGATCCAAAATCATTCATTGGGAATTGAGAATAAAAATCTTCATCTATGGACTCCATGTTTTTTGATACAGAATTTGATGATTGATCTTTCAACATTTTTTCAATTCTGTCCATCCTTCCATCAATTCTCTTAACGTATGCCAAAATATTATTTATAACACTTAAGCCTCCTATAAAAAACAATTATAATTAAAATATTTATTTTAATTTTAATTTTCTTCTACCATAGTCTTATACTATCAACATAAATATGTTCACTTACTAAATATACTTATAGGTCTTCTACTATAATAAAAACTAATTATTTATACTTAATTATGATTAATAAAATAAAATATATAGTTATTAATTATATTAAATTTTAATACCTAATTCATTTACACTGTTACTAGGTACACTCATTGGTCATGCTGTTTAAAGTTTGAATTTTGGAATTATTGAATAAATTGAAATTTGTAGGTTGAGATGCAGTGGTATCATGATCTGTTACAGATATACTTTGGTCGAGATCTGTAAGAAAACAATATAATATATTTTATGTAATTTTCTGCTGCTTTAATATTATGTACTTAGTGTTTTTATAATTTAATCAATAACTGTTAATAAGAAACTTACCATAATGAACAGTGTTGTAGTTAGATAATTCTGTACCACTAGTACTTGCAAACATATTAACTGTATTCAAAGCCTTTTGTCTTAACTCTTGGCATGTTTGATCCTGAATATTATGCAGTGTGTTAATTGCTACTGAAACATTGCATACTTTAATATATATGTACATAATATATAATTTATTGAGAAATAGAAAACTAGTTAAATTCAATGAATTATATGTCTTACTAGATATGATATTACTATTATTTTGTTCTTCACTGTGATCAGATATTTTAGTTGATATTATGTTAGAGACTTCATTTTTGTCCATTATTTTAATTGGAGATAAACTACTAGAACTATCTAATAAAATGTATAGAAAATAATATTGATAAAATAATAGACTAAAATCAATTTGTATACTGGTTGATAATCATTATTATTAATTACCAGTATCAGTATCGTTATTTTTCTTGTTTGACTTTTTTACCCTCTTTCCACGACCAAGGCTTCTCTCAGATTCTGATGATAAAAATATTTTTCTTTCTTTTTGATAAGCTTGTTCATAAGTGTCTATAAATATTTACGATTAACAATAAAAACTGCAATAATATTATATTATATTATATTATAATAATTATCTGATAGAACAACATAGGTAGGTACCTATATAATATATTAATAATATCATTAAATATTTTTTTACAAATAAATAAGTAAGATCAGTTGACTAAAAAAAATAAAATAAAGGAGAATTAATATTAGACGGTTGATCAGCATTAGGTAGGTATTTATATATTTATAAATTGAAATAACAATATTGTTAAATAATTTTAATAGAGTACCTATGCCTTGCATGCATGTTGTTGTTTTTATCTTAGGTACCAAATATATACAACATAGAAAAATTGCAATCAGCAGAATCCATACTATGTTGTTAGTTTTAATGTAAGAGTCAATTTACCTACTGTTAAACTTAATGGTAAGAATATTATCAATAGCATATAATAGGTTTTTATTATTATTGTAATTTTAAAGTGAGTTTTGATCATTTTATAGTTGTAATATTTCACATAGCTAAATAGTTTTAACTCACTTTAAAATTCAAAAAAACAATAAAATATTATTAAATATTAGCTAGACATTATTCTTACCTTTAAATTGTATAATAGGTAAATCATGGACATATCATTAAAATGTCTTTAATGTAAATTGACTCTAATATTATAAATAACAAAATACATTGAATTCTGCTGAACAATAATGTACTATGTTGTATGTCAGTTAGATGGAAACAACACACACACACAAACTTTTAGAATTATAGTCAGGTACAAATTAATTATACACACCAAAAGTAGCAATAATGGTCACAGGGTAAGATAACCAGTTAGATTCTGGGTTGATAGCTTTCAAAAGCATTATATCCGTGACTCTTTGTTTAGCAGGCCATTTACATAAAAAATTACCACTGTCACCTCTATACACCCAGTTACTTGGTACAACTGAATACATATTCTCTTCTTCGAAAAAACCAACTAACCACTTGAACAATTTATGAAACATGATTCATATAAATTTATATTAATTTTTAATAATTAATTATTGGAAGGTATCATTAGTAGCTATGTTAGGTGCCTATTTTAGGTATATAAATCATGAATTAAGATATACAATAGTCCATTCAGAACAAGAACACACCAGATTATGTAGCACAACTGGTTTTTACCGTGGCCACATGGTGTAGTCTTATTCTGAATAGAGTATAATATATCTTAATTTGAGGTATAAATGCAAATATGTTTAACATGAACTGTTTTATGTGTTGATCAACGCTTGTCTTATGATAAAACAAAAATGAACACAATTATTACAAATTGAAAATTTTATTAACAAAAGCCTCCTTATTGCTATTTAGAGGAATTATTAAACCATAATAATATAATAATAGGCTATAGGTTAGGCTTGTACATATAATAAATAATTACATATTATTACTTATGAATTTATGAGTTATGTACTTGTGTATATTTAAAGTTAATAGCCAATAGGTAGATACCTACCTGTTTTTTTGAAGTATCCATGTCCATCATCTTAGGGTTTATGGCCGTGAGCGGTTGATGTATGAGATCACTGAACAAGGGTTAAACCGGGTCAAACACAAACAAAGTGTAAGTATACCACTATACCTTTTTTTTTTTTTTTGTTTGGAAATCGTGGCGATACAGGGGGGAACTTTGCCCTGTGGAGGGTCAGACTTCCCCCTGCATCCACACATCGTTTATTAGAAAAAAAAATCGCACAAATTTTGATTTTAAATTAGTGAGCTTCGCTCTACAGAAAAGGGAGGGCTCTACCCCTCTTAATTTGGCCTTCGGCCCACAATAAATATATCTTCACTAGTTGTAATTGATCAGTGCTTCTTCTTTCTGCCGTTGCCTTTCTTCTTCTTCCCTCGTTGCCAGTAACTTGTCCACAAACCTCTTTATTTTGTTCCAGTTATTATTGCTCTGGAGCATTGCTTCCACTGCTGTCTCTGGTTCAAACGGCATTCCGATATCTGCCACCAGTGCTGTTCTTGAAGACCACCACCTGTCGCAATGAAAAATAGCATGTTCTGCATCATCCGTATGAAATAGGCAGTCCACGCATTTTGGATCGGCGAGTTTCTTAAATCTATACAGATACTCTCCGAAGCACCCATGTCCGGTGAGCATCTGCGTTATATGGAAGTCGACCATGCCATGCTTCCTCGTTGACCATCTTTTAACGTCTCGGATCATTTTTCTGGTCCATCTACCCTTGTCGGCTGTGTCCCATTCTTGCTGCCATTTATTGTAAGTCTCCTCTCGTGATGCGTCTTTAGTAATTTTGTCTCTGTACCTTCTTTGTCTCTCTTGCGCCAACAGGTGGGCAGGCAGAAAGCCAGCTATTACCACTATGGCTTTGGTTGAGACTGTTCGGTAAGCCATAGCTACCCTTAGGGCGATGTTCCTCTGTGGTCTTGATATTATATTGACGTTTCTTTCGTGCATCAGTTCGCTTGCCCATATTGGCGCAGCATACAGCAACTGGCTATGAACTACCGAGGCCAGCAGTCTCCTCTTGCATTGGGTCGCCCCTCCTACGTTTGGCATTATCCTGGCCAAACTGGATGCCGTTGATGTTGCTTTCAATGACGCCTTTTCTATGTGTTTCTTAAATCCCCTAATCTGACTGATCTCAACGCCAAGGTATCGTATTTGATCTTTGACTTTGATAGGAATGCCATCTATTTGGAAATTTGGTTTTTCGTATCTTCTTTTGGTGGTGAGGATTACTGCTTCAGATTTGCTTTTAGATAGGGTAAGACCTCTACCCTCCAGCCATTTGCACACCACATCGAGGGCCTCATTTGTCGCCTCTTCTAGTATTTGGGCCGTTTGCCCTGTTATTACCACCGCCACATCGTCGGCAAATGCCACGAGTGTACACGAAAAGGGACATAGTACGATCTCATTTATATTCAGCCTAAGTAGGTCATCATACATGATGTTCCACAAGAGTGGCCCTAGCACCGACCCTTGTGGAACCCCACAAAATATTTGGCGACTTTTACCTTCACCGTATTCAAGCCACTGGTTGCTTAAGTAATTTCCTATCACTCTACTTAAATATTTTGGTACATTCCTCTTCTTTAATGCCTCTATTATTCTGTCCCATCTGGCCGAATTAAAGGCATTGGCCACGTCAATCGCTACTACTGCACACATCTCTCTGTTCCTGTACTGGCCAGACATCGCTTTGTTGGCCACGTTCATTACCATTGATATCGCGTCCGTTGTCGATTTACCGTGTCTAAAACCGAACTGGTGTGCATGCAGCTCGTGCTCGCCTGTTAGATGATCTTCAAGGCGGCTCTTAAGGACCCGCTCGAAAAACTTGCCGATCGTGTTTAATAGGCTTATAGGCCGGTAGGATGCCGGTATATCTAGTGGTTTCGTCCCTTTGCGAAGTAGTATGAGCTTTGCAACCTTCCATTTGTCGGGAAAAATACCGAGTGATAGGCACAAGTTAAAAACGTTGCTGAGAACCTCCGGCTTGCTTTTCGCGATCTCCTTAATTACAAAGTCTGGCACACCATCTAATCCAGGTGCCTTGCCCGACGGTATCTTTGCTGCCCTGACCTTTATTTCTGACCCTGTGATTCTAGGAAAATCATATGTACCTGGTCGTAGTGACGAAATTGTTGCACTTATCGGTGCTTGTCCCGGGAAGAGCCCGTCCACTATAGACTCTAGTCTGCCTGGAAGCGTTATTCCAGGAATGCTTTTCCTTCCGATTAGCTTCTTAGTGACTAGCCTATAGGGGAGGCCCCATGGATCGCTATCGACTTGTTGGCAGAGCTTCACCCAACATTCTCTTTTGCTCTTTCGTATTGCTCTTTTCAGTTTCGTTCTAGCTTCTTTGTACAATTGCCGGTTCACTATTTGTTGCTCTGACTGGTTTCCCTGACGGTTTTTCTTGCTCCTTCTCCTAGCTATGTGACATTCCTTCTTTAAGTTTGCATTTTTTTCCGTCCACCAGTACGTGGGTTGCTTGTTACCACTATACGTACCTTTTGGCATACTGGCATCACAGGCCGCTTTAATGTAGTTGTCTATCGTGCACGTTATATCGGAGCTGTCGTTGTTTGTTACTGGGATGTCATTTCCTATAAGGAAATTTCGGAGCTTCTTTGGATCATACTTCCTCCATGTCCATTTCTCACCTTGCTGCTGTGTGTCACGATTGCTCGGTCTATCTGTTTTGAGGTCGATTGAGAAGGTTATATACCGATGTAGACTTCCATTGTATTCATCCAGTACCTTCCAACCGTTTACCTGTTTCTCAATCACCTCCAACACTAGCGTCACGTCGATGAAAGACTGCGACACCCTGCCATCCCTATATATTCGTTCAAATGTGGGGATATTCCCCTGGTTGCATGCGAGTAGGTTTAATGATGACATTAGGTCAGTCAGCAGACGCCCCCTAGCGTCCTCTCTGTAGTCTCCCCATTCCCCGGATTTAGCGTTAAAATCTCCTGCGATTACTACCAAGAGCTGTGAGTTTTTAACGCTGGTCTCTAAACAGTCCAGAAACCTCTGAAAACTATCAATATCCGTGTTGGGTGACTGGTAACACGAATATATTCGGAGGTCACATACCTCGACCCATCGAAAGCCGCTATCGTCAGGGGAACTAGCTGCTAGTATCGGTAGATTTTCATTTATGACGGCTACCGCAGCCTTGCCGCTGCTGTCCTGAAACCACCCGTCCTCCTCAGTTTTGTTTCTGTATTGTTCGCAAATTATTAGTATGTCTATGTCTCTTTCTTTGATCTTCGCCTCCGCAAGATCATGCGCGACCTGGCCGCCGTCAACGTTTATTTGTAGTATGTTAAGTGTGTGGATTTTCATCATTGGAGTATGATGTAGTTCCCATCCCGTTTGCCTCATTTCCTTCTCTAGTAGCTATGTTGTCCTCAGGTCGTTTTTCACAGTTGCCAATAAGGTGACCTGCCTCCTTGCACCTGTAACATTTCCGCTTCTCCACTCCCGTGCATTCTTTTGCCACATGGCCTTTTTCTCGGCATTTGTTGCATGCTCGCTCTTTCGCATCGAATTCTTTTATCCGGCATAGTCCCCAGCCTATTTTTAATTTTCCCTCCTCGATCAGCCTTCGTCCTGCTCTCGCCGGTGCTCGCATGACCGCGGTTCGGAGTCCACTCCTGGATTCTCTAATGGTTACTTTTGCGATGCTCTTAAGATCCTCGTCGAATGCTTCCAACGCTCCTCTGAACTCCTTTTCGTCCACCGAGTCTTCGATGCCCATGAAGAATAGAAGGACAGTGGGTGATGGTCTCCTGATACCCGCAGTTTCTCCTAATTTTGTTTTCAGTAGTTGGGCTAGTGAATCGGCTTGCTCCTTGTTTGCCGTTTCGAATATGACATTTCCCGATTTAGCTCTTCTTGTTGTCACATCGCACTTTAGGTTGCCCTCCTTAACTGTCTCCTTCACTTGTCTGACCATATCAGCATAGGATAGATTCCCAGTGGGTCTGTCCAAGATGACCGCTTGCTTTCTTGTTTCATACCGGCGTCCTGATTCTTTGTTAGTAGTAATTTTATCTTTGGTTGGTATTAATATTTGTTTCTTTGCCGACCTTTTATACTTGACAACTTTGAACTCTTCCCCCTGCTCGCTATCCTCCTTCTGATGCTGGAACTGTGTCCTCATTTCAGGACCCGTCTGTGTATCTTGTCTATATCCAGAGCTTCCCTCCGGCAAAAACGGCCACCAGCACGGTGTGTCCGTGTAGGCGTCTGTCATTTCCACCTTTTCACTCCTAACGTCCATTAATCCCTCAACTAGTCTGGACTTTGGTGCCGTGTCACATGATCGCGTACTCTTTACCTTCTTGTATTGGTTTAGGAGCATCACTGTTTTTGGCAGGGTGTCTTTAATATTTCTTTATGTAGGTTGCGAGTACCACTGGCAAACTTATTCATAGACGACACGTATGAATAGATCATGTCCAGCAATTCGGCTTCACTAAGTTTGGTAATATTAATTGTCCTCGATGATTGTATCCTTGCCGTGTCATTGGCTCCGTCTGTAGCCATTTTCATAGTCAGTTGGGCACATAGCTGGACACCCACGTGGGTGCCCGCCGACGCCTGTGCAGGAACGCCGGTGGTCTTGGGCCAGTGGAGTAGCCTCCTGGGGGGAATCCGAACCCCCTGGAGAAGTACCCTTGTCTTTGTTGTTAACACTCATCATATAGTTTCAATGGTGGCTTAGCCGCCACTGACGGCGCCAGCCTCGCGCCGTCTGTCCTTTTGCCGTCCGTTCTCCTGATCTTGGTGGACACCGGGGAGCGATCGTTTCCCCGGTGGTGAGCTTGTCCGCGACCGCTTATTCGTCCAATCCCGAAGGGTATGGCTTATTTCGCGGCTGCCCTGCATATCTGCAGGGCGTTCCCCTATCCGCAACCGGGGGACGCGCCCGATGGCATGCTCATGCCCTCCCGAAGGATGGGAAGTATACCACTATACCTATAATAATGACTATATACCTATTTATACCTGACTATATTATTATAGATCACTGAGGTATCGAACTTGCAGTACTTTTAAAGTTAAAACCGTATTAGCGTATGACAACTTTACAGAGTTAACTAAGACGACCGAGTGTCAACTGTCGAGTGACTGATTGATCAAGACGCATCATACGATTCATACGCATAAACAATAACATTCAAAAACTATAAACATAAATAATAATAATTATAACGAAAACGCGATATCGCGAGGCCATCCTATTAACTGCATTGAGAGGTTCATCGGCCAATATCTATTTATAACGTTATAAATAGATCTATTTATATAATATCGATATTATAATATTATTGGCCGTATCATTAGTATATATATAATCAAAATTTTTTTCATTTATTTATATATAATATATTATATATATAGTTTTCATTATCATTTTATTAATACTCGCATAGAAGTTTTATTTGATATTGAAATCAACTTAATATCTCTACAACTTAAAATATACGTTATGTTTTTAACTTCGTTTTATCAACTTCCAATAGGGATTAGAATCAGAACTTCTTTAAGTTGATACAAATTGAATGTCTTATGTTCACACATGGCTGAATATCTTCATACATAATATCTATTGAATTAATCATAGAAGTTATACAAGCGATGTTAGGTTTCAGAGATAAAATTATCCTCTCCGAGATGAATTGTTGATCGATTTGCACACAGGGTTGATACTTTATCTCCTAAATTATGAATTGGTATAAAGTCTTGATCTAATAAAGTTATATTTATAGAATCTATGATATTTGTTGTTAAAGGATAATAAATTAAGTTATTCGGTTTTTCAATTAATTTTCTTCCTATATTTACATCTGGAGAAAATTCATATATAGCATGACTTTCCATTGTGAAATGATCCTTTTGCTATATTACGCATAACTTTTATAGTATTCACAGAGTTTATGTTCAAAATGTTCGATGATACATGCAATTTATTTGGTTAAAACTGATGATAGACTATTTTTTATATTAAAATCTATTTTATAATTACAAAGAATATTACACTTTAAATTCTTACTATCAATCCATAGATCAAATACTATATCTACATTTAATTCTTTCTTAATTTTTTTGATTTCGTTTAAAATATATTGAGATATATCCACAAATTCGTAACAACCATATTCCAGTTCAATTGATTTATTGTATGTATTGAATCCTTTTTCTATTATTATTACTACTTGGTTGTTAGATTCGTTAATGTTAGGGAAAACATTATACGTTTGTAGACTTAATAGCGCAATTTCAGAGTTTTCATATACATTTATCGGTGGAAAATAAGTTGAGTATAACGATGTTTTATTGTCTGTTAATCTTAAAGTAACTGATTCATACATTGTAAAAATTCAAGACACAGATGTCCGCATATGAATGTATTATATTTTTGATAATTTGTGTAGTTGAATAAAATATTATAATTTTGAAAATATTTTTGTAATTCAGCTGGCGGTGGTAGATCACCAAAACTATCAAAATACACAATTTGATTATGATTTTTATGATATGCTACCCAATGAGTTCCTTTACCTTTAAAAGGATCTAAATTTAACACTGCGCACTCAATTTCTAACGTTTTTTTAGGTAAGTTATCTCGTGAAAAGACTCCGCGGAAATGTTTAATTTTCAACTTGTCCACATATTTTATAATATCTTCACTGGTAAGAGCTCTGTCAGGTAACGCTAATTTTTTTTCATTTTTTTTTTTTTGTTTTTTACTCCTGAACCTTCTCTATTTAAATACAAACCTTTTCCTATATTATTGTTTAAATATAAACCATTACCTTTTTTAACTGCATTATATATACTTGATGCACCAGAGGCTAAACTTCCTAGTGCTGATAACCCTGCAAATATTGGTATAAGTGGTAAAACACCGCCTACTTGATTTGGACATGGAATAACTCTTTCACCGTTTTTTCTTGATTTCCTCTTTTTTTTCTTTGCTAATATATATTTTTTATTATTACGCTTATTACCCATACCGATTTTTCTCTTAGTTTTCATAGCGTTTACTATTGCGTATGCAACAAGTTTTTCCTTTTTAGAACTATCAGCAGCTTTAACTCTTTGCCAAGCTTGATCTTCTAATAACTTATCAGCTTTATGTCTAATATCTAAGTTATTACTGTTTTCATAAGCAATATCATGTGTCCGACAAGCGGAATCTAATGGATTGATTCCTTTATCCCCACGAGCCAATCTCTTTTTTAATTTAGTACCAGGCCCACAAAATTGATACCCAGGGATGTGAGCTTCAAATGGAAGTCTATTTATAGCAGTGTTTAAAACTCCTTTACCGGTCTTAACATTTTTTTGCTTACAAGTTGAACGCATTATATATAACTGGTTTTATTTTTTTAAATTACATAGTATTTATATTAAAAATGAAATTAATCGAGCAAAAAGATAAATTAAACTTTAAAAACGTAGATGCACAAATCACTAAAAGACCGTCAAGGCATGGATCATTGTTACCAGACAGTATTCGCGGAATACTTGTAGGACCTTCAGGATCCGGAAAAACAAATGTTATGTTTAATCTTATAACTCATAGAAATGGTGTAAAATTTGAAAACATTTATTTATACTCCAAAACACCAAATCAAGAAAAATATGTGTTATTAAAAAATTTGATAGATAGTATTAAAGGAATTAATTTTTACACATTTACAAGTGCGGATCAAGTTATAAAACCTAGTTTAGTTAAAAAAAATTCAATTTTTATATTCGATAATGTAATTTGTGATAATCAAACACCTATTCGTGATTACTTCAGTATGGGAAGACATTCTGGTGCAAATTCTATTTTTTACTTGGCACAGACATATTCGAAAATACCGAAACAGTTAGTAAGAGACAACACAAATTTTTTAATAGTATTCAAGCAAGATGATAAAAATCTACGACACATATTCGACGATCATTGTTCCTCAGATATAGATTTTATAGAGTTTCGTAAAATGTGTCATCTATGTTGGAACCGTGAAGATTACGGATTTATAGTAATTGATAAAACTCGTGAAATGGATCAAGAAAGATACAGATGTGGTTTCCATACATTTATAAAAATTAATTAAAATGTATGTTTAAATATGAAAGTATTTTTGGTTTGACTACATTTGACTGACTGTGTACAAACATTCAACATTAAATTATTTCTACTTAAAATGAGTGAAAAAAAAGTTTTATTGAATAATTTAATATCCTGTCAGAAAAACATAAAACGTAAAGTTTTAGACATGAAAAGAGGTGTTATAGATTCTAATAATTATTTTCGCGAAACATTTAAACCAATAACTGACCCCCTTAATACTATTATAGAAAAAACAAATATGAACAACGAACCAAAATTTCAAAATATTAATATTGGTGGATATAGTAATGAAGAAGATGATGTATCATCAGACTTTGAACACTTTTTAAATGCTTCTCCTCAAAGTAGAACTTATGACAAATCGTTTGGGTTACATTATGATGGAAAAGATGATCAACTTAAAATATCAAATTATCCTGTAACCATCAGTAACAATAATTTAAAGGTTTTGGATAAGAGCTACCCGTGGACTCGTGGTCTTTGGTCTTTATTGTGTGAAAAAAATCCGTCAAATTATAAATGTGATGATTACGAAGCATATTATGACATTTTAAAATCTACAAAAGTTCACCTCAAGTCAGATGGTAAACCTAAAGCTAATAGTGCTAATAAATGGATTTCTATTGTTAAACCTCTATAAGAACGTATCAGAAAAGAATTAAATTATTTAAATTATTTAAATAACAAAAATATAATGCCGAATATGGAAGAGTCTGATAATATAAATGAAATAAAAAAACGAAGTAAACCTTTAATCAGTCCAACACTTCAAAACAAAAAATTTAAGTATTCAAAGTCTAACGATAAATTAAACGTTAGCCAATCTCTTGACGACTTATCACTAGAAAATAGTTCATTACATTCTATAGAAGAATTACGAAATAGCTCAGACTTAATAGATTTCGGGAAAACGTTACAATCTGATCAAATAGGTTCAAGTCTATATAAAGACGTAATACCCAACACACAGCTAGTTTATTATGACGATCCGAATGAATTAGTCACGAGATTAAACCTTTTAATTTCATCTCAAAATGCTGGTAATACAGGTGTTAATAATGAAATTATATCTATATTAGAAGAATTACGTGAGAGGAAACTTATTGTATAAAGAAAAAAATTAAAGAAATGTTTAATTAAAAAACTTATTATTATTTATATCACATAAAATCATTAAAAAGATAAGTTTAAAGTTATAAAATTAAATTATCTAGTGTAGAATATATGTAACATACTGAAATAGACTCGACATTAGACTGGTCAATTAATTTCCTAAGCGTAATATCAACATAGTATAGTCCACGGATCCATGACATATATTGATCACTTAAAGCCAACTCTCAGTGATATTGTTGAGCTATTAGTGCTTTATTTATTGTATGTCGAAGTTCTTGTAGTTGATCAATATTCATTCTTTTGATTTTCGAGACCGTACGTGGAAATGTTTTTTTATTATTGGTACGGCACGACCCACACGCTTACCTTCACATTGATTGATTCATTCATATTGATCCATTTGGAAAAATAATGTTTTGAATACAAAAAAATTGAAAATGACAGCATTAGAAAAAATTTCAGATGAGTTACATCAACCTGCTAGAAAAACATTTCCTAGACGAAAGATAATTTCTTTATTCAAGGATGATCTCTGGCAAGCAGACCTTATTGACATTCAATCGTATTCGAAGTATAATCAAGGTTTTAAATTCATATTAATTGTTATAGATACATATACTAAATATGTTTGGGTACAAGCATTAAAAAATAAAATCTGTGAAATATGTGACTCAAGGCATGCTAAATATATTAAAAATTAATCATCCAAAGTTATTACAAACAGATAATGGTACAGAATTTTATAATAAACAATTTCAAGAATTAATGATAAAATATAATATTAAACATTATTCGACATATAGTGGTATAAAAGCAGCAATAGTTGAACGTGTAATACGCACAATTAAAAATAAAATTTATAAAAAGTTTACAGCAACTGGTTCATATAATTGGTGTAATTCAATATCTGATTTAATACATAATTATAATAATACTAAACATTCAAATATTAAATATACTCCGCACGAAGCTCGAACAAAGTCTATACGATTAAAATTAAAATTAATGAAAACAAAAAAAAAATATAAACCTAAATTTAAAATTAATGATATCGTTCGAATTTCAATTTTTCAAATTTGTTTTTTTCATATGTATTTAATTTTTGAAATGATGCATTTAATTTACAGACATTCAATTTTTCCTGTGTTCTCATTTGAATTTCTATTCTTAAATATTCGAATAATAAATAAACTTCTGTAATTTCTATTTTATTATTTTCAATAGATTTTATTTTAATATTAAAAATATGCATTATGTTATGTGTTAAATAAATATACAATTTAGGAAGAGTGAGGTTATCTTCATCTAGCACATGGGTTCTTACCCTTTTGAGGTCCACGCCCCCTTTCAAACTATTTTATGAATTCACGCCCCCCCTTGATGTATGCATAATATTTATATGTTAACTATACTTTAATGTTGGTTATTTGATTAATATGAATACAACTTCAATGACGTTTTTTTAATATTAAATGAATTTATTTACACAAAAAAAAAATTATTATAATTTAAAATTAATATTAACTATTATTAAATATACAATTAATGGAGGGTAGGCCCTGTTTATTTTTTATAAATTTTGTTATGTTTTGCGACATCTGTGATAATGCAGATCTCAAATCACTCTTCACGTCCAATCGTGCTCGATATTTCGATTTTATACAAGCAAGCGCCAAAAAGACAGACTCGCAAAGGTAGGTGGAAGAAAACTGAACCAATAGCTTCGCAGCTTCATTAGCAACTTCCGGATATATAGAGAGATAACACAGCCAAAAATCTTCAACAGTCTTATTTTTAAAGTCTTCTTTTGCTTGTGAATCATTCTCAAATTCGATGGTTTGCTCTTGAAGATAATCTGGAAGTATGTCCACGTCAATTTTGAATGGATCTAATACTAATTTAAATTGCCAGTTCTCTGTAGAAATATCAGGAAAATACTTTGATAGTTGGTCTTTTAAAGATACCGGATGTGCTGAAATTAATTCCTTAAACTCATTCTCGATATTTAATATGTGATTTTCGGTATCATCAAGAAGTTCATTAAGCAGTGGAAAAGATGAAAAATTAGGTTTGGTCGCACAAAGACGGCGTTGCCACAATGATGTTTTTTCTAAAAAAGCTTGAATTGTATCGTACGACTTCAGAATATTTGTATATCCTTGAAGTTTTAAATTTAGAACATTTAGGAATACAAAAAAGTCTGCTAAATATGCTATATGAAAAATAAATTTTCCATCTGTAAACTTGTTGTAAAGATCTAATTTCCCAGCACTCATTAAAAATATTTCAATCTCTGACTTTAAACTATACATTCTATCAAGCATATTACCTTTAGACAGCCAACGAACTTATGTGTGATAAATAAGAGTTTGATGGTCACTTTGCAACTCATTACACAAAACATTAAAAATTCTAGTATTTGAAGCACTAGATTTTACACAGTTGACAATTTTTATTGCCAAATTCAAAACGGAGTTTAATGATTCAGGTAAAGTCTTGCAAGCTAAAGCCTGTCTATGAATGATGATTGTGTGAACCAATTATGTTAGGGTTCTTTTCCTTGACTAGTTGAATAAAATAGGTTTTACAAAACACAATAGTGTGTGGTTTTTTGTCTTTAGCTATCAACAAGGCAATCTCGTAAGAAGCTTCCATAAGCTTTTCATTTTCTATTGAAAAATGACCAGTTGAATCAAGTTTCATGCGTTTTACCGAGTTTATTTTAGCATGAAAAAAATCGATCGGTTTGTCTTTTAAACTGGGATGATTAGTGATTAAATGACGTTCCAATCGTCCAGGTCACATTGCATCGTTACTCAAAACTATGTGACAAATCACGCACTGAGGTAAATGACTTCCATTTTTCTCAATAAAATTACACTAAATCCGTATTTAATATAATCGTCACTATTCAATCTTTTATTTGATTTTGACATTTTTAGTTATGGTATTATATCAAATCACCACCAGTAATAATATTAAAAACAAAATTATAAACTGAAACAAGTACGTACGGCACGAAAGCTACAACAACTAAATACTAACAATACAAAATTATAGAATTATCTCATAAGATGTACAAGATTATTCGTTTGATATTTTTTTGCGGGTCACCAAAACTTGTTCTTATCGCGTCGAGTGGCGGGTTTTCGCCGAAACAATACTTCTATTAATACCCAGAATACTGAAGAGCAAAAATATATGATTTGTATAATCTTATAAAATCGTAATAATCGCTCGTTGTATATTTATTGAACGACCCCGGCAGCGATCAACACACCGGCAATGCACGGCGTAGAAAACGGCAACGTTTTCATTTTTCGTGTTTTTTCAACATTTTCACGCCCCCCCCCCCTGAAATTTGGTCACGCCCCCCTAGGGGGGCGCGCTCCCAGGTTGAGAACCCGTGATCTAGCAATTCATTTTCTTGACTTTGAATAAACGACCAAATTACAGATTGAACATCATGTTCCCCTTGGCTCAAAAAGTATGATTTTAAAACTTTCCAATTTTTTAATAGGCGATCGATAGCTGTGTATAATGTTAAGAAACGAGTTCTAAGATGACGAATTAAATTGTCATAATCGGATTTTATAAAAATAAAAATTTTTTTGATTCATTTAATTTTTTTGCACTTGTTGAAAAAGAAGAATAAACTTTTAAAACTAAATTTTCAACATCATGTGTAATTTTTTGAAAGCCAAACTTAGCTGTATTGTGAAGAATATGTATATTACAATGGCCAGGAATTAAATTAGGTAACTCACAATATTGTTTTAAATGCACGAAAACTGAACTGCCATAATTAACTGAACAATCATTAGCGCCATAAGATATCATATTTTTAGAATTTAACACATTTTTGTTTAGGCACGCAATTAAACGGTTAGCAACTGTGACATGGTCCGTAGTGGTCGTAGGTACAATAGTACACCGACCATTACGTATCGCGTTCACTCTCTTGTCCAGCCACGCCAAAGGCCGCGACAGTGACGACGATAAAGGCGCGTTTACACGGTGACAGTACAGTCATGACAGCGCTGTCGTATAGTAATGCGACAGCTACTGTCACATGAAGATGAGCGTTTACACGGTGACAATAATTGTCATAACAAATATTGTGTTTCGTGCGATAGCTGATTAAAATTGACTGACAGTGTCAGTAGTTTATTTTATTATTCACTTTATTATTATTTATAATTAACTTATTCTCTTAGGTATTGTTTTAACTTTGCTCATCGATAAAATATGTCCGAAGAAGTTGTACGCTCAATGATAAGAGTGATCGGAGAAATGATATTATTAAAACACAAAAACCAAGGTTTAAAAAAAAAAAAGAGTGGTTAAGAAAATGGATTAAAAGGCGGAATAACTTGGGTGTTACAAATACATTAATTAAAGAACTTGCAATTGAGGACCCTAAAAGTTTTTATAACTTTTTAAGAATGAATGAAGAAATGTTTGACACATTACTTAATAAAGTAAGTTAAAAAAGTTAATTTTTTTTTTCAATATAATTTTAATATAATAGTATCGGTGTCAGAATATATTCATTTTTTTTTTTATAGGTTTCTAAAAAGATCCAAAAAGAGGATACAGTAATGAGGAATGCTCTCCCAGCAAATTTAAAATTACAAGTTGCTTGTAGATTTTTAGCTACACTTGCGTCTCTACAGTATTTATATAGAGTACCAAAATGTAGCATAAGTAAATTCCTACCGGATGTTTTTGACGCTATTTATGAAGCATTGCAAGATTATATCATGGTAAGAATATAAATATAAAATAATAAATAAAAATATTTAGATATAGGTAACCTTTATAACAAATGAAAACATAAACAAACAACTTCAAAATAAAAAAAGTGTATAAAATTATTTTACTTTCAACAAAAAAACATACTTTATACTGATAACTTTGTCAGTTTTTGAATCAAATAAAAAATTAAATACTTTAAATTAAACAAAATAGTAATAACATAATGATTGAGAATTATTTAAGTATCAAATAAATAAAACAATTAAGATTTAATCTTTATAACAAATTAAAACTTAAACAGCTTCACAATAAAAAAAGTAGGTATATAAAATGATTTTCATTTCAACAAAAAAACATACTTTATACTGATAACTTTGTCAGTTTTTGAATCAAATAAAAAATTAAATACTTTAAATTAAACAAAATAGTAATAACATAATGATTGAGAATTATTTAAGTATCAAATAAATAAAACAATTAAGATTTAATCTTTATAACAAATTAAAACTTAAACAACTTCACAATAAAAAAGTAGGTATATAAAATGATTTTAATTTCAACAAAAAAACATACTTTATACTGATAACTTTGTCAGTTTTTGAATCAAAAAATTAAATACTTTAAATTAAACAAAATAGTAATAACATAATGATTGAGAATTATTTAAGTATCAAATAAATAAAACAATTAAGATTTAATCTTTATAACGAATGAAAACTTAAACAACTTCACAATAAAAAAAGTAGGTATATAAAATGATTTAAATTTCAACAAAAAAAACATACTTTATACTGATAACTTTGTCAGTTTTTGAATCAAAAAATTAAATACTTTAAATTAAACAAAATAGTTATAACATAATGATTGAGAATTATTTATTATAAATTTTCCCAATTTGCATAGTAGTTAGTTAGTGTTGGTTGTTCTATAATTATTTCATTGAAGGATACTTCTTCATATTCAGGTTCATGAGGTATAACTACTTTTTGAATTATTTAGTGATAGACCTACAGTTGAAGGTGATGAAAGCGATGGAGTTGTTGAAGAGCTACTAATATGTTTAAGCCGTGCCTCGGATATTTTAATTTGAAATTCTTGCTGAAGGTTAATTGCTATTTCTAAAGGTAGTTTAGCCAACTGTGTAGCTATGAGTTGTCCAAATAGAGTGAACTCATTATTTGAAGAGCGTGATGATGAACTCACTTCTCTTAGAGCTCTCACTGCGTCATCTAAAGAATTATCAATTCTTTGAAGTTTATTTGAATTGTTTCTTTTTTGCAATACTCTCTTTTTTGTTTGTGTGTGTAGTGGTATATCCTGTTCTTGAGTTTGTTTATTGTCTTCATCTTCTTTATCACTGACAGTTTTTGATGCTTCATCTGCATTGATTTCATCATGTAATAACTAAATACAAAAATATTTTTATTCATTAAAGTTTTGAAATTTATTTAGAATTCATCGAACAATTTTGTTGTGTGACGTTATTATTTATTTTACTTGTTTTTTAAGGTACCACAAAAAGAAAGTGAATGGCAAGATATTATTAATGAATTTGAACTTAAATGGAATTTTCCGTCTTGCATAGGAGCAATTGACGGTAAACACGTAGTCATTCAATGCCCTGGTAATACTGGTTCTCAGTATTATAACTACAAAGGAACTTTCAGCATAGTGCTTTTAGCCTTAGTTGATGGAAATTATAATTTTACTTGTATTGACATCGGAAGTTATGGAAGTCAATCTGATGGGGGAATATTTGCTAAGTCTAATTTGATGAAAGCAATTGTAACTAAACAATTAAAAATTCCAGAAAATAGTGTGATTGTTGGCGATGATGCGTTCCCTCTAAAAATTTATTTAATGAAGCCATATCCAAGAAGATTTCAACAAACGGATAGAGAAAAAATTTACAACTATAGGCATTGCAGAGCTAGGCGTATTGTGGAAAACGCATTCGGCATAATGGCCAGCCGTTTTCGAGTGTTCAGAAAACCTATACTTCTTGCTCCACAGACAACCATGAAATTGATTAAAGCTTCCTGTGCCTTACACAATTGGATAAGAAAAAGCAACAGTACTAGTTCAATATCGGTTGATATAGAAGATTATGAAAGTGGATGTATAATTCCTGGGACGTGGCGAAATGGTGTGGGATCTGAGGGCATTGTACCTTTACGTCCCACACAAGAAAGAAATTTCATTCATGAAGCTCGTCAGAAAAGAGAAGAATTAGCGGATTATTTTATAGGAGAAGGAGCAGTTAATTGGCAGCATAAGATGATACATTGAACTATTTACATATTATTTTAATATTTAAGTCATTTTCTATTCACTTTATTATAACCTCTTATATGCATTCAATTATGATAATATTTATAAAAGTAACAATAAATTTGTAACTCACCACATTTGATTCAGTCTCAATCTCTTGTTCTACATTTTTCCTCAAGAAACTATCAGCATAGGAAAACCAATTTAATTTTGGTTTGTAAACGTCTGCTGCACCAGACCCAGTTCGCATTGAATTTTTAATTTTGCCCAATTCTTGGTTGTATGTTCCTCTTATACTTCTGATTTTTGATCTTAATTCTTTTATGTTAGAAAGTCCTGAGATGGGTAATAATTTTTCCTCAGTCACATTTCTTTTTTGCCGATTCTTAAAATCAGGTAAACATTTATCCCACAAACAAGGATGCTCTTCGTAATTCAATAGTATCGAAAACCATTTTTAATTATTTTAATTTAAAAATTTAAATTAATTGAATTAAAACGGTAACCGGATAAAATAAAAAAGCCGTTAAAACTGTAGGTATACGTGATAACAAGTAATAATTGATAACAATAATACAAAAATCGTACGGTGGTAGTTGACAGTGTGGAAGTCACCGTTTACACGATAGCAGTTGCTGTCACACTGTCAACTAGTTACTGTCAACTATCTAGCTCTGCTAGATAGTACGACAGCTGGCAGTTGACAGTGTGGCAGCAGCTGTCATTATGTTTACACGACGACAGTCTCACGACAGCGACTATCGTGACGGCGACTGTCATCGTGTAAACGCGCCTTAACCTCCCACCTACCGCCTCGATAGGCGCTGAGGTGGAGCAGGGAAGCCGCCGGCAACACACGGTGGATCCGCACCGCGGACGGGCTCGCTCTCTGCCACCAACCATCCGTGTGATAGGTAGAGTCCCCGTGCCGACGTGTTCTTTCATGCCTTGTTTTTTTCTTTGGCTGTTCTTTTGTCCATGTTATTACAGTTTTACGTTATTTCTTTTTCATTTTAAATAATTAAAATAAAATACAATTTTAAGATAAATAAAATAATATTATTATTATTTATTTTATCTCATTGTTCTTTATTCTTAACCACATCACTCGCGAGCGGACGGCTGCCCACCTGCACCTCTGTCTCAAATTGGCTCCCCGGAAAAGAATCACCCGGCTTGAGGAAGATTGGTAAGTTTCGCTTTTGAATATACCTCGGCGAGTATTTTTACAGGAAATATAATTCACGTGGTGTATTTCATTTTTGGTCGTCGTTACGTAATACCTAGTCAGTCGGACTATTAGGGAAAACCGCGCGTCCAAAAATAACAGCGATATGGCAGGTCTGTAGCTCTAATAGAACTAACACCGCCCACCACTCTTCCTTCACCTGCGACCCGCGCGATAATAGAACACCACGCCGATCGTGACCGTAAAATCGTACTCGTGTAGTCGTGCCGATCACCACCGTCGTCGTTGCCACATCGGGTATTTGTAATCAGCGATTATCATACCGCTTAAATTTTCAAATAATTTACGATTAGTAGAATCTTTTAATTTCTCATCCAGTATTTTAATTACATGATCAGATTTATTTTCGAATGTAGCTAATAATGAAGAACAATCCGGGTACATTGTATGAGTCAATATCAACCTAAATAAATACATTTTTTTATTAAAACTGAAAATTCTTTATGTGTTTTTTCTTACAACCATGTATCATAAATCATCATGCTCAAATTTCACCCTTTAGTGAATATCGTTTTTGTAGTAAGCACTCTCCATGAATTGTAAAAACTAAAATTTTAAAACCTAAGAAAAAAGACAAGAATTGGATTTTAAAGGTTCAAAAGTAGATTACAAAAATATTATATATTAACTGAGTTATTTGTACTTACATTAATTAAATAAACTAGTAAAAAACCACTCCTGAGCGAAAAAATATGCTTTTTGTGTACTTGAATGCAAACACTAAACTCTAAATTAAAGTTTCAAATGATAATATTCAATAAACTGTAGTGATTAATCGTCGTAAATCGTAATCACAGAATAAATTAAATCAGAAGCGTCACCTTTGATAACGTTACATTGCTCTTATGGGAAAATGAAAAAACGGTCCGACATATTGGAAAGTGAATCAGTGTGACCATGAAAAAAAAATCTTAAATATCTTTAAGTTATTTACGTTTCCGAACATATTTACAAGCCGAAATGTGATATCACTCTAATCAATTATTAAATTAAGATACATTAAATAATAATTTCTAATTTGTGAAATTCATTGTATAATTTAGATTTTATATTGTGATGATTCATTAATAAAGTTGTTTAAATTAATTTAAAGAGAACGTACAACCAGCATTTATTTTTTGTCTATGCATTTGTCGAAGATTGAAGTTATAATGTTCGGTGTTCTATATTTTTCAAAAGGCAGTAATTTTGTCTGTTGAGCAATATTTTTTACAAAAACGACGTTCCTTCGGAAGTAGCCTTTATTTTTAAATTTGTTATAAAGTGTTCATACTCTCATAATCAAACATTAATAAGAGTCAAGTATTCAATGACATCCAAAAATTAACAAATAATTGAAGGGCTCTGTGCAAGAACCAGACAGCTCCATATTTGTTGAAAACTGTTTTTATTTTAGATTCTAGTACGGAAAAATAATGTCTATAAATCTGTGTTTTTTATTATAAATTTTTGTTTTTAATTCTAATTTGTTTTGTTTTAATATTTATTGATACTTAATAAAATATTTGAAAGTTCACTCAGGTTTCATTTTTATTTTCCTAAATTAATGTTTTAGTTTGAGTTTTAAAAGGTTTTATAAACAATTAGGAAGTTAGGAATGGAAACCATTAAACAAACTTATTTTGTTTCCAAAATATTTGTTTCCAAAATATTTCCAAAATCATTAAAACCTGGATTTATTTCAAATTTTGAAGTTACTCGTTGAAGGGTTCGAACAGTAGGAAGGGAAAGTGGATTTTGCAACAAATTGTATACTCTTGGTCCTAGAAAATAAGTGCTTAAAGCGATTTGTTTTATTTCATTAGAGTACCTGAATGCTCGGCGAGTTTTATCTTTATTTTGAATTTGAGATTGGATTATCATGAAGAGGGTGGGGGACAAGAGTTCTTTACATACTTCAAGGCAATTTTTCAATTTGTTACTTGGTTCGTTGGCTATTCGTTGATTCAAATTAATGATGATGTGTTCCAACTCAGCCCGAACCCGTTCACTTTCTTTTAGTTTCTCTCGTAGAGCAGCTTTTCGGGGAGTTTTTGATGAGAGATGACCAGGTGTTTGAACGCCCATGACACTAGATGTAATTCCCGTTGATGTTGATGCATCTGATAAACTTGGAGAGTTTATAGATAAGCGAGTAGATGAACCTGTAATCATATTTGATATTTTTTTTGTCTTAATATTAAAATTACTTTAATCCTAGAGATAGGAATGCACTTAACTTGTGGTAAATATGGTGCGAATAAGTAAAACAATTGTCAAAATATGCACAAATAAATGCAAAATATGCTCAATTACATTTCTTTTATATCTCAGTATATTTATAATAAAATATTATATGAGACGTACCAGGTGTAGAACATGATGCATGACTTTCGTGTACTTCGATATTCGTTACTGGTTCATTTACACACTGCTTACTATTAACATCAAACAATGTTGGAATTGCATCTTTATAAAGTTGATTTCTCTGAAAATTAGAAAACATTTTACTTTCAAAATGTAAAGAACATAAACGATACTTCTGGTTGGAACCCAAATTGGAGATTGATTTAAGTTCATCACATTTGCTGTTCTTGATCCACATTGCTGATCTGACCGGATCTTTAGGAAATAAAAAAACACTAAGACTTTCCTTATCTACCATTAAGTAGAGGACATTAAGTTAAGGACGTTTATGAATATAAAACTCTTCCATTTTGCTGACGCAAACAAAAAAACAAAATAATAAGAAAAATGAAATGGTTCACGGCGTCTCGTAAATAAAACAAATATTGAAGAAATATATATATATATATATATATATATATATATATATATATATATATATATATATATATATATATATATATATATATATATATATATATATATAAATATATATATATATATATATATATATATATATATATATATATATATATATATATATATATATATATATTATTTAATAACAAACTATATAAATATATACATAAACAATAAATACAGAATAAAAATGTGGTAGGTAAGTATAAATTCAAAAAATGTACGAATAGCGTAAAATCCACGTCCAACTCGTACAAGCGTCGAAAGCAGAGAACCTTTGTGTTCTATGATTTCTATGATCTCGCCGAGAAAAAACCGTTACGAACAGTGTTTTTAAACGCAACATAAATATGAAAAACATTAATATTCGATGTGTGGTCACACTGATTCATTTTCCAATATGTCGGACGATTTTTCGGGCGGCCAAGGTGACGCTTCTGATTTAATTTATTCTGTGTCGTAATCGAAAACGAAAATAAATTGACAATTGACTGATAAGTGATAACTGTACAGTGTACACGTGTACACGGCTATTGTGTGCCGCATTTTAATTACGGTGTAGATATCGTTGGCAATGATCGGAAATAGACTTCGTAAATCTGTCGCGTGAAAGAAAGCCAGATGGAAGGGGAAAAATCGGGTACGCGTTACGGCAACCGTCATTTCGCATGCGCAGAAACCGTGTCTTCTCTTTTGGAACGGACTATAGACAGTTTAGGTGTCAGAAATCCGTACACAATATCACGATCGTCAAAACAGTATTACACCAAAATGTGATATAACCAAAATGTGATATAATTATACGAATGGAAAGATTATGAGGTACGCTTGAATACATTTTATTAGTTCATTCGAAAAAAAATAAGTTCATAAGCAGTTATTTTATGTTAAACCAAAAATGGATAAATATTGCCGTATATTATATACGTCACGCGCAATGTCAAAAGTCACAGTGACTAGAGAACGAAAAACCACAAACGAATTTTAGTTGTATCATTATCGTAGTTATTCTATTTGTTAGAGTAAAAAAATAATTATTGATTTTTTGAGTTGGATGGTCTTTTAAGAGTACTCGTGTGTGGCGCATATTTTTATTGTTCTTATTTATATTCTCATTTTGAGTGGTCCCTCGATTATGTAGATATATTGAGCATTATGCTTAAAAACAAACGGCTAATCGTTCCTCGGCTGTAATACTTTCCCTGAGATTTAATACTTTTTTCTCGATGTCCTTTTTAATAATTGATAAAAGTTGATCAAATTGTTTCATATTCATACGAAAATATTCTGTGAATTTTAATTCATCTTTTCGTATTTGTTTTAAAAGACGATGAAATTCACCAAACTTTTTACGTTCAATGTTTACTTCATGGACCCATTTCCTTTTGTGTTTATTATTATTATTCAACGAAAATAATAACAAAGCTTCATCATCACTACTATCATTTTCCCAAGGCAGCCTACCTGACAACATCTTGAACATGACTGATAACTGTTCAGTGTGACTCGTAGTAAATATCGTACGTAGTATACATAGCTTGCTTTGTGTTGCCACACCGTATAGTGAACATAGCGTACAAAGCAAACATAGTATAAATAGCATATTATGTAGCGTAGCGTTCTGTGTGGCCTCAGCATTACGCGAATGCACGGTTGTCGCTTTGGAAAACGGACGGAATATTTCGTTGGTGCATTTCATTTTCGTATAAAATGTCGTTTCTGCGATATGGGGAACGTACCGTCTCGTTTTGTTGTTGGCGCTTGTTGGTTACTTCGGGTTCAACTTAATGCATTACTCGAATGTGTTGTGGTTGTTCTTCGAAAAAACGTGCCATACTCGTTTCCAGCGCCGCCAAGCTTATTTCGAGCGTTTTTTGTTCACCCGGTTGGCTCATCGACATACGTAGCGCGTTCCGAGCTGCGCTGCTGTAGATTTAAAAACATTATCGGAAATTTCGGTATCGAGTGGATTTATGTTTGTCGATTGTAGCAAATTGTTTGAGAAATCGCCACTGAACCGTTGTGTTTTTATGGGTAGAGCGGTTATAACCCAATTGTCGGATCGGTGTCTACCTGCTTGGCGGCAAAACTCTGCACATCGTCATCGGACAAGTGAGATATAATGAAGCGCGTGGTCGATGGGTTGACACCGGTAGATCGTAAATGTTCCGCTAATCTCATTTCAAGTTCCCGCATTGATACGGATGACGATATCTCTCGCCACTCGCACTCCCGACGCAACTCTCTCAACGTTAGTTAATCAATGCTTTTGCCCGACATAGTGTAAAAATTAATTACTAATAATTCTAATGACTACTATTCAGTGCAATATACAATTGATTTGAGTACGAGGGGTTGTAGATGTCGATCGAATGCATCACTAGCGAAATATAACTTTAAAATTGTTTGATTTTTTTATAACGACGACAAAAATTATTTCTAAAACAAACAAAACCAACAGTTATCACGCAGCCGTTGTTGTCATTTTGATTGTGTGGCCCACTTAAACACTTTTGTCGTAGGTCGTTATATTTCTGCGATAATAGATAATACCGCACCGTGCGATAATTTTGTTAATTAAAAGCGACTGTGGCAGCGGCGGTAACGATGTTGCACGGATTTCATTCGGCGTACAAAGTCGTGCGTGTTGGTTTATTATCGACGGGCGTTACGTAATAGTAGATTTGTGGTTGGCCGTTAGATCATTGGAGACTTAACAAAGAAGAACTATTCACTGCTATTAAAACTCGCACGTTTTTCGATTACTCATTAGATAAATAAGTACTATGCCTAAATACAATGCACACCTGGAGGCTGGAATATCTATATATTATGTAATATTAGCAAATCTTAGGTAATGACAGTGAAAAAATACTCTTACCTTGTAACCGGGTTGATTCCGACGGGGAGCAAATTTGTCACAACACTTGATTGGCCTCGGCGATGTAGTCTGTCAAAAGTTGCGTCGAGGTGAAGTGAAACACTGTACGTCATAACACAACACAATAGAAGCAAACTACTCTCAAATGACTCCTGAAATAAAAGTTAATCTTTCTGTGAAAACTCTAATTGATGGTTGTATTGAAATGGTAACTGTCAATTGACGCCCTTATTCAAGTCTAAAATCTAAATGATAGTGGATTTAGAAAAAATATTGATCCAATACTAAATAGAATAAAGAATATTGTGTTTCCTTAAACTCTGATTCAATTGGGTAAATCTTCTCTTATTTATTATTGATAATTATTATAAATTTTACTGGTACCTACACTGATTATCATATAGGTATAAAATATATTATTAATAATAATATATGTACAGTAGAACCAATTGGGCTTGCTTTTTAGATTTTTTCATACTGGGTGAATAGACTGTGCTTATATATATTTCAAACAAAAAATAGTTTTCTTAGTTTTGTTTTTTTAATTATTATATAGTTTTAACTTTTTTATTTGATATATTTCAAAAGAAATAACTAACCAAAACGATAAAGGTACCTAACTATTTTTTATTAAAATATCATGGGTAGTCTTTTAAGTTTTGACATATCCATATAGATAATATAGAAGATATACATTCTATAGACTGCAGAGCCTAATATACTACTATCCTGTGCTCAGAGATTCAATGTAATTGTAATAATATTTTTTAGCTAGTTTAACTTAGAGTACTGAAAAATTTTAAAATAAACATATAGGTAATCATTTAAATCTTGGAAAAATAAGTTACTAAATACATTAATGTACTAGATATCTACTTGATTGACATGGTTTTTTGTGATCTTGGAAAGTGCTCGCAGACCATAAATTTCATTATCTTTATCACGTTTATACAGATATATGATATGGTACCATGGGCTTTCACGGGAAAATCACTTTTCCATTTGAAAACCACATCTTTTGTCAGTAAATTGTTTCGAATACACTTTAATAAATGTGGGGTATCGAAAATCGGTAAAATCACACGACCTTCAATTAAAAATCCTTCATATCGATTTTCTATGTGGTTTTGTTGACAATACAATATAATGTTTCTTTTTAAGTTAACTTATTGCGGACATATTTGTTGATCCTTGGTCACACACTGTTGCTATAATTTGTAAACCAGTTGCAGTTATAACATAAAATGTTTGTCTGATCCTTACTAATGTAAGTTGTTTCAACCAACTTTTTTTCAGTTTCACTTGGTCGATTATGGCAGTTTAAATTTGTAGAGTTGACTGAAAAAAGTATACATATTAAGTATGGAAAAATATTCAAAACGTTGAAAAATTATCCAAATAAACATTCATGACCTGAAAAATAATTTAATCAACTAGGATTTGAACCCAGAATCCCACACATTTAGCGCTTGAGGTTGTCAAAACACATGAAACAATTATACCTAACTACACATTTACAAACTTTACAAAAAATAATATACACAAATAATATCTAAATGCATCCACTTCTCAAATGAAAACTCATAAACTGATAAACATAACATTAGGCTTTAATATATCATATAATATGGTCAACCTTTAACTTGTGGTCAAAATACAATAGGTAACACATTTTTTTAAAGTTAAATATTTAATAACCAACCTATCTAAATATTATTTTTTTGATGTTTTAATTTTTGGAGATTTTTTAAATTTCAAAATAATATTGGTATTTATTTATTTAGTAAAAGTATTAAAACATATTAGAACAGGTAAGACTGCATATTAAATGGTAGCCAAACATTAATATAAAACATGCTTGTGGTCATTAGTCTTAGGTACTTGGTAAATTTTAAGTTGGCAAAGACCGATATTTTAAACGATTTGTTCCTGGACTTTGGCAAAATTCATCAAAATGTTTTAAATAAATTAAATATTTTTTGAGGACATTGCCTTTGGACATACTTTTCAAATCGGGATTTCCAGTTCTTTCAACCCATACAATGAAATCATCATCAATGTTAGGAAATTGCTTTTTTGGTATATTAGCAAAACTATCACATCCCAAAACACAACACCTATTGGAAGGCATTTCTAAAAAAAAAAAAAGGAGACATCAATAGAATAAAAATAAATGAATTTAATTATTTTTTTGTGTCAGTATTATTAAACTATCAACGAGATGTGATAATAAAGCACAATTAATCACTGTCAGTTTTTCAAAACTATTAATATTTCTAGACAAATTATTGTGACGTCCCGCTCCCGCTTCGCCCGTTAGTGGTTCCCTGTGGAACACCTATCGAGTGGTGGCGCCGTAGTAATAGGCTCCACGGGAACGAGCGCACGTCGACCGGTACCTATGCCTACCTGCCGACTTACAGCCGAGACATTTCTGCCGGAGCTATAAGGTTTTATCCTACACTTTTCATGTGATCAAAAAAAAATGTATTTGTCCTGAAAAGGATACATAGGTAAACATAAATATAAATATATAATCAGAGACGAATAACCGTGGTATTTTGTGGATAAAGACAAAACTGTATTAATAGTTTTATTCATTTGAAATTAAGTTAACACCGAAGAAAAGCCGAGTGGGATAAAAACTTCAGTTAAATATCGAAGGGAATAATAATACTAGGGGCGTGGTACATAAGTATATATATATGTTACACTAAGTCCGGAATTGTACATTTCGCAATTCGTACAGTGATTTTTGTACATATTGCAAATTGTACAATGTTGTTGTACAAAGTAACTAGATTGTACAAGTTACATTATACAATTCGCAATGTGTACAATAATCTTTGTACACACTGTGATATAAAATAAATTACGTGACTATAACTTATAATAGACGTAATATAGTCTTATGAGTTATGTGGAATCTAACATATTAGTAAAGATATAATGCAATAAAAATGATAAAGTTTTACGGTACTATCGTTAGGTATATAATTTAAACAGACTTTAGTACGGGCTAGTGAATTATACGTGACATTGCTACAATATTTCAACTTCTATTAGTGTGATTATAAATGGTGTAACCGAGCAAAATGAGTTTAGTTGAAAACAATTTCAATTTCAATTCAAATTAAAGTTTGTTTGTCGAAAAAATTAAAAATATTAATTTAAGTGTAAATTAAATGGCCATTGCTAATGAAGAAAATTACAAAAAATTGGTAAATAAGGTACTTGAAGCTAAACATCTATACCGTGTTCAATGAGAGAACGCACGGAATCCGCGCATGTAGACTGACGACCGAGTGGCTCGCGAGGCCACGTTTCCTCTTCCAAAAATCCTAATCGCGTTGAAAAATGTGAAATAGGCATGTGTAGTTCATGAACTATTCGGCTCAAAGAGTCGACTCTTTCAAATGAACTGATCTGAGTTGAATCAGTGTTTCAAGATTCGGCAACTCAGTGACTCAGTTTGACCAACCGAAGCTGGGTAGTTAAAAACTGAGTTATCAATTTTAGTATTTACCAGGATTCATGAAATAAGTCACGACCATAGTCTATGGTCACGACTCACGACTCTCGGGTGATTTTTTAAAATTATTTTTCGACTTGGCAGTTCAGCCTTTACCCATACCACGGCTACAGATATAGTATCTATAGCCGTGCTCAGTACCCACGGGCCACGACTCGTAACTGACGTGATAACAGCCACAACCGATTAATTCAGTAATCAACATACAGTATCAATTATTAATTATCCCTTAAAGCCTAGTAATCAGTATTCAGTAATCACCACAGATTTTATTAGTATATATCTGTGGTAATCACTTTTTATTTTTTCACCTATGATAATAAATAAAGCATGATTAACTACTTAATTAACTAATTAACTAACTAAGTTAGTTTATCATGAAATAAAGAATTTTTATTAAAGTTTTAGTGTCTTTGTCTTATAGAAATATAGACTACTATTGTAGTGCATAGTGTTTTGGTCAAAAATTAATAAATTATCTGGTTCTGAACGTTCTGGTAAATTTTAACTTTTTACTAATTGATTTGATGTAAAAATGTAAAATATATATTCTTAATGATTTTAGTAACAGCAAGAAATGTATCTTTTCTTTTGTGATTTATTATAACAATATAACATCATTTTTCTTTATAAAATGTAAAAATAAGTAATAATAAACTGTAAAACTGATATTTAAGTAAAAACTAAACATGAACAAAAAAACAAATTTCATTTTTAAATATTTTTAAATAGGAATAAACTACTCATTTAGTTTTTACAATATTACAATTGCAACCTGGTCATGTTTGTTACTTTTTTAATAAGTAGGACTCACAAAATACATTTTATTCTAAATTGAAATTAAGAAAAATCATTTGTTCAAACTTTGAACTTGTAAGCCTGCTTCTTTTTTTGTGTGATTGTCTGTCCAGCCTTGGAAAAAATCCGCTCACATGGTACAGATGTACCCATGATACAAAACCTTTTTTTTTACAAATTTGAAAAGTCTAGGGTACACATACTGATTTAGCTTCCACCAAACCAGGGGATCTTCTCTGCGAGACAGTAGTGGTTCATGCAGATACTTATCAAGTTCAACGATAAATGCTGCTGTAGGATTGGAAGATTGAACTATTGAAACCACTTCACTGTCAAAATCATTCCATATAGAATCATCATCAGCCTGATTTGGTTATGTAGTGACTTGAGTATTATTCACAATATTAACTGTTGCAGCTTTGTTGATTTTTTACCCTCGCTAAATGCATATTGATGCAAAAATCCATAACTTTTAAACCTTGGGTCCAATATTGTTTATTCGGCGTACAATGGATTTAGTTCCAATGACCTAAACCGTGTATCTACTTCACTAACTAGAACATCAATCATATTTGAAATTTGCATGCATGTATTATATTCAACTTTTATTTTGTTACAGTATTTAATTAAAGATTTGCTTAGTACTAATATCTTTGAAATTGACACAGATTTGTCAGAACTTATTTCGGTAGTTATTTCTTTAAATGGCTTTAATAATTCACAGGCTCTGGTAATAATAATCCAATCATTATTTGTTAGATATTCATTGTAATTGGTTTCTGCTAATGCTTTGGAAAGAGGAATCTTCAAGTCAAGTACTCGTTGAAACATTTCAAAAGTTGAGTTCCATCGTGTGACAACATCTTGGATAAGAACAAGTGGAGGAGGTAGCCCAGTTGTTCTTGGATCGATTTTAATTTGCCTGCAGCAGTAGAACTTTTTTTGAAATGTCTTACTATACCTGAAACCTTCTCTTTGACCTCTTGAATTTCTTTTATAGCTTTTTGTACAGCCAAGTTCAAGCTATGAGCAAAACACCGTACATGCCTCCATTTGCATAAATCTATTGCCTTGGAAATATTTGATGCATTGTCAGATGTACAAGCTGAAACTTTGTTTTCCAAACCCCATTATTTTATTACTCTTAACAATTCATTTTTCAAATTATCACTGGTATGTGATTCAGAATACATAAAACATGTATTGTAACAGCAATATAACCCTCATTTTTTATAGATGTCCATCCATCAGTCGTGATACTAATAAAATTACCATTCGCTGCTATATCAGACATAACTTTATCATATGTCTCATTGTAAAGAACAGAAAGCAATGAAGTCGACAGAGATTTTCTAGATGGTAAATCATATCCGGGGTTTAACATTTTTAAAAGTTTGACAAACTCTTTGTCCTCGACAATACTGAATGGATAATATTCCTTAACTATCATTTTTAAAACTTGCTGATCAATTAAAGTTCGTCGGGAAGCTCCTACTGGTCTTGGTAAATAACTGGTAATTGTGTTTTGTACATTATGAACAGTTGGTCTATGCAAATTTAACGTCGGTGTGTAAGTTTGAGTCGTCAACACTGACTAAAAAAAAAATGTATTGTAATGAATTACTCATAGACCATAGTAAAGTATAAATATTGTAATTTAGTTATGATGAAATTATTTTTTTCCTTTTGAAAAAATAAAACATTTATGTACATTAATTCATAAAGGACCAATGAAATATTATTAATTATTATATTGTTACATATAATTTTAATAAATATTAGAAGTTTCAATATAATAAGCACTGTTATATTTTCATAAAAAATTTACTTTACTAATTAAATTTAAAAAAATTTAATTTGTACCTAGTTAGCATTTTTTTTTTATTAAGTAGGTACAAGTATTAAGTTTATAATCTACCAATTATTTTATTGAATTTTAACCATCAATACTTTATTAATTAATATTTTATGTGTAAGTAATTTACTTAAAAATACTCACTGAAGTAGATGCAAGATTTTTTTCAATTGCTGTAGGGTCATCAACATTTTCTTCAACATGTATTTGACGACGTTTGCTCAAATCAATTGTTGAGTGTTTTAAACGCATGTGTCTCATCATGTTAGAAGTGGATGTTTGGTTGTGTTTCATTTCAAGACGACATAAACCACATTTTACATTTTTTTTATTATCATCCAGTTTAAAATAATTCCAAACAACACTAGTTTTACTCATTTTATAACAATAAATTTAGATTTTCCTCGGATGTGGATTCAAAGATCTGTTGAGCTTTGGAAGGAGCGCTCGTTGTATTGGGTGAGCGTGTAAGTGTAATTATGTTTTCGGGTTGGTTAGAGTGGTTGGATGGCCCGGGTGTATTATCAATTATTCTTTGTGCTCTGATTATCGCGCATGGACCGGATGCCCTGGCTAAATGGCCGTTTATAGAAACGAATTTCTTACCGCAGCCTAGGCATTCCGTTTTTGGTTTGGAGCTTGCTGCTGTACGATCACTATCCATTCTGTTCTAAGCCTGGTGTTTTCAGACTTAAAGCGTCTGCCGAAGTTCGAATTGTCAATATACAAATGAGTAATACGAGTTGATGGTCACTGCGACGTGCTGTATACAATGGCTTATTGTGCGCGCAGTGTATAGAGCGTGCGGGACATGTATGTAATCACTCTGATAAGTTAATTGCTTTGCGGTGCAAGATAACACGTTCGGTGTTGCGAGTTTGCGACCTTTGTACTGATAAAAATAAAGATTAGACTTACGTTTAGTGTTTCTGCTACGACAGTGTGTAAATTCGGAGTCACTAAAAACTGCCCTTGTGGGAAAAATTTTGGTCGGATCGACTCGAAAACGGCACCGTGTAACGAGCAAAACAGAGCTATCACTCGAAACCCATGTATAGAAAAAAAATTAATTAAGTACCTACGCCCGGCCAACATTGTTGATATGATCGTTTTATTGTACACCCGGCGTGCAAATCTATATTAACAACACTGGTGAACTGTGTGCCCCTTCTTCTCAGGCTTAGTATAGATTATAAGTTTGTTAAATATTTGCATGACGATGCAACGAGTTCTTGGCCAATTGATAATAATTCCATATTCCCCCGTACTTCTCCCGCCCGGATAAAGTTTATAAAAGCCATCTCGACTGTGAACTCGCGGTCGTTTTTTCCATTGTCCACCACAGAAGCTCCTGGCGACTTAGGAATTTTTTCGAAGAGAAGTCCGAAAACGTTATGGCTGGCTAACGAGTCCAACTTCCCGTTGGGCGAACGCCCAACTTAAGGCGTGTGAGTATAATGTCCTTTATTATTTAAAAAATAGCCTTGGCCGGCAACTCGTTTCATTTTGTTATTATATTGTTTTAAATTTATTTTATGATTATTATTAATATTTAATTGTTCCGTCGATTGATGATGGTTGATCTTTCGACATATTCCTTTTTTCTATTTCATTATATTCCTAAGCGTGTCTCCTTTATAACTACGATTATTTCAATATTTTTTTACATTTAAAGTCTGCGCATGTGTAAATTTTGTCTTATAAAAATGACGAGCATTCATATATATATATCGATGTCGGTAGGTACTTTAGGTACGCGGATTTATTTGTTCCCAACTCGTCAGGTTGTCGGTAGGCCAAAACTCGGACACAAAAATGGTACGGCGTCAGTTTACGATTCCCGATGTTGACCGTAATTCGCGCCGTTGGCAAAGCGTGACCCTGACCGAGTCCCTTTTAATATATTGTATGAAAGAAACGATGATGTACCACGTCGGTCCGACTACATCCGCGTTACCGAAATCTAATTATCATTATTATAAAAAAAAAAAAAAAAAAAAAAAAAAAAAAAGAATGCTCGATTATATTGATGAATTGCCCGGTTAAAACATATTATTATTTCTATATTATTATTTCTATTTTATTATTATTAAATGCGCGAAGACGCTCTCCTATTCTTTTTCCCGATCAAGCTCATTATTGTAATTTAGTTTTATAATGGTTATCTATCTATGTGCTGTTAATTTTGTAATATGTCATGTGTACGATGTATATGCATTTGTTGTATCGATTATTATTAATATTATATTTATGACGTACTAATTATAAAGAAAAAAAAAAGGAAAGTTCTTCCTTTTATCAGAGGTTTTGTGCCGTGGTTTGGGCTTTCCTCTCGGTAGTAACGTCGAATTTATTTCTTTTAATTCATTTCTCGTTTAAAATAAAATAAATTGATTTGTTTATTACCCTCAAAAACAGGTGTTGAATTTCTTTATCCACTTATATATATATTGTATATCCTCTGTATTCTTTTTCAGGAGGTAAAGATTAATTTCGGTAATAAAATCTCATTCGCTCCGGCTTTAGTCTCGGCGATGAGTCGGTCGAACCGACATTAGGTATCGGTCGCATAACGCTCACTATATTCAACCTCCTACGGCTGTCATCTTATTATTATTATTATTCGCAAATAGGTATATTACTGCGACTCAAAGGTACAGAATATGGTCGAGACGTTATAGATGGAGGCTCCGGGGAGATCCCCGTATTAAATTATATTAAATTATGTGTATTTATCTGTCTTGACAAAACGTGTGGTTGAACATCTCAAATTTTTATTCTTATTGGAGGTATAGTCGATAATTTTCTCATGATTTTACAGCCGCTATTTAAATTAGTATTTTCCCGTTTGAAATGATAAATTATTTAAATTAAATTAAATTAAAAGTGTTTAATTAAACGATCTCTACATTATTTTCCATAGATAAGTCGAAACGAAGTGTAATCGCTCTCCGCTATCTTATATGGCCGGGTTAGTCCCATTCATTAAACACATTTGCCCGATATGTATGATTAAACGATATTTTAATCACAGTATAGAATTATATTCGTCATTGACGAAAGTCAGTGTCGTTGAATCGTAGTCGTATTGTAATTATTTGTTTCATTTCAATCAGCGTGTGCAATTTCTTTGACTCTGTTACGAATTCATATTTCACCTTGCTCTGTGTTTCCATAATATAATTCCCCGACTTTAAGTCTGCTTCGGCATATATTTCTGTTATTCCCTTTTTCCAAGCCTGAGTGTGCTGGTCGATAACCGCCTGAATGTAGAGCGATGTATTTGATTTTGGTTTGTTTAGGTATGAGGAGCTCGTCTGTGGGTATCCGGAGTCCCAACCTCAGTATTATCCCCCTGTTAGGAATATTTTTTTTTGATTCGTGCTTAGTTTAGATTTTGACATCTTTTGACTTGATTCAAATCGAGAAAATTCGATTGTGTGAAGACGACGGTGATGATCGTCGATCGCGTACATTTATTTTATTTTATTAATTAATTTTTCTCAGTAACATTTCGTTCCAAAAAAATAAAAAAAAAAAAAATCTAAGTCCTCGGTTAAATGTACATAATATTATCCCTGTGCGTCATCAGAAATTGTTAGATCTATTTCCGTGTCATTCGCGTGAGCGTTAGAGACACGTAAGTATAGGTAGTTTAATAATATCAATCCCGATACTTCCCCTTAATAAAACGTTTATTTTTTTTATATTTTATTATTATGATAGTACAAATGCATATAGGTTCGGCACATGGCATAATTATTGTGTCGGCCAAGTTGAATATCAATTTTTTAAAACGCCGGTGTACAATATTATTACTGTGTTGCATATTTTTATTTTATTTAAGTTCAATTTAAGTAGATTATTATTATTATGATTCTCCTATGTACCCCGATTCCCATATCGGTTAGTTTTAAGTTTTTTTTATTTGTAAGGTATACATCAACAATGCGCCGCGCGTTAGATGTAAGTTTATTTTCAGGTTTTTCATTTTAATATTATTATTTATTTGGGTCGTTTTTGCTTGACGCCCCGCGATTTAGTTTTTTTATTAGTTCTTTAGTGCCGTGCCAAATATTTTTTGTTACGGATCATTTTATTCACTCGCGTTAGGTTGGTGTTAGTAGTCCAACGTGAAACGTATTATTTTATTAAATCTATTTAGATATATCGCCTTTGTTCGTTCTCGATTTGTTCGCGATAACCGTACCTGTATTGATACCTTTCCGATTATTTACCGTTGTCACGGTCCTCTCGATTTCTTTACGTATCATATTTAGGTATTGAATCACGTTATTAGTTAAACCACTGATTATCAGTATTATTATTATTATTATTTTTTTTTTTTACTATTTTATCTTTTTCTATGCCAAATACGCGTAGCCAAACGCTGCAGGAAAAATTGTTAGAGTCAAATAAAACCAATATGGCTTCCGGAAATAACCCCAAAACCTCCCACGAATCAAATAGAACCAATGTGACTTCTGGCAATAATCCTAGAACCCCCACTCAAACCCCTCTAATTGATCCTTTAGTTCCCCTTCCTACCAAGGTAGATAAACCCTCCGAAGTCTCTCTGTCTGATCTAATGGCTTTAATAAAATCCAGCGCCAAAGAAAATAAAAAAACGCTGGAGGAAAATAGGAAGGCGCAGGAAGATAAACTTGATAAAAACGCCGAGGAAGTTAAATTATATATCTCGTCCCAACTATCCACTGTACGAAAAACCGTCGACAATACCGTGATCCGAGTGGATAAAGTAGAATCTATCCAACAAACGTTATTTTCCGAAATAGACGAGTTGAAGTCTACCGTCAAAAACCTCCAAAATATCTCTATCTCAACATCCAGTTTTCAGCCCCCACTAAATTCCACTAATTTAACTCAGCCAAACGTAAATACAACCAGTCTTACTCAACCTCCGTTAAACCCCACAAACCTCAACCAGTCCTCGTCGTTGATGTTAAATTCTACGATAACGTCCGAACGTCTAAACGACGTTGTCCCGTATTTTACAGGGAACCGCGATGTTGTACACCCCGAACATTTTCTTAATGAACTCGCGCAATTTTTCTTAAACCAGCTGTTAACCGACATGCAGAAAATCTCAAATTTCAAAAGACGGTTGGGGGGTGACGCAATTTTTTGGTTTAACTGTATACTTCCAAGTCCCCACGTTTATGAAGATCTTGTATTCTTATTTAAAGAACATTTTTGGTCAGCACCAATACAACGCCAAGTTCGAAACGAGCTATTTTCGCCGTATCAATATAAGTCTTCGCGAAATTTAGTACGACACGCTATGTCGTGGATCGCCAAAGCGCAATATTTGAGTCCCCCGGTCGATGCCTACGACCTTGTAGGTATTATAACCCAGCATTTCAACGGTTATATTAAAACGGCGATAATAGGTCGCAATCCTCGTAATACCACCGAACTGTTAAAAATACTTTCCGAAATGGAAGAGACTCCATCTCGAAATGAAAACCCCGTTAATAATAATTTATCGCCGCAAAATTCTCGTTCTCCCCGACCTTATTATAATAACGATAATTTTCATCGATCCAATAATCATCAGTATCATAATAATCGTCCGGTACATTCTATTAGAAATAATAATAATAACACTCATCGAAATTCTTCACCTCGGAATTATCAAAACCGTAACAATAGTAATCACCGTTTTTCAACTAATACAAATAATGATAATCAACGTTACGATGAACGGCCGACTCGCCAAGTTGACCAAATTAATGTATCGGGAAACGAACCAGAGTCCGCAACGTAGGTACGTCGGCGCGTGCCGCCTCGGAAAGTCCCATCACGCGTACAAATTCTCCATCAAATGAAATTCGCCCCGTCGAATATACAAACCCGAGTGAAATTATTCCCCAATTACCCATAGAAACCCCTGTTATAAAACCTGTTGTTGTTAAAACTAATGATAACACCAATGGTAAATCTGACGAACAATTCAACCGCACTGACGAATATAGGCGGCCCGAGCTCGATATAACTATTTATGGAAACCACTGCCGTGCACTCGTTGATACCGGCGCATCAGTGTCCGCGGTATCGGAACAATATTTCAACTCGTTAAAATTATCAAAACCGACCGAAGCCGAATTATCTATTTTACCTGTTACCGGCGTAACAATATCGACCGCCGTTGAAAGTCGTTCCCGCCGTATAACCCAACAAGTTCTAATACCGTTTTGTATAAGCAATTCTATGTGCGATTGCATATTTTTGATCGTTCCCCGTTTATCCACCTCGTTAATATTAGGCACGGATTGGTTGTCCGAAAATCTAGTCGAAATAAAATATTCCCAGCGTATAATATACTTTCCTCTTTGGAAAATACAAGTCCCTTTTGCCGACGAAAGGATTCCGGCACAAATACAGATCGATTCAGTCTTTAATGTTAGTTTCGAAGATCCCGAAATGGACGAAATTATGCCGGAGCGACCCGGTCACCGACTAGACACCTTTTCGTTAGATAACGAGTTCCCCGAATTAGAACCGTTCATAAATATTAGCGAACACTTGCGTTTAAATCATGGTTTAATTAACGAACAATTTACACAAGCCGTTTCTTTGTTTAAATGTTACCACGATATTTTTCGAATCCGACCTGGATTAAGTCATCTGTATACTTGTAAATTTAGCGTCAGTGAGGATACTCCGTTTAAAATTTCCCCGTACCCTATTCCGTTTTCACGGCGACCCGCCGTCGAAAAGGAGCTAACTCGTATGCTCGAATGGGGGGTGATAGAGAGATGTTCATCACCATATAGTAATCCGATACTTTGTGTAGGAAAAGCTGACGGAAGTGTCCGACTATGTCTCGATGCCCGTCGCATAAATCGCATAATTCTCCCTATGAGAGATTCGTCCCCTCCCCTTGAAGAACTGTTAGCTCGTTTTCAAGGAAATAGTTCATTTTCTAGTATTGATTTCACCTCTGGTTATTGGCAAGTGCCTTTACATAATGATGTTCGCAAATATACCGCATTTTTATATAATGGTCGAACGTACCAATTTCGAGTCGTCCCTTTTGGGTTGAATATTTCGAATACCGCTTTCCAGCAAGCCCTCGAAGTCGCATTGGCGAACCCTATAGGTGAACCCGATGAAAATGTGGTGGGTGATTTACACATATATGTGGACGATGTATTGGTCTCCGCATCATCGTTCGACGAACACCTTCATCGTTTAAAAATACTGTTTAGAAAAATTCTCCTCTCAGGGATGTCACTCAATTTCGGAAAATGTAAATTTTTTCAAACCAGTATTAAATTTCTAGGACATATTATTACACCTGATGGAATGCAAATAGATCCCACGAAACTGCAGACAGTACGAAATTTTCCCCCTCCTCGTAATAAAAAAGAGGTACAATCTTTCATAGGTTTTTGCAATTTTTATCGTCGTTTCTCCGATCATCACGCTGATTTAGTTGCCCCATTAAACGAGTTACTTAAAAATAATGTTCCGTTCCGTTTCGAACAATCCGAATTGAGTGCGTTTGAAAAGATTAAGAAAGTTTTCAATGATAGAGTGCTTTCACACCCAAACTTCAATGTTGATTTTTGTATTCAGACCGATGCAAGTAAACTCGCATTAGGTGCTAAACTTTTCCAGTGGGAAAATAATAACGAAAGAAAAACTATTAGTTTCGCCAGCCGAACATTAAATGCTGTCGAACGCAATTATACTATAACTGAGCTAGAATTGTTATCAGTTGTTTTCGCCTGCGAAAAATTCCGCATATTTATATTAGGATACCCGATTCACGTATACACCGATCATAAAGCGTTAACTTTCCTTTTTCGTTGTCGTTTACGAAATGCTCGTTTAACCCGCTGGACACTTACGCTCCAAGAATATGACCTTCGTGTTCAATATATCTCCGGTTCGGAAAATATAATAGATTATTTATCTCGAAATCCCCCGGATAGAAATGAACAACAACGTACACTGACAACCAATCATATATTCTCGTTACAACCGATCCGAACGCGCAATTTTAATGAATCTGTAGAGATCAAGAACGTAAAAAACTGTCCATTATTAGAGATGCGGTCAGAGAAAAACTCGGGAGCGAATATTACGTGTGGCACTTATACTGTTGTAGTTTTATAGTAAAATTAATAGTACCTACCAATATAAAATAAGGTTTAAGTCATAAGTAGTTTTAAATTGTGTTTGAATTATTACATCGTATTGTATTTTATTTTCATACCCTACTTATCAAAATCGAATATTCACGTGTTGGGTTGGTTTTTTTTATAAAAGTTAAGTTTATAAATGAATAATGAGCAGTTTTATATTACGGAATTTCCAGTGTTGGTGAAATTACTATTTTTTGGTAATTAATTACATTACTAATTCCTTATCAAAATTGTAACTAAATTTTTTAAAGTTAATTTTTTTTTTATTTGGTAAATTTACATTTTTTTTTGAGTTTAAAAATTAATGTAATTACAAATATAAATAATTAATACTACTATAATTATTTGTTGTTATTAAGAAAAAAATGTTTAAAGGCTACGGTACTGAGAAAGACGTAAAAAAGCAAAATATAATTTTAACTTTTAAATATGCAAAAATATGCAACATTGAATTTCACATTTAACATCTTAGGTTTTTAAAACAAATTAATAGCTCAAATATACGTCTCCAGATCCTCTAAAAAGAAATGTGTAAATGCTAGAAGTTATGAGTTCTGATCATTATAGTTACTAAAAATATACAATTTAACTATAATATTTTTTATATTTTTTTTTTAAAATAGAAGTTCCTTTCGATCTTTCAAAATTAAACGGATTTCAATATTATTTTTTCTTCATATTACAAGTAAATAACTCTATGAAATAGCTGTTTTCAAATGTTCAAAAAAATGTAAGTGGTTTTTTACTATTTTTACTTTGACCAATATTAAAGGTAGGCCATTAGTCATATTTACATTGAAAAAACTGCTCTACAATATCTGAATTATTTTTCGAATCACAACTATTGACATTCTAGTTAATTTACATACTGTATTGGTAACTGGTTGTTTAAAAAAAGTTTTTTATTATTTTCTCCGAATAACCTTTTATTGACTTCAGTCATTTCTCAAATTGGTGGTTCATGTGCATACTCGCTATAATATATATTAAAATATTATCGTAAAAACTCAATATGTGATTTTGGATAAAATGCCCAAACACTTGTTTTTGCCTACCAAACTATTAAATTGAATAACTGTAAATAATAGTTATTTGCCTTATAACTTATATAGTTATATGCAGTTCACATTTGTTTCATAAAAGATAACGTAGTGAATTAAAATGCTGTATACCAATATTGAAATAAGTTTCAGACACAGATGCACAGTTTACAAAAAAAAGGTCATTTGGGCACAGTTGGTATGTCCTTTTGTGGATACAGAACGACTCATATTATAAGGAAACAATAGAACATATCGGTTTACCACATGGTAATACGTTTTTGTGTTCAATATCCTTGAAAAAAATATTTTATACGTGTCTCGTGTATATCACAGAAAAACACTTTAATATAAAATAAATGTTATACGTAGGTGTATAAATTAGTTACAGTTACAACATACTTTTTTATAGAAAAAAGTGGGTATCAGTATCTTGTGCAACAGTTTTATAAATATTTCTTTAACTAAATCTTTGTAATAGATGTTATAGTATAAAGCGTTACATTTTTTAATTGGTAAAAAAGTAGTATTCGGTTTACTTTTTATTTAATTTTGTTAACGAAATGAATATAGTTTAAGTATTAGTAATTTGTTTTTTCATGTAATGTTTCGTATTTTTGATTATAAAATTTAATATATTTTAAATACGGCTTATAATCAACCCTTGATTCAACTAATAACTTAAACCGCATGAACTTCATTTTTTAATCGACTGTTTTTCAAAATTTAATTAAATCATCACTTTCCCGATTGCCCGTATAGTGTTGGCACATTTGACATTACGTATAGTGCGAAGAACGATTCCATCAGAGCCTGGGGATGTGTCTATCGAAATTTTTTTGATTGAAAGCTCAATGTCCTCTTTAGTTAATACAAATGCCTCGTCGGTGTCCTTACAGGGTTCGTATGCATCGCGTATTAGATTATTAGTTGATTCGTAGAGAGATCGGAAGTATTGTTCGATAGCCGATATTTCCATTTTTGGTTTGGCTGATTTTTTTGAGTTTAAAAGAGTCCGCGCTACTTTTCGACGTTGGCTCGCGTATTGCCACTGTATTAGGTCGTATTTGAACTGGTCGCTATTTTTTTTTTTCCGTCATTTAGAGTATCTCTGTGGGTTCGATGTTTGGCTATTCCCCCTATCACAAACAATGTCCTTTTTATTTTTCCTTTTCCTATGATAGGATACTGCAGGATGAATCGGACCCGGAATTTGACTGTTCGATTTGAATAGGAAAGCCGTGAATTCTTTTAGTATTTTATCGAAGCTATCGAAATTCTCTTGGGTTGGAGGTAGTAATGTATATTTATCGATCTCTATGAAGAACCGCTAGAGTCATGACTTTTGGGACACACTTTGGTAGTCGTATATTGAATACCTTTATAGCAATTAGCAGTAGTCAATGAAAAGATTGAAAAAAATAGCAAAATATCTTGTTGGTAGTATAAAACAAAAGGTAATTACAATTGTCAATATAATAGGTATTTTTTTAATTTATCTGCATAGATGTTAATTAAAAAAATTATGCTATACTCTATCCCAAAAGAGAATAATCACTTTTCGCGCATGTAGACTGAGCGCTATGGCAGCGCCGAGGCCAACTTTCTCCCACCTTAATCAGCCGACGGATTCCGAAGACAATTGACGACCGTTTACGATAAATATTTATAATTATTATCATAACGCGCGCGGCGCGACTGCAGTAATGCATTAACCATGGTGGGTTGTAGACCTTTTTTTCTCGTAAAATGAGACTCTAATTTTTAAATAAAATTAATCATTATATAAATACAACGAACAATTATTCAATTATAATAATATAATATACGAAAAAATCTAAAATATTATATACAAACAAATTATAATATACAAATACACAATACGAATATAACATTATTTACGAATTTAATATTATACATTTATTCATCAGTTAAGAGGACGTAGTACCGTCGTTTTCAATACCAAAAACATGCTCGCTTAGATTCCAAATTTTTCGCTCCAGAGTGGTTTTAGGACACAAACACCTATTAACAAAATTAAAGATAATAATATTCTCGAGGGCCCCACGTAGCCTTTTTTCAAAAAATTAATTTTTTGAAAAGTTACCGTCATTTTAGTATGTTGAAAAAATCATTATTTCTAAACGATATACTGAGCTTAATATTTGGAACAAAGAAAAAAACCTACGTGGGGCCCTCGAAAATATTATTATCTTTAATTTTGTTAATAAGTGTTTTTGTCCTAAAATCATTCTGGAGTGAAAAATTTTAAATCTAAGTGAGCATGTTTATACGCTGTAAAATGTTCATTCTTCCCGACAAGTGCTGCTCTTAGCGGTCTGTCTGCCGACGTAGGTTGTGCCGGCGGCAGCTCCCCCCACTCTACAACGCAACTAGTCCGACTATATAGACTGAATTATAAAAATAGCATCACCGCAGCCGTGACAGCGATAGTGTGCCGTGTTTCTGGTGAAATACGTGTAATTTATAAATTTATAGTATTGATAAATACTAGGTAATTATTATTATTATTGTCATATTGAACAACATTATATAATTCATACAACAGTCTTGACGTCTAATAACAAGCATTGTTCAAGTTCACTACGCAAACGTACGATATACGTTCCTATAGTCCCTATAGTCGTTCCTATAGTCCCCAGAGCCGGATTAAGGATCAATGCTGCCCTGGAGCAATATATTTTCGATAGGAAATTTCTTATCGAGAAGTCGTTAAAACAATATAATATTATGTATTTCATGTAATATTGTATGAATATTTTAAACAATTTAATAAAAATATATTCGGTACATTATATTATTATTGCGCAAATAATTACTACAAGTTGAAAACGTCAAATTTTATTTATTTTATGTATACATAATATTATAATAGGCGCAGGTATGTATATTTTAACAAAGAGAAGAAGATAAAAATCGTAGTCAACGACACAGGAAATCGATTAGACAAAACTAGAGAAGTCGTTTATTTATAACAGAATTTTACAAAATTGTATGTAAACTGTGATTAATGCTACTATAATCATGGTTATACTGTGCTCTAGTCCATCCTTATAATATTATTAATTGCTATAAATAATAATTTTATATTTTAAAAACAAGATAATATATTATTTTAATGAAAATATATCATTTTTTAACAGCTAACCCTGTATTACTCGATTTGGTTTTGCATAAAATAAAATAGTTCAACACATGCACGATATTCATTATTTGTATTACAAAAGTTATAATATGTCACCCCCGAAAATTTGCCGCCCTGGAGCAAAAGCTCCTTTTGCACCTACGTTAATCCGGCTCTGATAGTCCCTACTCACTAGTGATTATACTTATACATTGTGTTTGTGTGACGCATAAAAAATTGTTTTATATTATTTTTGTTTCCCGTTGATTTTTTAAATTATGGGTAATAAAAAAAACCAAAAAAAAATAAGTACCGGCAATAAAAGGCTAACTGGCAATGCACTGCTTGCACTTCGCCGTTACAAAAAAATTAACAGGTAAGTTCGTGTCTTCCTAATCATTTAATTTTTTAAAAGTATATTTTTATAGCTTATAATTATTATTTGGGGGGCCGGAGTGGCCGAATTATTTCCTTGTTTAACGAATATCCTTGTTTTATGCGCAAATTTATTATTAGGAATATAATGAGATTTCGAACTGCTGTAACGAAAGGAGTGAAATATAGAAAAAACTTAAGTGAATCTTATTATGAAAAAATTGAGGGTAAGAAATAACAAAATTAAATTTTGAGCTAGAGTTAATTTTGCGGTAAAAAATAGTTAACTAATACTAAACTTGTTTTAGGTTTAAAAAAAGATATTTCGAATAGCCCATGTCATATTTTCGGTGAACATTCTAGATGTGAAAAATATTTTTGCACTGGGCCAAAACTGGGTGAAAAAAACTTAGTGTCTGAGATTGAAAAGTGTGGACTCATGAATGAAATAACTTCTGCTATTCGACGTGTTATTGACAATGCGAAAAGTTTGTTATATGATGTTGACAATAATTATTGTGAACAATTTAACAGCATAATAAATAAACACATCGCTGGCAAAAGAATAAACTTTACTCAACGACAGTCGTATAATATTCGAGTCAAGCGGCTATTGTTTCTTTTAACTCGGATGGCAGTTTTATTAGAATGATGCATAAAAAAATCACAGAAAAAAGTCCAGGTTAATAATATAATTTGTTTTTGTTAAATTTTGGTTAGGTTATAGTAATAATTAATAGTAGGCATATACATTATAGCTATGCATAAAGTTGTAAAAAAATAAAATAAAATATAAGATACACAAATTATAGCGCAGAGCTCTACAAATCATTACAAAAAAAAAAAAAAACTTAAAAATATTGAATAGAAAAAAAGTTATTGCATTAGTCAAATAGACCTGGGACACCCTGTATATAAATATTAAACTGTATATTTTGACGCGATACGTTATGGGACGAACGATAATAAAATAATATCGGCAACAAACAGAATACAAATACATCATACATTGCCACCTAAAAAAAAAACGTTCGGTACGGTTGATATTATATTTCAATAAGTAATAATGCAATAAATCCAAATCAAGTTATGTTACAATATAGTTTGAACGTTCTATATATTGGTACATATATTTAGATAAGCAGTAGCTTAAATTATAATCTTTAGTTTATGGATACGCGCGGAGATTTAAAATATTACGGCAGCATCTACGTCAATGGATTTTATAATGACGTGATAGTTCTTAGACGAACGTTCATGCTATAATAAACAGCGCTCCCGAACGAGACTCGTCGGCCGGCCGACAACTACGAGTAGTAGGCGTGGCTTAAACGCCGCGTGCATGCGGATCGCGAAAACACTTAACAGCGCATTCTCTTAGCCGTTGTATACGTTTCACTTTGGGTATCACGTCCTAACGTCCTAACGTCAAGGTCTAACATCGTCAAAATCTATAATAATATATACAAAACAATATAATATACAAATACAAAATACAAATATAACATTATTTACAAATTTAATATAATATATTTATTCGTCAGTTAATGATAAAGAAAGTCTAACGTCGTCAAAATCTATAATAATATATACAAAAAAATATAATATACAAAAACAAAATACAAATATAACATTATTTACAAATTTAATATAATACATTTATTCGTCAGTTTCTGATAAAGGTCTAACGTCGTCAAAATCTATAATAATATATACAAAAAAAATATAATATAAAAATACAAAATACAAATATAACATAATTTACAAATTTAATAAAATAAATGTATTCGTCAGTTTCTGATAAAGGTCTGACGTCGTCAAAATCGTCCGAGTCATCAGTTTCAACATTTAAAACACATGGTTCTTTTTCAGCCATCAATTCATCCACTACAAAGTCCATCTTCCAAAACTTTTCCTCCTCTTCTACTGTATGTTTAATGAAGTTTTTCCACATGTCAGCATTAACTCTTTCTACACCTTCTATCAGTAATTGTTTTACGTCGTTGATTTTAAAAGTTTTGTTGTTCATCCTCACATGGTTTTTTATACTGGACCATGCGAGCTCAATAGGATTGAGCTCGCAGTGGTAAGGTGGCAATCGAAGGATTAACTTATTTTGTTTTTTGACTAGTTCATCAATAACATATTTATTGTACAAGGGTCTCAGCCTGTCCACAATCTGAAGTAGCTCTGGAATAACCATTGGCCTACTAATCACCTCTCCTTTGTTCTCGAGCCATTCAATAATTTGAGCTTTTCTGGTGTTTGTCGTTGGGCATTTGTCCTGTTTCACCGAATAGTACGGAGCGTCGTCCATGACAATCACTGCGTTATCTTTGAGTCTATACTCTATTCCAAATAAAACCAGGCTACGGCGGCCAAGTTGTGCGCATGGGCGTGGCTTCACTACGAGCACGGACCTCGAACTTTGCCGCCGCGGCCCGACAGCTAGAGCGACCGCCGCGACGTGATTAGTCTATCGTAAACCAGCGACCTGAACAAATAACTTAGATTGCATTGTATACTGTGAAACAGATGGAGTGCGGAGCGGTACATCGCGATGTATTTTTCCGTACCGTCACTCTCGCAGTCGCGCACCACATAATCACATACGTACGTCAGTACACGTTTTCAGTAAAAAAGGTGGAGCCTGACCGCCGCCCGACGAGATCTGGTCGCCGCTGTAGCCTGGTCTTATTTGGAATAGACTATAGGTAAAACACTTTCCAACCATTCACGGAAACAATCGCCATTCATTTCATCGTGATAGTCTTGAGTGTTTTTCCTAGACTCAAAGCACAGGAGACTGTCAGAAACAAATCCATCGTCTGACCGTATATGGCAAACTATCAGGCGTTTCCCCTTTCCACTGGGATTTACTGCTCCCGTTGTAAGACCTTTATTTGTTGCAACTCTCGCAGATTCAATTGATTTATCGCACCATACTTTATTCGGTACGTCACCAGCATTCACCCAAGTTTCGTCCAAATAGTATATTGGCCGACCCTCCTCACGATATCGCCGAATATCCAATAAATAATTTCTCCGCCAAACTACAATTTCATTTCGCTCAATCATTGCGCTATTTCGACCACGTTTAACAAATTCGAAATCCATACATCTCAATAACCTATGGAGCGAGGAGCGTGAAAAATTTGGCAAATCGACATCTTCATTTATGACACACAAAATTTTGTCTAGTGTCGGCAACTCACGCCTAAACCAAAATTGATGTATTTTTCACCTAATTGCATATTTATCGAAATCGTCAATTTTATCTTTAATGTTCTTAAATATTTTAGTTTAATTTGGAGATGTGATGGTTTTTGTCCGTCTGTACTGTAAAATTGTTTTGTAAATTGTAGACATTCCAATTCCGAGTTCAGTTGAAATTATTTTTTTAAGATGAAGCATTTTAATTTCTGGATTTTGGGCAATTTTTGTTTTGTAAGTGTTTATAATCATTTTTCTTTGAGAAGATGACACAAACTAAAATAATAAAAAACATCGTAAAATCAACTAAACGATCAGATTTGTTTATGATATCGTTGAAAATGTATTATAAAGTTTTATTTTTACAGAAGTCTAGAAAGTATAATTACATTTTTTTTTAAATATCTATAAACATATAATGTTATCGATTTATATTGTTATTACCTACTTAATATTAATACGGTAGCTGGTATATGTTGATTAAAAATTCGTTGTCGCTTTTATATTTCAATTATCTTTTCATCATCCTCACTTTTGTTAGATAAAATTCATAGAAACATAATTGCATATGAATCGTTGAAAACTCTTATAAGTTTGTTAAGATAAACGGAGAAAATTTAAATAAAAACGAATTAATCAAGTTTGAAACATAAATCAGAATCTTCTTTCTTATTAAAGGCAAAAGAAAAACATTTTTTCAACACGAAAATTAGCTTTCCAGAAAAGATACTGTTGAAGAAAATCTAACATACAATTATTTTGATGAATATCTAATTTCATAAAATTTGAACATTAAACGCTCATAAAAATACTATGATTAATATAAAGAAAATAATTTACTATAATAATTCAAAAAATAAATAAAAGAAAATTTAAAATTTCTCATGCCTATTTAAGGGGTAAAAAATTTATCAAAATATTTTTATAAAATAAAGTAGTTGCTAAAATATGTACGCGTTAAAATTTGCAAGTATTTACGGTTTTCCGTTTTTGGGTTGTGCCAAATTAAAACAAAATCGTCAGTACCAGTATATTGCATAAAAATTCATGTTTTTTCTTTAATTATTTTTTTTCTTATAATAAATAATAATACAATTAAGTATATTTACCTTTCCTTTAGGATTGCGTAGCACTTTAGGAGATGTAACGTTATCCATGTTTAAAAAATATGAAAAACAAATAAAAAATTATGAGCGCGATGAAAAAAACAAACGAGAGTAGTCGTGCTGCTAGGTTACACAGAGCAAAAGTGAGTAATTTCCATGTGCTCTGTACGTGTCACGGCATAAAAAAACAAACGTTTTTTTTAAAATTGCGCGGCGCGCCAGACGCACGTACGCCAACGGACACCTGGTACGTCACCCGTCGCGACGCACGACGCACGCACGCGCATGAGAACACCAAGATCCACGCGAACGCTCATAGTTACAGTACAAAACGACCGTAGCGCTGATGAGGAACAACGGACCGCCCAATATTACAGGTAGTTGGTGGGAGATGCGTGGAAATGGACGAAAACTGGTCGGCCGACTGATTATTCTCTTTTGGGATAGAGTGTAGATAGAAATGTGAAGGATATTGAAATTGCAACAAAAACCTAGAGAGTATTATTTTATTTTATTTTATTTTATAACAATACGGGACATGCCCAAATTACAATATAGTAATATTATATATTAAGTACAAACAGTTAATAATATAGTAGTGCTTATGGATCCTTATTGGCTATACTCATCATGCGATATAGTGGCTGGTTTTTTGAAAAATTGGTGTTGCATTTGAGTAAGGAAAAAATAATTAATTTACGAGAATGAAAAGATGGAACTTTAAAGTTAATTTGGGCTAATAGTTCACGAGAGTCTACGAGGCCATCAATTAGACGTCTGAGGAAAATCAAATTAGCTTCCAATCTTCTGTTTAATATCATTAACAAATAATGCAAATAACAAGGTAGAGAGATCTCCTCGAGGAACACCATTTGATATTTTGAGTTTGAAATGCATGATATACCCTATATAAATAAGCTGCTTGGAATTATTTTATATTATTCTCATTTCTATTTTGTTAAAGTAGGTACATTATACAGTATTTAACACATCAATGCTATGGACATGGAGTGATTGTTCAAACCCAATATTTTATTGTTTTTATAAAATTATAAATATGTATACATTTAATTACATTCTATTTTATTTATTACAATTTTTTAGACGATATAATACTCTGTTTAGCAAAATCTTGTAAAATTTCTTCTGATGAGATTGAAATATTACGTTCACAACTAATAATCATGAGATCTTCCAATCTTGCTTGACTCATTGTTGTGAGAAGTTTTGTTTTAATCAACTTAAGTTTTGAAAATGATCTCTCGGTTGACGCACTTGAAACAGGTAAAGTAAGGGCTATTATAAAAGTTGTGTTTAAAGTTGGAAAAACACTTGCTAATTGGCAATCTCGAAAAATATTGAATACAATTTTAATACTTTCAACATTCAATTTTGTTCTTGTCGGAAAAGTATAGTAATCCACTTCTTGATTATCAATTTCAGATTCTGAGGAAATATCTTCACTATCAATTTTGTTTTGTTGATGTTGATACATTGGTAAAAATTCTGTTTCTTCAAATAAATTAAATACTTGACTGAATTGAATATATTCTGTTCTTAAAGTTGTTAGATCCACAAATTTTCCATATATTGCACAGAATTCAGAAAATGAATCTTTGGGAAATGCTTTTGAATTTATTTTTACTTCTTCAATTCTTTTTTTTTGTCAACAAAGCCAAATCTTTGTAAATATGAGTTGCCTTAATACTAAAATATTCATTTATATAACTTATTGTAATATCCAAACTATCTATGTCTCAGTTTTAAATTTTTCAAAAATGTCTTTTATTGGTTCATCCTTAGCGTTTTCTCCAGACATTTGTTTTTTTTCTGCGAATGCGCTTTGCCTCCCATTCTGAAAAAACAAAATCTTCATTTTCTTTCATACAATTATTAACTTCAATCATTAAACTATTAAACGCTGTATTATTCTTATTAAGACTTTTTAAGTTTTTCTGAACTTCTAGAATTCCGTTTGCAGCCGCTAGAAGATCTAAATCTTTAATCTGCAACATTGTATTAAGTGGTGATAAAAAATTAAAGAGCTTTTGAAACCAGATAGCTGACAAAACAAAATGTTTTGATAATAAGTATTGTAATAAACATCCTGCCAAATGACCAATTGAATGATCATCTCGTCCTTCATTTTCTCGTGTATGCTCCAATGTGTCAATGACGGCTCCAAATGTATTTAAAACTGCTTCACGGGCATGATCGTGTGATATCCACCGAGAAGAAGATACACGTTTGAGACGACGCCCTTTTTTCATAGAACTATATTTTGATTGTGCTTCTTCATAAAACGCAACTCTCTTTTTGCTTCCACATATAAAATTGTAGAGTGTCTCCAAATTACCAAACAAATCTACAGCATCTATGCTATGACCAACGTCTTTCGCTACAACCAAGTTGAGCCTATGTGCGTAACACCAGACAAATGTAGCAGTGGGACATTTTTCTTCGATAAGAGTTTGCAATCCGTTGTATTTTCCTCTCATATTCTGGGCTCCATCATAGACTGATTCAAAAATATCAAATAATTTACTGCCTGTGGTGATAGGTGGGTCATGAAGAGCAAGAAGCCGTTCACAGATGTCTCCGATTTCAGTAACATACCAGAAAATAAAAGAAATTTGTTCCTTTCGGGATAAATCAAATGTCGAATCTATAGATATACTAAAAAATTTTGAAATTTTTAATTCATTTTTAATAACAGATTTAATTGTTGAAGATATTGATCCAATAAGTTGATTTTGTCTGAGCTTAGACATGAAATTTACTTCAGGTTTTTTCGTCAATGTTTCTAATTGAGTCAAGTATGAAGAAAGTGGTGGTGTATACTTAGCAATCATTCCGATTCTCGCGATGCCCACGAAAAGGAATACAATTTTTTGCCAAAAATAGTGTAGCATCAATTAAACATTTTACAATTTCTGTATTACATGCTTTCTCTTGGTTACACTTTTCTTCCATTAAAGGTAAAATAGGCAATGCTCTTAATCTTAGTTTCAATTTTAAGGTGGCTTCGAAATGTGCTCCAGATATTTCATGGAGTTCCATACTATTAATTGTATTGTGCCAATTATTAAAGCCTTCTTTTTTCCAGGCTTTTTGACGGTTTCCACCAAATATAATACAGTTGTGGCAATAAAATTTATTATTATTTATTGAATAACTTAACCAGTCTCTAGGTACTAGTAAATTTCCATGAAATTTCTTCCAGTACCAAGATGGTTGAAAGCTACGGCCAATTTGATTTGAAGGAAATACTTTATGGGGCAAATCTTCCTGTAATGGTTGCATAGGACCTTTTTTTATCAAATAGTTTACCATAGCTTCAGGTAATGGTGATAATAAACAAAACGTGCTTGGGTCATTAGAAAGCTTTGATGATTCAAAACAATCTTCATTGTCTGATTGTTAACACCTAGAACAGTTTTACTAAGAATTCATAGATATTAAATACAAGTAGGTATTGACATATTTACATCGAAAAAAAATCTTCATTAGAAAACCACTAGCTTCTTTGGTCTACTCTGAATTTAAAAGTATAAGATAAAAAGTTTTTTGTTCAAATATTTTTTATAATTATAATGCAATTATAATTACTAACAAAAAAGACAAACAAATAATTTTATAATTAATATGAGAGAGAAATAAACATAAATAGTTTTATCATTTGATTCTGTTTGGAACAATAAATAAATAATGTATTATTAATTAGTTATTTCAATATTATTTTTTTTATAATTGAAAAAGATGCTTAGAAAACAAATGGAATTAAATGTGAATTTAATAATATTTTAATTTAATTGATTTGAAAAATGCAATAACACAAACATATAAAACGTACCAGTACACACAGCAGTTTGTTCATTCATAATCGTTACATTACTATCTTGTTCAATTTTGCTTACTACACAAGAAATAAAAAGGTTTAATATACATTAGTAATAGGTTTTATTTTAGAAATATATTTAAAACCAACCGGGTGAAAAATGATCCGGATCTATTGATTGTTTGTTTTACTTCAATTTTATTAACTAAGTTCATTCACATAAAATAAATATTAATTTAATAAAATAATATTTAGAAATATTTAAAAAACATACATAAGAGAATTAAAACCTCGGTTATAACTTAAAACTAATTTGTATAGGTACAAATTACAAAGTAGTGTCAAGTACATTATTTGTATTAAATGAACTGAGAGAAATAAAGATAGGAAATTTTATAATCTGTTTCTGTTTGGAATAATGAATAAATAATTTATTATGTGATTATTAATTATTCATAATTTATTGTTAATTTTTTGGAAATTAAAAAGGATGCTTAGAAAACTATTGGAATTAAATTTTAATCATTGAAATTTTAGATCAGTGATAGGTATTAACTATTTAAATTAGGTATTTAATTCAAGTGAAGACCCATGACCAATAAAAACCTCTTAAATTTTCAATTTTTTTAAAAGTCATTAGGTATTTAGGTTGTAGGTAAGTACACTTTACTTTTCCAAATAGATAGACACCTTTTTTAATTGGTAGTACTATAATATGACAAATGACAAAACATAAAAGTAAAATAATTTATTGAAAAGTATGTATATTAAAGTTAATTAGATAATAATTTATTACAAGTAATAAAACTTAGTACTTACCGACAATATCAGCAGACTTTGATTTTTTTGAAAAAAAAAAAGAGGCTATATCTTTGCTTGTTACATGATTTTTCTTTATACATGATATTTTATGCCTGGTCCAGTTGATCATATTTAATGAATCACGTTTTCTTTTACACGAATTACAAATATCACTTGACATTTTAATAGGTTAACAGTACCCAATAAACGAAATGAATTTTAAGTTGTACTAATACCGAAAGTGAAAATTAAATTATTAAACTGTCAAACCGAGTAAATACTAAATAGTCTACCTAGTAAAGTAAATAACAATACAATTATTATTTTGATTGTCAAATGTCAGTGAGATGTAAGTTTAGTTGTCAATTTGTCAAAATGAAAATTGAATAACCACAATCTATTTGCCACATCACGAGGATCTGGAATATTTTGCGATAACAATTCTATTTATAGCTAACATAGTGTTTATTAACAGAAATTATGGGTAGGTTTCTAAATCATGACGTATTACCATATTATATATTTATATATTATATATATATATATATATATATATATATATATATATATATATATATATTTATATATATATATATATATAAATTATCATCGCCTATTGGTTTATCATATATAGTACTTAAAGATATTTTTATTTAAATATTAATAATATTAATATTTTCATTATATTATTATATTATTTATATTATATAATGATATTATCAGAAGCATTACTGAAATGAACCACAGAAGAGGATTTCACATGCTCCAGTGCTCCACATAGGTACAACGAGTCCTACAAATTCTGTGGTTGGGAGCCAAAAGCTGATAAGTGAAAAAAGTCAACTTTTCAGTAGAGCAATTTCAAAATTTTATAAAACCATAAAATACATAATTTCCAAATTATGAATCACCATTTCGTGCTACAAATTATATTTTTATACATTTCGTAGATTATGTACATACAATACAAATTACATATTGATGATATTTAAAAAAAATTTGTTTAATATACTTTTCAAAAAATTTAAATAATACCAACGTAGTTATCATATTTTGACACAATTTTTCGAGGTAGATAATTAACATAACACATTTTGACAATTTAACTTTATTCAACTTTACCCTTTTTATACTTGATAAAATATAAGTAACATAATAATAATAATAATAATAATAAAAATAAAGTAATAAAATCATAAGTAATGCCATAAAAAAAAAAAAAAAAAAAAAATGAAATAACAGAAAAAATATATAGTCCATAACTAATAAAACATTATTATATATAGGTGTGTTTTTAGTCTTAGTCTTCAGTCCATGGTAAAAAGGGTGGTATATTGGTCTAATCGATGGTAATGAACTTAAGAGATCATTTTTTTTCTGTGTCGATAGGGTTAGGTTTATTATAGGCCTGTGGAAGTATGACTTGAGATACATTAGTTGGTTCAATTCCTGATCTTGTTTTACCTGTTATCTTACGGATGTCTAATTTTCTATATGGAGCTTCGTTATCTAATGAATTTTTGAATTGAATAATACCAAAAGACTTGTCATACCTCAACCACGATATTTTCAACCAATTAATTTTTTATTTGTTCTCATCTATATTTCTTTTAATTAGAGTACCTGATAAAAGTGCTGAAAATTTTTAAAATGTTCCATTTCCATTTCCACAACTTATAATGGAATTTTTCCTCTGACATTCCGAACAAAGTTATACCAATCAATAGGTATTGAAATTTCGCAGTCTGATAGTTTTTTGGCTTTTTCAATTCTAGAGTGATCAGAGTCACACTCTAAATGAGTATGACCTGGAACAAGAAATTTCTGGTCTATGATTTGTAGAGTTGGATGTTTCTGGATTGCCAACATAAACATTATAGCCACATTAATATTCCGATTTTGACCTGCACATGTGTCTGAATATGTAATTAAATGATTAATGGAATTTGGTATTTTTTCCATTATATGCTTGTATAAAATTGAACCAATTTCATTAGATCAATGGCCAGCCAATCCTTCATGCCACATGTAGCAATAAGATTCTTTTGATCCAATATCCCTAATTGTTTCGTTGTAAGTCCACAGCTGCCTTTTATAAAAAACTACATTTGTTTTAAGGTCAGGAGTAGGTAGACACTGTTGCGAATCAAATACAATTATTTTGAGTGCTGGAGTTGTATTTATTAACGCTTTGTCTTCTTGTTTTGATTTATATGCAGAATCAAACATGTCTTTATGAATATTATTTCTTTCAGTAAGAAGTTCTAATTCTCCCCCATTTAAATATTTCGATTTTATATTAAATTCATCACATGTTTTGCAGGTGTCAACATATGGCAATTTAAACTTTAACCCTGTTTCTCCAAAAACATCTCTATATAGCCAATTTGATGGACAATCCTTACCATTACTTGCACATTGTTCTTTATATAAATCATACATTTTTTGAATGTTTAAATTAGGTGACAAATATAATAAGCTAGTGTTTTTTCTTGACAAATGGCTCTCATATGCAGAAAAACTTTTGATATGTAAAAGAATGTTTGATCTCTCTTCTAGTAGAAAATTGTGTGATTTGTGATTTAGGTGATATTCCTGTGATTGAAGCTTTTTTTTTTGTATCATTACATATCAACTCTTCCATGCCCTATTCCATAAATATTTTGAAACATTTTTTTACAAACTACCAAAATTTTACCATTTACTTGAAGATGATATTTCACTGTAATAAGTCTATCATGTGTAGTTTGTGGTAGTGATTTTCTATTAAAAGTAGTTGTTCTTTTTTTATCTTCTATTTGAATAGCATCCATTAAAATTTGGTCTTGTGCTGACAAGTTACCTAATTTGTAAAATTCTTTAAAAATTAATTTTTGTATTTCTTCAGAACAAAGTAATCTAGAACAACTTTTTTTACAACATGTTGTTGTGAGAGGCTTAAAAATTTTCATAGTTTTAATTTTACCCTTTCGATCTTCATACTCTTCTCCAAGTTGCTTACGATTATTCATACATTTCCGTTTACCTCCTATGTACCTCTGTTTATTATTTGTAATAACTTCAATATTTGTATTAGTAGTATTACAGTGTATAATATTTTCGTTATCAAGAAGCAGCACATTATCTTGTAAAATTACATTACTACAGCTAGGTATAAGCTGAATACTACTTGCTTCTTCAGTTTCATTTGGCATTGGCTGATTACTTGTACCACATGTGCTATCTATAAGTAAAAAAAAAATATGTTATATGTAATAACGCTTTAATTGTGACCCTTGGCTGTAGAGTTCTTATATGTAAATGTTTTAATAAATTGTTGTGTCCGTACCCATGGTATATAAATTAAACAGGTTGTGATTTTTGTAGATGGTACATTTTTTTATTTTATATTACAAATTTATTAATTGAAATTAAAAAAAAAACTAATTTCATAACACTTAAAAACAATTTATAAATCCATTTACATATTTTATTGAAAACACACATATCTAGATGACACTAAATTGTATATTTTATACAAAATAATTTTATAAATATCTAATAGTTTAGAAACAAGAAATAAATATTACATTGTGCTTTCACAAATGTCAGTTCTTTATTTTAATAAATGAAATAATTTTCTAAGACAATAATAATATTACCTGGCAAATCATTGTATAAAAGACGTCTTCGACATACGGTATCTTGTTTGTCAATATGTTCACATACCTTTTTCATAGTATTATTACTGTGGTTGTCTCTAAGTAATGTATCTGTAACACAATTAATATACAATAGATTGTAATAAAATATAGTTTTTATAATATTATACAATACATTTAAAAATTACTGAATCCTATGACCATTTTAATATATTATAATATTTACCAATTATTGAATCATTAGGTGGCTCAAGACTTTTAATAGAATAATTGTCTTCATTAAATGGTTTATATCTATCTTCTGAATCAACATAATCCAATGATGATGATGAATTACCTGTTAATTTTAAAATGCAAAATAATATAATAATAATGAATCATTAGATAAAAAAAATATTTGAAACAACTTTATTAGTAACATACTATTTAAATTGGCCTCTTGGTGATGATTTACATTATTAGGAGATGTAAAAGGAACTGATTTCTTTGGTAACATAGTACGTAAGTTATAATGATTACCTAAACAAATATTAATAATTGTTTTAATGTTTACCAAATATTATAAACAATATAAAATGTAATCATTGAAATTTAATATAATTACCCATGAATGCTTCCTTTACATTATTATTTTTATTTTCATCAGAGCATAATATAATATTTTGATAAGGTCCTTGTAAAGGTAAATCATTACTTGTAAATACATCAGTAATTTCTTTTAGATCTATAAACAAAATTGAAAAACTTAATTTTTTTAAAATCAATAAATTATACCTTTACATTTTGTTATACTATGGTTATACCTATAATAAATCAAATATTAATGATTCAAACTAAAAATAATATATTTATAATATATATTATGTATGACCAATATTATTATGAACATTGAATATTTTATAATATTTACCATAATTATTTGTGTTATTTTTAGGAACAATATCTCTGCCTTTTGTACACAACTTCATCCCTAAAATGAAATAACCTTAATACTCTGCCAAATAGTTTACATGAAAAAATGTGGTGTACATACTTTTATATGTTGCATCGTCTTCGCTTGCTGTTTTAGGCAAAGCTAATTCAACTATTCTTTTGCTTCTTGACATTTTTCTTGACAACTTAACGATTAGGTTTATATTTTAAAAACAATCAATGCTCAGCAAGACATCAATATTAATTTTGTTATCATATTATTGGAAAAACAAATTAACACCAAGACCGCTGGTGTCGTGCCGGGCTGGCGGTTTCCCCCCAGTTCGATTCGGGATACTAATATCAGCTGATATGCTATTTCCCGGCATTTCTCAAATAATTTTATGATTTATTATTATTAATTTCATATAAAAATTAAAAATAACTTGTCGATTGTCGTATAGTATTCTATACTCTGTGATTCTAGTCAACACATATTTAGTTTATTTATTTAAAACCAATAACCATGTCTTTATCTTTAATTGACATCTTCACTTATGCCAAGTGTAATTTCAATTCTCGGAGTGCTGTAGAAGGTGAGCAGATTTTAAAAGGACAACAAATTATCCTTTGCGGAAAAATTGAGAAGGTAAGTAGAATTAAAAAAAAATTAGTTTTATATATCATTAAAAATATATTATAAATGTATCATTATATTATTGAATAACTTAGATTATGATAATACTATAATTTATTTTAGGATTCTGTTATACAAATTAAAGCCTTGGTTGTACAAACTTCACACATACACGATATGCCGCATGAAGTAAATGGTGAACTTACTAATCCACAATGTAGTATAGTAAATTTTACTTGTAGTTGTAAAGCTGGGGCGTCAGAATGCTATAAACATGTGGTGGCAATACTTCTATTTCTAAATAGGTAAATTACTATTCAATTATTATAACAATTAAAACAACTTAGGTATATGAAAAAAATATTAATTGTTTAGACATTTAATTTCTGAGCTGGACATTTTATCTTCAACTGATATAAAATGCCAATGGGCCAAACTGAAAGAGCCAACTTTGGCTCAGTACAAGCCAAGGCCAATTGATACATTTGATTGTCATAAACAAACACATGCAACTGCAATTATCAATTTAGGAACTGATATCGCTGATATAATAAGGTACATATTTAACATTTATAAAAGATTTACTTTTGATTGATATTGAATAATATTATTTTAGGTCTAGATTCATTGCTTGTGCTCCCACATCAGCTATAGCCTTGCACAGATTAGGTCGTCAGTTACCTGGTGATACATCTGTTTTAATTCAGAATGACAATTTACAGTTAACAAATTTAACATTAAGAACGCATTCATTATTAAAAAAATTAAAAAAATATCCTGTAGTGGATATGGGCGATTGCTGTAAAAAGTTTTTTTCCTCACTTTCAGTGAATACTGTGGATATTTTAAATCGCTCTCAAAGAGACAAAACCTTCTGGGAGTCATGCAGGCAATTTAGAATTACCGGAAGCCGATGCTATGGTTTATATACTTTTCATAAAACTCCAAAAACAGATGCTAAATGGTCACTAAAAGCTAGCCGATATTTATGGCCAAAGTCATTTACAAATAAATTTGTAAAACATGGTATTCAATATAAAAGTGATGCTAAAAATGTATACATTAAAAATACCAATCAAACTGTATTAGAGTGTGGGTTAGTAACTAACCCTAGTAATCCGTGGTTAGGTTATACACCAGATGGAGTTATTGTTGATGATAAAAATGTTCCTGTGAAAATAATAGAAATAAAATGCCCTTTTAAAGGTAAAACATCAACTATTAGTGACCTTATAAATGATTTGAAATATATTATTAAAAACCAAGATGGTTCATATAGTGTCAAACCTAATCATTTGTACTATGCACAAATTCAACTAGGTATCGTAATATTAAATTTTACTGTCTGTGATTTTATTATCTATAGTAGTTATGAAAAAAATTATTTTTTGATACAAGTAAGTTTTGATGAAATGTATTGTAAAACAATGTTGAACAGTTTAAAAATTGTTTATTTTGAAAGACTGTTACATGAAATATGTATTTTTACTAAATTAGTATAATTTTAATATGTTTTACTTAACATATCATAAATAGACACAAACTATTTTTTCTTCCACGAAACATATCATTTTAATAAATTGGTGAATACCTCATTTTGATAATAGAGCTACAGATATCATATTTTGACACAAAAAATATTCATCATTTACTACACATAGCATTTAAAACCTGAAAATTGAATTTTTTGCACATATCAGCTTTTGGCTCCCAACCACAGAATTATATGAGTAATATAATTGATAATCATAATATTATTTACTAATAACTAAAAAGTTATACTACTTATAGAATTTGTCTTACTTTTACTTCTCATTTCTGTAGTAAGTATTACTAAAAAGTACCTAAATTAATTCTGATTTCTGACCCACCCACCTAAAATTATAGGTGGTGCCTGAGCACCACCTTAACTGTGGGATAGCCGCCACTGGTTCACCTAGTAGACTTTCGTTGAGGTCATCATCAAAATTTCCAGATGTACTGAATAAGAATAAAAAAAATTGTAATAAAGGGGTAATGCTAATTTATTGCAATTATGATAAATATGAGTGTATGAATAATTAAAAAATTACTTTCTTTTTTCAACAATTGGTTTTAAAAATGATAATATATCAGCGTAGTGATACTTTTTCTTTTTTTGTGCACCTAAACCAGATTTGATCGAATTCTCCTCTTTATTCCACTTTATATAATAATCACGAACGTTTCTCCATTTTTTTCTTTTAAATCTTTAGCTTAAATTATAATATAAAAATGATTTACTTACTAAATTAAAAAAAAAATAATAATTATAATACATTTTAAAGTTGAATACATTTGATAATACGTTATAAAATGTGCAATAAGTTTAGTTTTTACATTTTAGATTCTGAACGAAGTGAAGAATGTATTAATTTACTATGATGTGTGTGTTTTTCAATTTTTCGGCAAATTGCCCCCCTGAATTTTCGTCTAAAAAACTACTTTTGTTGGATTTAGTTTGTTTTTTATTTAAAATCAAATTCTATTTCAACCATGAATATGTTCGCGAGCCGTACGGATTAAAACAATGATTTCAAGAGCCAATGTTTTTTTATCTATATTGCTTTTTTTAGGTATTTGTCGACTGGGACTTGTTTCAAGGCTTTGCAATTTGATTATCACGTTGGTAAAAGTACCATTGCCGAAATTATAAGGGAGACCTGTGTGATAATTTGGAAAATTCTACAGGCCACAGAAATGCCAAAACCCACAACCCAACAATGGCTTGGAATAGCTGATAGGTTTTATGAAAGTACCAACTTTCCAAATTGCTTAGGATCCATAGATGGCAAACACATAAGATGTAGAAATCCCATAAACTCTGTGTCATATTATTTTAATTACAAAAAATATTTTTCTTTAATTTTAATGGCTCTAGTTGATGCTAACCTCAGCTTTATTTCAATAAACGCTGGAGCTTACGGTAAGGAATCAGATTCTAGTGTCATTAAGCAATGCACGTTTGGTAAAAAACTGTATGCCCAACAACTTAATATACCAAAACCGGCATGCTTACCCAACACCGAAACATCCCCACAACCATATGTGTTTTTAGCTGATGAAGCTTTTGGGTTACATACCAATTTATTGAGACCTTATCCTTGCCGAGGTTTAACTGATGAACGGCGTATATTTAATTACAGGCTCTCAAGAGCACGAAGAACAGTTGAGTGTGCATTTGGAGTATTAGCAAAAAGTGGAGAGTATTACACACTCCTTTATTAGAAGAACCGGATTATGCAGATGAAGTCATAAAAGCGTGAAGAATTTTACATAATTATGTTCGCCAAAGAGACGGTACTAATTATGAAGATATGGAATCGAATTTGTTGGTCGATGACTTGGAGTTTCGAAAAACACCAGCAAGCGCACGTGGAATAGAGATTAGAGAAGCATATGCTGATTATTTTATGGGCCCAGGTTCAATACCATTTCAATATAGATAGATATATTTAAAATACCTTCAAAATTAATCCGATTAATAAAGGAATGTAATTCCAACACTGCGTGTAAAGTCAAATTCCGAAATCAATTATCTGAAAGTTTTGATGTGAACACAGGCCTGAGGCAAGGCGATGCTTTGTCGCCATTACTTTTTAATTTAGCCCTTGAAAAAGTGGTAAGGTCAATGCCAGCATATCAAGACATGGAATTACTAGGGGAATACTCTATACTTGCTTATGCGGACGACATTGTGGTAATGGGTAATACACGCATCGAGGTAACCGCAAAAACCGACGATCTACTTAAAGCTGCCAAATGTATGGGCCTTAAAGTTAACCAAGACAAAACAAAATATATGGTCGTCAGCAGAAAAAATGAGATGGTAGCTGATCTAAGTGTCGGGGAGTACACTTTCGAAGCGGTAAACGATTTCAAATACTTAGGTACTAACATAAATAAGAACAACAATATGCATAATGAAATAAAATTAAGAATCTCAGCAGCCAATAAAGGTTTTTTTGCATTAGTGAAACTATTTAAATCTAAACTCCTATCTAAAAACTCAAAGATCAACCTATACCTGAGCTACTTACGCCCAGTCTTGGCGTATGGCTGCGATACGTGGTCGGTGACAAAAGGAGACGAAGAGAAACTGCTAATCTTCGAAAGGAAAATACTCCGCCGAATCTATGGTCCTATCTACGAAAATGGAGATTATCGATTAAGAACAAATGGGGAAATATACCAGCTATTCCAAAAACCAAATATAAAAGCATTCATTAGAAGCAAGAGACTCGAATGGGCTGGGCACTTATGGAGAGAGAATGGCATATGCAAGAAAGTTCTGATGGGCAGTATCAATGGTAGAAGACCCAGAGGCCGCCCTAGACATAGATGGATGGACACTATAAAATCAGACCTAGCAAAGATTGCACCAGAGACAGAACTAGCAGGAAGTGAAAATAGAGAGAAGTGGCAAGAAATTGTGGAAGCAGCGAAGGCCCTCAATGGGCTATAAAAGCTAATAAAAAAAAAAAAAATTTATATCAGGAAATAAGTTTTATTTATGTAATTTTTTTTATTTTATTATACAATATAATATTTAAATACAACGGGTTATTAGTAATTACTAAATAATTTTTTCTGTTGCTTTTATTATTATTATTATTTTTTTTTTTTTTTGTTATGTACTATATTTTGTATAGTATATTAAATTAAATTTAATAAATAACATAATAAATTATTAATGTTTTTACAAGGTGTATTTACCAAGATAAAAATATTAAACGAATATTCTGAAGGTATTTTTTTTTTCGGTGTTGGGAAAGTGGCGTCCCCATCGCCCAGGGCACTTTTGTTCAGTGCTCTGCAGTAGCCCTACCCTGACCTTATTTGGTTGGGGTAGTCTGGTCCTCCAGGTTGGGGGTTAAGCGACGGGCCGACGACCCGTCCTTTTAAAAAAAAATACTGTTAAGAAACCAAAAACCACTAAGCCTCGCAAATCGTTTGATAATTTGGATAACTGTCTTGGAAATTGGACTGGAAATGATGGAATTCTGAGATTTGGAACATGGAACATCAGGACTTTATATAAACCAGGTTCTTAAAAATGCGTAATAAAGGAAATTTGTCGTTACAATAATGATATAGTGGGATTGCAGAAGATTAGATGGCCAGGATCGGGCAATCTTAAATCCGAAAATATGACAGTGTTTTTAGTGGAAAGAGCAATGAAAAACACGAGAATGGGGTTGGCTTTATAATTAAGGCACCGATGTCGAAATTAGTAAAGAAATTTGAACCGATTAACGACCGAATATGCTACATAGTATTAACTGGGAAAACATTTGATATAGTGATCGTCAATTGTTATGCCCCAACGGAAACTTCAAATCGTGAACTAAAGGATCATTTTTATGATGACCTTGATAGTGTACTTGACAATATCCCTAGAGAAAGAGTAAAAATATTAGTAGAAGATTTTAATGCTCAAGTAGGGCGGGAGAATATTTTCGAACCAATTGTGGGCAAAGTAAGTTTACACCCAGAAAGCAACAATAATGGTATGAGATTAATTAGTCTTTGCACGGATAAAGGGATGGTAATAAGCAGTACGCAGTTCCAACAAAGGCATATATATAAACATACTTGGATAGCCCCAGATGGCCAATACAAAAGCCAGATAGATCATGTAGTGATTGATAAAAGATTTAAATCCAGTATAAATTCCGTAAGAAGCTATAGAGGAGCGGATGGCGACACTGACCACTACCTGGTTATTAGCTCTTTAAAAGTGAAACTGTCAAGACAATGGAATATGAACCAAAAAGGAATAAAGAAAAATGCCCGATTAGATATGGATAAAATAAAAAACCAGGAAGAAATAACCTCCTACCATAATAATCTTAACAATATCCTTGAGTCAAACAAACTGGATACGGAGCCTGATAGTGAAAAAAGGTGGAATATCATCAAAGAAGCTGTTAATAAAGCGGCTTCTTTGTTTAAAAAAAAACACACACTAGAGAGAAGCCATGGTTTAATGACGAATGTAGAGACGTGACAGAAAAGCGAAGTAAAGCTAGACAAGAAATGATTCAGGATCCAACGCTTGAGAATGTGGAAAGATATCAGGAACTCAGAAAAATAGCAAGTAAGAAAATAAGAAACGTAAAAAGAAATTATGAAAAACAAAAAATAAGAAACATAGAAGAATACAGAAGGAATCCACGGCTATTTTTCGGTAAATGCAGATCTTTCAAGGAGGGTTTTAAAGCTAAAACCTACATAGTTAAAGATGCTCATGGCTGCCTGATTACAGAGGAAACAAATATAGTTGAAGAATTCCGGAATCATTTCAAAGAATTACTGAGTACATCTAACGAGGATGTCCACCCAGAGGAATATCAAGAACATACCACTAACTAATCGGTACATCCAGAATTACTAGAACCAGAATATGATGAAATAACACAGATAATTAAATCTCTAAAAAACAATAAGGCACAATATCAATGCGGAATTAATTAAAACAGCTAACCCAAAATTAATATCAAAGATTTGGCTATTGATCAAAGAAAGATGGGTAAGCGGAAAAGTCCCGAACGACTGGAAAACAGCGATCATTTGCCCGATATATAAAAAAAGGAGACCCGATGGAAACATCAAATTATAGAGGAATCACACTTTTAGATACCTGCTATAAAGTTCTGTCGATAGCAATCCTGCGAGGCTGGAAGTCTATGCTAACGACATAATTGGAGACTACCAAAGCGGCTTTATGAGAGGGAAATCTACAACATACCCCATTTTAAGTATCAGATAATTGTTAGAAAAGTACTATGAGTATGGTAGAGAAGTGCATCTTTGCTTCGTGGATTTCAAACAGACGTACGATAGTATTAAGGAGAAAACTATGGGCAGCACTGGAGGAATTTGGTTTACCAACCAAACTAATCCAGCTGATAAAAGAGTGTAATATCGAAACAAAATGTAGAGTAAAATTTGCAAATATACTGTCAGAAAGTTTTGAAGTTAGGGCTGGCCTAAGACAGGGAGACGCGCTTTCCCCAGTACTTTTCAATTTGGCTTTAGAAAAAATAATTAGATCTCTCCCTGCAAGACAAAATATGGAAATTCTAGAACATAGCACTATCTTAGCATACGCAGATGACATCGTAATAATTGGTAGCTCTCGAATTGATGTGGAAATGAAGGCTGCAGACCTAATCAAAGCAGCGGAACCGATTGGATTAAAAGTCAATCAAGAAAAGACCAAATACCTAGTAGTATCAAGAGAAGAGAGAGCTCTGGATGATATGCTTGTGGATGAATCTGTTTTTCAACAAGTAACAGATTTCAAGTATCTAGGAACTAATGTAAACAACCGTACCAATATGCACAACGAGATCAAATTGAGAATTTCATCAAGAAACAAGGGCTGTTATGCACTTGCGAAATTGTTTAAATCGAAACTTTTGTCCAGGAAGTCTAAAGAATATTTATATTCCAGTTTTTTACGACCGGTCCTAACGTATGGTTTTGAAACCTGGTCGATAACTAAGGGAGATGAAGAAAAATTAAGAATATTTGAAAGAAAAGTACTATGTTGAATCTATGGCCCTGTAATTGAGAATGGTGAATATAGAAGAACTAACCAAGAATTGTACCAAATGTTCAATAAACCCAGTATAAGTCCTTATCTAAAAAGTAAAAGGTTAGAATGGGCGGGCCATATTTGGAGATCGGTAGGTATTGCAAAAAATCTTTTCACTGGAAGACTAAGCGGTAAAAGACCTAGGGGTCGACCAAGACAAAGATGGGAGGACAGAGTGAAAACGGATCTCACGGAAATCTCAGAAGAATTAATAAGGATTGAAAATAGCGAAGACAGAGATAGGTGGAAAGATGTGGTTGAGGTAGCGATGGTCCTAAACGGACTGTAAAAGCTTAAAGAAAGAAAGAATTTTACCTTTTTCTTCTTTTTCCGAAGGTGACAGCTCATTCCAGTTACCATACATAACTTCCGCAACGGAATTCCAAGATAAAGCTTTTAAATTTTTGTCGCTGTATACTTTTGACCCGATATCCCATAAACATTGCCTTGCTTCAATTTCAATAATTATTTTTTCGTATTCAAACATACTCAGTGGCGTGCCCAGGAGGAGAGTATAGGGGTGAAACCCCCTCTCCCATTGGATCAAGAAAATCATATAATAGTATTTTATATAATACATCGTATTCACTTGTTAGGTATTCAACATTCATATATCATAAAGTTCATAAAAATTTAATTTTTAAATTGCTATCATTGCCTATTGTCTATAGGTACTAATATCACAGAATAAGTAAAATTTTACTTATTCTGTGCTAATATTATAGATTTACATAGTCACATAGACATGCCTATAGGCTATAACCTATTAATAATTAGTTATTATGGTTAAAAACTTAAAACATTAACAATGATAATAGTATGACCAATGTTATTATTTTCCGAAAATATGTATAACGATAGTAAAATTAACGTACTCTCTATAATCTATAAAATATTGTTCTATGCTGTAATGGTTGTGTTCATAGACATGTTATGATTTATGTCTACGGTCGTGATACACAGATTCAATGATACGAATCGTTATCAGCAGTGGAACAACCACAGACTTCTATACTAACTAGATGAGGTACTGTCGATATTTACTGAAACTTGACTTATCAGTTTCCGCCATTTTGTCGGTTGGCAAAACATTGAACGTTATATTTAGTCCTATGCAGTTAGTATGCCAGTATTATATTGAATATTATTCTTTCACTATTGATTATTTAATATAGAAAATTGTTTTTCACTCGTTATTGTTATATTATATTAGCTTACAACTTATAATCGTAATCAGTGTAGTGTACACCTACGTGAAACTGGCACTACAAAGTTGGCAAAATAATGTAAAACCATTCCAACAAACTCTACTCGGACTTGTTGGACGTTGTTGGAATTTATTTCAAAAGTTATTCAAGTTCAAAGTTTGTAGTGCCAACTACATGACCAGCACTACAAACGGAAAATATAACTTTAAAACTCTACCAACAATGCTCGTATAACATTGTTAGACACTTGTTGGAATTTGTTGGAACGTATTTCAAAAGTTATTCAAGTTCAAAGTTTGTAGTGCCAACTTCACAACTGGCACTACAAATCAAAATGAAAAGCTAAAAACAGATCCAAAAATATACACATAACATTTTAAGACGTTGTTGGGCTTTTGTTAGACACCGACTAAACAAATATTTTGAATTTATACACTGTTCAGTAGTTAAGTTTGGTTCATATAAAAAATGATATATCAATTAAAAATTTTGAAATAGAAAAATTTAATATTTTGTATTATTAAGTACTGGTGTCCAACAACCATAAAAAGGGGTCTAACAAACTTGTTTACACATCATAGAAGAAGGAAAACCAATCCAACAACTTTCCTAAGTTTTTAAATCACCATTTTCCTCTAGCACTACATTATTCATTTTACATCTAATAATTAAATAGAAAATTTTATATTTTATATTTTTAAGTTTTGGTGTCCAACAACTTTAAAAAGTGGTCCAACAATCTTGTTTATACATCGTAGAAGAAGAAAAATTGCTCCAACAACTTTCCTAAGTTTTTAAATCACCATTTTCCTCTAGCACTACATTTTTCACTTTTTCGCCTTATGTTCATATCAAACATTTTTAATTGTCGTTATATTGAATTCTAGTGTCCAATAACTTTAAAAAGTGGTTCAACAATCTTGTATACGCATCGTAGAAGAAGAAAAATTACTCCAACAACTTAGGTACGTGAAGTTAGCATTACAAAGTCTTCAAAACTTTCCAAAAACACTCCAACAATCCCTACTCCAACTTGTTGGACATTTGTTGGAATTTGTTGGAAAAGTTTAAAAAAGTTATTAGACTTTCAAGTTCATGGTGCCAAGTACATGACCAACACTTCAATCTTCTTGAAAGTTCAAAAATCATAACCAACAATTTGAATAAACCATTATTGGACATTGTTGGAAAATGTTGGTCAAAATTAAAATTTCTATAAGAAACATAAAATGTAGTGCTGAAAATTGGCACCACAAAACAGTATTTCGGATAAAATTAATTTTTTATCAACAGAAAACTTCCAAAAACTATTAAAAACGGTCCAACAAACTTATTTGAACCCTTTAGAATGAAAAACAAGTGTCCAACAACCTTTATCCATTTATAAATGAGCATTTTCATCTAGCACTACAACTCATATAATCATGATATACGTATGTGAAATGAAAAAAAAATGTTAAAAATTTATTTCTCAGTTTACATTTCCGACAACTTTTAAAAACGGTCCAACAAACTTATTTGAACCCTTTAGAATGAAAAACAAAAACCCAACAACCTTTATCCATTTATAATGAGTATTTTCATCTTGCACTACAACTCATATAATCATGATATACGTATGTGAAATGAAAAAAAAAATGTTTAAAATTAATTTTATAATTGGTCACTGTAGTTGCCATCGTATGGATGGCTGATGCGTCAGCTCCACGGTTCGTGAATAGAGCATATCGCTAAATGGACGTTCCGTGAGATGTGAGGCGAGAGCCATAAATCCGGGAGATAAGAAAGTGTTAATAATGATTATTAACTAATCAACGTCGGGTCTGCTTACCACAAATTTGCTATTAATTATTATCAAACTTTTAGAAAAGAACATTATCCTAAGTTGGTGATTTGTTCAATATTTTAGCTTTTGTGCATGATATGATTATGTGAAATATCACAAATTCAAAATGCTCATACCTCGATTTTAAAATTAAAATATCAAATTAAAGCCAACGCTTGAGCATAGATAATATTTCTTATGTCAAAACTAACAGCACGCTATTGGAATTAGTGAACAATCATTTGCTATATCGTATGTTTTTAAGACGGAGACAACAAATGCATGGGTAGCGTTCTTACGATGGCAATTGTTGGATTCGGTCATTGCGTTATGTGTACAGACTGGGTTTTATTTTGCATTATCGTATTGACGTGTTCTAAATTTAGCGTATACACATGGATTTATGATTGTAAATGGTGATCGTCTCATGTTATTTGTGTTTTATTATTAATTTCTTTCATTTCAATTATTTCTATCGTTGCCTAAACATGTCTGTTAAGCAGCGTATAAATGAAATAATTGAATTATTGATAAATATTAATTTTTTGAACCCAAATGGTTCAGTTCCTGCATGGTCATCTGATCTTTATAAACTAGCATCGAAAGTACTTAACAAGTAAGTTAATTAAATATGTAATTATAATATCTAGTTGATTTATTTAGTTTTAAATTATATAAAAGTATTACAAATATATAAAATAATTTTCCAGAAATACGAATTTCAAACCAATTAGTGCAGATTATGTATATACTATTATAAAAAATAATAGGTATAATATATTGACATGTTTGCAAAAAAAATTTTGAGCAATGATGAATTACTTGAATTGGAAACAGCTATACACCCGAAAGCCCGAAAGGTCAATGCAGAAGATGAAAATTCGGTTTTTACAATGGTACCTCAATTACCAAGTAAGTACTTACCTACAACCTTCATACCTATTAATTTAATATTTTTTCTCATTAATGTTTATATTTTCTGTACAAATAAAGTCTTTATCGTGTACTAATAAAGTTTCCATTTGGATTGATAATTTCTTAAAATGATTGTTTTATATTTTTTTAATACCTACTCAATTAATTGTATTGGCTATAATATATTATAATATTTATGTGTTACATAATATGTACGCAATAATTCCATCAACAATAATAACTACAATGCATATTTGTTTACAATTTGTTTTGTAATATTTATATATTTTTTAGAGTTTTACTTACCGTTTGAAATTATAGAACACAAGCCTGAATCATAATAATGGAGAATAATTTATTTTATTGTTCCGATTTCGTTCTATTCAGATTTCTATACATAATATTACATAAATACGATTGCAATAATATGATGTTTTATTGTCTAACTATAAATGAAGAATAATATTATAATATGAAAAAACCAATTATTTACTGTTACCTATTTATTATGTTTAGGAGTATAATATATTATATTGTATGTCATTAATTGTTATAATATACATCATAAAATGTTCTAATATATAAAACATCATATCGGACAATTCATAATACTATGTGTTTTATGTATAGATATTTTTGTAACGTATTTTATTTATATCTTGGCTAAGTAGGTAATAAATAATAATTACTGTTTCGTTGGGACGTCGCGTCGTCTCCAACGAAACATGATATTACAATGTCATCGTGTTTTTTGTCTCATTAATATAATTTTACCATCATAATTATTATTGACAGAATATTATGTACAACCACGAGTGCCTTTAGTTCAATAATATGTTTCTATAAAGTGTTTTCAATTTTACATTATGAGACAAGCGATAAATGTTATGGTTTTACAGTGCTAACTTGTGTGTGTGTGTGTGTGTGTTTCACACAAAACAATTGCCATTGCAAAGGCAGAACTAAGATTTTGAAGCTCGGGGAAAAAAATTGTATGCTTGATTTTAATTGGTTGATACTTAATGATAAATTATATAAAAATTATATTTTGTTATATTATATAAGAATATGTTTTATGTGTAGGTATCTTTAATCAAGTATGTGGCTTAATAGTTAATGATACTCTTTTGATATTTTATTTTTAGTTTACAATTAATAATATCCAATAACTATATTACTATAGAACAATATTGAAGCGAAACTCGATCGGCTGGTCGGGTTTATGTTTACCTATGATCTGAAGTCTGGACCTAGGAAACGTCAAATGAGCCCGTAACCATTATGATGTTAGATTATTCACCTGTATTCAGAAAACATTTACAACTTAATTGGCGGGGTACGCTAGCAGGGTCAGCTTGTTTACCATTCCTTATTTCATGTATGCCACGCTCCCTTGAACACGATGTTCAAGGCCATAATCGCCTGATACAGCCAATTCACGCACTTTCGTACCCCTGTAAATATAATACCTAAATATTATGTTTAACAATCGGCAGGTGACGAGAACATTTTTATACATGTGAATAATATAGTTATACAGTAAAACATTTTGTTTCTCTTGCCTTCAAATATCCTTTATTACAATTGTTATTTCTAATAATAAGCATAATTAGCATAATTAAATGTATTTATAAAACTATTTTGTAATGATTGACGAATATTTTGGCTACAACATACAAAATTTGAGAAAGTGGGTAACGGTTTCCTGTACAGTAGTCCAGAGGAATAACTGTAATGCGTTAAATTTGAATCCAATAGTATAACATAATTTCAAAGAAAAACGATTCTGAGTGAAGACACTAGAGAGTAATTTTCAGTATATATATTACAAAGTTTATATATTTTGCTATTTATTAGATTTCAGATTTAATTAATTTTTGCCAGAAAAATTGCGTTTGAAAATGTCACTGTGTATTTACTGCAATATTGAATAAAATAATAAACCTACTTAAGACGTATCAAGTAACTCTATAGTCATCTGATCTTTACCCGATCCCCTCTAAACCTATGCCAGTATTTTGCAACTATTTTTCAACTACCTGCAAAACGCTTTTTAAAATTTGCAGCTCCATACTTTAACAGCTATTAACGTTTTTGACACAACAATTCATATTTAATTTTCATATTATGGAGAAAATCTATATTTACAAATTAAAAGAATAATAAGAATAGGAAAATATTAAATGAATATTAAAAATCTAATTTTAAGTGAAACTGCAAAAAATGGACGTCACAAAAAAAAAAATCTTAAATTAATAAAAATTTTAAATAGAAAAAAAACCTAGTTGAATTGAAAAGCTATATTTTCTTATCAAATAAAAACATTTAATTTGCATAAATAATCTGATTTGGATAAAAAGTCAAATTGTAAAAATCTGTATTTAATAAACAAAAGTTGGTAAGTGGATGTCGCTCTGCTGTACAGTAGGTTACAAGTGAGTCACTGTAATGGATGGCGTTGAATTTGAATTCAATGATAAATATCACTGTATAGGAAAAACGATTCTGAGCGAATCAGTCAGCATATGATATTAATAAGTATGTTTGATGGTATTATTGTGAATAAAGTAATTTACCCAACAAAAACACTACGCCAAACTCCGTGTAAAAAAACGCTCAGTATAAAAAAAAACCACCTCAAAAAGTTGTGATATCATTTTATAGCTATGTATTTCAACTATATAGGAATAGATATATTATTATAATTTATGTTAAAATTCACTGCTTATAAATTGAACTTAGCTGGTGACTTTAAAATTATAACACTTAATTAGTAATTTATATAACACTTAATTAGTGTCACTCATTTTCAAAGATAACATGTAGGTTATGTATTCATAAAACAACCGCAACTGGTGCACAAAAACGAATACGTATGTTCCGTTTAAAATGCACGGTTAAAGAATAACGGGTGTAGTTAGTTTAAAAACTGCGAAGAACAAATTGTTTGTAAATAATTATTAGAATAGACCACACGATTGTAATATTTGAATAACGTATGAAAACGAGTAAACATATATATATATATATATATATATATATATATATATATATATATATGTTCGAATTATTTACGATAGCCCTATTCGAATTCGAATATTCGAATAGTCGAATAATTCGATTATTCGAATACATAGTGTAAATAATATTGCTTATTTGGTCACACTGCTTGAGAGCGGACTACTACTCTCTTCTTATCCATGTATGATGGAGCTAACCCCCCGTGAAAGCGACTGCCAGCCCTCTTTCACCCGCCTTTCATAACTATGACGGGGCCTAACACCGCGTGACAGCAGCCGCCGACAGCGCTCTGCAGTGGTCGCCAGCAATTAACTGTTACCGGTTTTTTCTATAGTATGGCTTATCTGTATATTATAAAATCAATGCTTGTACTGAGCTTGCCCACTACTTCCGTCACAACCCCATTTATATATTATTTCAAAATTATGCATCCGGTTTTCTATTTTTGACAGAGTAGGGATTGTAAAAATTCGAACAATTGTATGATTAAGAAGATCTTGCATGTTGATTTCACAAGCTGTTTCCTTAACTTGTATGTTTTTAGCATAACACTTTATTTTTGCCTCTAAAATTTGGTCATAAGTAGGATAAATATTAACATTTTTTTTTTTTTAGCGGAGAGTCGAATATTAATATATTGCTGTTATGTTAAATTGTTATCTAAGAAAAAAGCTAGAGCTTCATCATTTGTGTACGGAATTATTACATTCAATGTATTATCGTACGCTTTTTTAATTTTTAATGCTCTAGTAGGTGTTTTAATTGTCTCTATTAATAAATAAGCTGCAATTCTATTTCCAGATGAATGAAGTTTGTGTAGCTTGTGTCATTTCAGTAGAAGAACATGTATTTATTATTGTGTTAATTTTATTTCGTTTAGATCTTTCACAACTATTGTCAAAATCTTTGACTGGTCTTCCTATAGTTTTGTTTTGTTTTTGTGTAGGCAGTTTATGTTCACATTTAAGCCACTCACTATTTGCTTGAATAAATCTTATATGGTTCCGTGAGCTTTTCGTCCAAAATCTTTGTAAAACCAAAGTAAACTTCAAAATTAATTGCTCAACTAATTTTGTATAAAATGAATTCCATTCTTCAATTTCGTATCTAGCCTTCAAAATGTCGAGTAAGTATTTTCTTGATTTTACAGAGTGAGGATTTAATGGACCTCTATTTTTTAATAGTTGATATAAATCATCATAAGTATAAAAACGAGAAAATGAATGATTGCAATTATTCCAACAGGCTACAAAAAAAAAAAAAATATTGAAAATACAGACGCAAATGAACGCAAACCAAATATTGTGATATTATACAGTAGAATATATAAAATACTTATTATATATTTGTTAACGATTATTTTTAGTTATTTTTTAGTTACACACTTTGAAATATAAGTATTAATTTTTTCATGCGGTTTTTCTATATATATTTTTCGTTTATCATCGTAAAAATACATATTAAGTATATTAAACACTTACCTAGGGGTTCGTTGTCCATTTCCTATTTGAGAATGAGTAAAATTGAACAAGAGAACTAAATACAACCTTATACAATAATCGACAAAACTCGAATGAAAATAAATGCTAAAGTAACAATTACATGAAAACATTATCTACTTTTCTTATCGCCTGAGCAGTCTAACGAGCTCAATATCATTTTAGATACCATTTTTATATTACATATGATATATATATATATATTGGATAAATACAAAACAATATTTATTTCAATAAAATTTAAAAATGAACTTTTTTCCGCCTAAGGCCTCGGTCACACGAGCGTTGAAAGGACGGACGTTACGACGGACGTCATAACGTCCCTTGTTGAATTATGGAATACTGCATGACGACGGTCGCACACTTGACGTCCGTCGAATTTACCGTCCGGTTGACGTCGACGACGTCCGATACATGCTACGACGGACGTTAATAGCGCTTATCGGACGTCGTAGATTATTATTATAGTCGATTCAAAATGAGATGATGACTCGGCGGCCAAGTTGTGCGCATGGGCGTGGCTTTTGTTCCGCGGTAGCGCTTGATGCGCTGCCGTGGACGGGAGCTCTTATTAGTCTAGTATCGACTGCCGATATACGTAAATAATTTAAAATGCATTGAACGTATTTATTGTTAGTCTGTCTGTCGCGGTCACCAAACGGTTTTACTTACATACTGTAATATATTAAATATACTATAATACAAAATATAAAATATAATATTTTGTATTTTATACTCAGTGCATTATATGAAGTAAAGATAATTACAATATTAATTTTATTATTATCAAAACTACAATAGGGTATTGTAAATATTATACAAACCAATTACGTATACGCCAGTCATTCATAAATTAAAACTATTTTTATTTACGTTTTTTCATAAGACAATTTATCATATAGAAATCAAAAATATGTTTAAATGATCGTCAAAAAAATATTTATAAATTTATATACGAGTACAATATTAATTACAAAAATGTTAAAATGTTCGTCAAAATAAATATATTAAATTTAAATGCAATATATATATTTTTTAAATTTAATTCTATACAAGCCATTAAGGCCTTTTGCACGCTTCAACCAAACTTCTCCATATATTCCGGTCCATTGCATCTTCCAATCGCTTTGTCTCGTCGGTATCTGAAATACCTTTCTTAACTCTATCTAACCACCGCTGTCGAGGTCTTCCCCTTGGACGCTTTTTTGTTGGTTTTCGGATTAGGACATTCCGTATGACACTTTCACCAGCCTGCCAGACATGGCCAGCCCACTCTAATCGTTTCGCTTTTAAGAACAAACAGATATTTGGTTTGTTATATAGCCTTCCTAGTTCATCGTTCTTTCGTTTCTCATATTCCCCAATTTTATTTCGCACAGGTCCGTAAATTTTCCGTAAGACTTTTCTTTCGAAAGCGAGTAGCTTCTCTTCGTCCCCCTGTGTTGTGGACCATGTCTCGCATGCGTACATTACTATCGGTCTGAGGTAGGAGATGTATAATTTATCCTTTGTATCTTTGGACAATAATCTGGAGCTGAACATCCTACTCATGGCAAAATATGCTTTGTTTGCATTTCTTATTCTTAGCTGAATTTCATTATGCATATTATTTTTTGAGTTAATATTGACTCCCAAATATTTAAACTCATCTACTTGTTCAAAGGTATAGGAACCTACTTTTAGAGCTGCTGTATTTACCATATGTCTAGACATAACTAGGAATTTAGTTTTATTGTCATTGATAACGAGGTTCATTCTGTGACTAGACTCAATTTCTCTGTGGCCTCCACTATATCATCTTTAATGTCTCCTAGTATATCGATGTCGTCCGCGTATGCAAGCATTATATTCTTGTCATTCAGCCCCATTTCATAATTTATTGGTATATCCCTGACTACTTTTTCAAGCGCCAGATTAAACAATATAGGAGACATTGCATCTCCCTGTTTTAGTCCAGATTGAACCTCAAATTGTGGGCATAACTCACCTTGGTACCGGATTTTACTATATGTGTTTGAATTACATATTTCTATCATTTTGACTAGCTTTTCTGGGATTCCGAAATTCCTTAACGCTGTCCATAGTTGTTGTCTATTGACACTATCATAGGCTTGCTTAAAGTCTACAAATATCATGTACAAATCCTTATCATGTTCGTAGTTCTTCTCCTTTATTTGTCGGATAGTGAAAATATGAAATGTAGTTGACTTGCCTTTTGTGAACCCACATTGGTATTCTCCAATTATGTCTACTGCGTATACTTCCAATCGTTTTAAGACCGCAAGGGATAGTACTTTATAACTTGTATACAATAATGAAATTCCTCTGTAATTTCTACCTTAGCTGTGTTTCCTTTTTTAAAGACCGGACACACAATCGCTATGTTCCAATCTTTGGGAATCTTCTCATTGATCCATATACTTTTAATTAGTTTTTGTATTTGTATTGCTAGGTGTGATCGTGCTAGCTTAAGAAGTTCTGCGTTAATGTTGTCTTCTCCCGGCGACTTATTATTCTTCAGAGAGTTGATGATCATCTCGATTTCGTCAAGATTTGGCTCCAACAGCTCCGGTTGTACAGTGTCATATATTATTTGTTCGTATTTATCGCCTAAGCTCGGTTCTTGAGAGTTCTTTAGCAGCTGTTCAAAGTGTTCTCTAAAGAGATTAGTTATGGCCTGTGTTCCAGTTACTAGGTTCCCATCGTCATCCGACATAGTGCAGTTACGTGCTTTGAATTCTTCCTTGATCGACTTACATTGCTTGTAAAACAGTCTAGGATTATTTTTGTAACTTTCAATGTCCTCAATCGCTTTCTTTTCTGCTAGTTTCTTTTGGCATCTTATTATCCTGTTAGCTAAAATTCTTGCTTCTTTATAGGCTTGTATACTTTCCTCACTTGCATCTTGTAACATTTGTAGTCTGCATGCATTGCGATTACTTATTGCATCTTGACAGGCTTTATCAAACCAATGTTTTTTTGGGTTTCGGCTTTCCTCTTGAAAGGATCTCGCAGCTTCGGTTACTGTATCTTAGCCCAGACTAATTCGATTTCAGATTTCGACGAATACCTTAATTCATTTAATTCGTTTAACTCCTTAGCAATTATGGTTTGATACTTTTGTAGTTCTTTCGGGTCCTCAGCTTTATTCCAGTCGAGTTGTTTCTTACTTCGCTTTTATTGTTGCTTTCTTCTCCAGTTTACTGACAGTTTTTCCGAAAAATCTGTTACTACGAGGTAGTGGTCTGTATCCCCGTCCGCTCCTCTATAACTCCTCACATTAATTATACAGGATTTATGTCACTTGTTTATTATTACGTGGTCAATTTGGCTCTTTGTCATTGCATTGGGGGATACCCATGTTTGTTTGTAAATATCTTTTCTTGGGAAAAACGTACTGCTTACTACAAGGTCTTTCGACACGGCGAAGTTTATAACTCGTACACCATTATCATTAGACGTCACGTGTAGGCTTTCTTGTCCGATGGTAGACCTATAACTAGACTCCCGACCAATCTATGCATTAAGATCTCCTACAATAATCTTTAAGGTCCGGTCAAACAGAAAGCGGACTGTCCGCGCGGCCAGGCCGCCGGTCCGCCGCGGACCGTGTGCACTATTTAAATGCATCATGCTGGTTAAACAGACGGCGGTCTACCGCGGCGGACTATACTAGTCCGCCGCGGACGAACAGGCTGTTGTATTTTTTCACAAAATTCGCGGCGGACTCGAATAAAATATATTGATAATATAATAATAATATTATATTCTAATAATAATATTCTAATAAATATACTATACTAGTCAAGTATAATATTATTAGAATCAAAATTCTTAGAAACGATATTAATAACAATATTGAAATAACTTGTTTTGATACGAGAAATGAAGAAAATATATAGTATTATGGTATAAGCTATAAATTGAAATAAAGTGCTTCATTCATTTTAAAATTGTACACCGAAAAAGAACGATGGCCGATGAAACGGAAATATTAATTGATCTTGTGCGAGAATGCGTTTATTTATATGATACAAGTCATCCAGATTATAAAGATGCAGTTAAAAAAACATAAAAATGGACAGATATTGCACATAAACTTAATCTAAGCAGTAAGTTACAAACGATATTATATTTTTATTTATTATTTTAAAATAAAATTAAAAATATAAATATTATAATAAATACAATATAAATATAAGTTCGTAAAATGTTATATATTTTGAATCATTGACTTAAATAATTAAAGTAGTATACGAAATGGTTTCGTACAGCTTGAGCCATATCACTTGATCTTTCTCTTAATCGAGTAGAGGTTGAAAAAGCATTGGACGTTTGATTTATGATGTCCTCTGTTGATTCTCTCTCATCAGTAGTGCCATTTGCGGTAGTTCTAATAAAATTGTGAAGGCAACATGCGGCTTTGATAACGTGAACAGCAGTTTCAACATCACACTCAATAGGCCTAAAAAATACACGCCACTTTTGGGCTAAAATCCCAAAAGCATTTTCAACGACTCGTCGAGCTCTGCAATGCCGTTTGTTATAATTTTTTTTTTCTTGATTTTCAACAATTGCTTTTCTTGAGAAAGGACGCATTAAATATGTTTGTAACTTAAATCCTTCATCACCTACAAACACATGCGGGACAGGGGTATCAGTCCCAGGTAAGGGTTTTGGTGGCAAAATTGTTTTATTATCAATAAATTCACGATAGAACGAAGAATTCTCGAATATTGCACTATCACTGTGTCGTCCATAGCTACCAATATCAACAATTATAAAATTATAGTAAGGATCAACTATGGCCAATAGTACAATTGAAAAATAGTTTTTATAGCAAAAATAACTTGTACCACTTTTATTAGGGCATTTGATTTCTACATGCTTTCCATCAATGCTCCCTATGCAATTGGGAAAGTTCCATCGTTCTTTAAATCCTATTTCAGATTTTCTCCACGTATCTTCAGTGGGAGTGGCCAAATACATTGGCTGTAGAACATTCCATATTTCCATACACACCTCTTTAACTATGCTGGAAACTGTAGTTCGCCCAACACGAAATGAAAAAGAAATTGTATGATGGGAATCCCCTGTGGCCAAATACCTATAACAAATTAATACATATAACTACCCAATTCAGACCCCTAATAATAATAAACAATAATAAACAAATAAAAATGTGCATATAAAAATAAAAACTATCGAAAACGTATAAACTTTTCTGTAAAACTGATTGATTCGTTTTCTTTAGCTGAAGCTGTGAAGCTAAAATGGAAAAATTTGAGGGATTCATATGTGAAGTATCTTAAATTCTTAAAGGGAACTACTGGTTCGGCAAAAAAATTCAAAAATTGGACTTGGGCAATGCATTTAGAGTTTCTTCGAGATACAGTTACACCACGACCAACTATGTCAAATATACCTCAGTCAAGTGAAAGAGTTGTTCATGAGGAAGATGATAGTAACGAGGATGGTTGGGTGTCAGAGGACGGTAATCAAATGCCACCACCTCCGAAAAAATTCAAGTCAAAAGTCAGTTCAGACATTGATAGTGTCATAAACTATCTTGAAAATAAAAAAGAACTAAAACAAAAAAATAACCTCGACCGTATCGACAACCTTTTTTTGAGTTATGCAGAGACATTCAAAAAATTTTCTCCAAGAACACAGGCTGTTATGAAAATGGAGATGGCTCAAATGTTTGGCCGAGCTGAACTTCGAGAAATCGATGCTCAAAATCAATTCTCTCCATCAAATTCAAGTAGTTCATCATGGCAAATGAACCAAACCTATAATAACAATTCATCTGGAGAAACAAGTAATATTTATTCTACAAACAGGCCACCGCAGGAATTTAATTCAACTTCAGATTCGGCAAAAAAATGGTATGAACACTTCGCAACTTAATTTATTATTTTGATATAAATATATAATTTAAATTGTAAAATGTAGTAAACAATTATTTAATAAATAAATACTGTTAGAAAATAACGATTATTTTTACTTACCTCAAACAAATTGCTAACCTTTCCTTTGTCCCTATGGGTTTCCTCCAATTAATAGTCTGTTTCGATATTTTATTTTCTAAAAGAGTATGTAAATTCTCAAACTGTTCTCGAGACATTCGAAAATATGTAAAAAATCGGTCTTCAAAAGAACTCAATTCACTGCGCAGTCGGTGAAACTCCCCGAATTCTTTCCTTTTTTGGTTTATTTCGTGTACCCATTTTCTTTTTTTTCTTCTTGCTTGACTTAAGGCAAGTAGAAAAAGCAATTCTTCTTCGTCGGAAGAACTACTTGACATTTTGTAATATTAAAAAAGAAAAGTGAAAAAGTAAAAATAAAAAATAACTAGCAGTACACTTTAGTGCAGTTTTCAAACTGGTTCGCTCAAATAGTCCGCATTCTGTTTGACTATCAGTGGACCGGCGGACTAGTGCGCGGCGGACCGGCGGCCTGGCCGCGCGGACTGTCCGCTGTCTGTTTGACCGGACCTTTACTGTATTTCCAGGTAGCGAGTCGTATGCGTCCTCTAAGTCTTCATAGAAGTCGCTCTTTACTTCATTATTCTTCTCTTCCGTTGGAGCATAGCAATTCAGCAGGGCAATGTCTCAAATTTTCCCTTTTACAAGTACAAAGGCCATTCTCTCATTGATTGCAGTAAAACTTTTTATGTTTGATAGTATTGAATCGCTGACTAGGAAACCAAAACCATATTCATGTCTATTACTTCTCGATCGACTATAAAATATGGTGTGATTGCCTGACTTAACACTACCTTTTCCTGGCCACCTTACTTCTTGTAGTGCTACTATTGGTATATCATACCTGGTCACTTCGTCAATTAGTATTCTTAAAGCTCCTGGCTTAAACAAAGTCCTGATATTCCATGTTCCGATCCTTAGTTTCTTGCTGTCCTTTTTCCGTTTTCCGTCTAGTTTTCCCTTGATACTGTCCCGAGGCTTGGTTTTTAGATTCGTCACAATATGTTTTTTACAAGGATGGGTTGTTAGCCCTTCGCTTAACCCCCAACCTGGAGGACCAGACCACCCCAACCAGTTAAGGTCAGGGTGGGGCTATTGCGGTGTATTTATTATAATGCACCGGGCGATGGGCACGCCACTTTCCCTACGCTTTAAATACAATATTGATCACAAATATTTTTAAATGATCGTCAAAATAAATATATCAAATTTGAATACAATATAAATCACATAATAATTTTTATTTACATAAGACATTAAGGTATGCATTATATACAATTATATACATTATTAAACAATTAAAAATCAGAAGAATCTGAAGTCTCGCCTGTTATAGTGAGGACGCATGGTTCCAAATTATCAATAATTTCGTCCATATTGCGGTCAACATCAGTCATTTTATTCTCCTCCGTTTTCACGTGTTGAATAAAGTTTTCCCGATTTTCGCTGGTTACACGATCAATTGCAGTATTCAGTATATTCTTAACGTCGTCAATTTTGAAAGTTTTATTATTCTGCTTGACATAGGTCTTCACCATTGCCCATGCCAACCCGATTGGGTTTAACTCACAATGATAGGGTGGCAATCTGAGTACAGTATGGCCGGCATTTTTAGCCATATTGTCGACGACATAAGAAATATATTGTCCTTTTATTTCTTTAACCTTCGCCATCAGTTGTGGTTTAAACATTGATTTGTCAATAACAACGCCTTTCGATAATAACCATGACAAAATTACGTCTTTTTTTGAGGAAGTCGTTGGTATTTTTTCTGTCCTTACAGAGCGGTACGGGGCTTTGTCCATCACAATTACTGAGTTTGGTTCGAGACGTGGAATTATCGACTCAAACCATTCATGAACATTGTCGCCATTCATTTCGTCGTGATAGTCGCTACTATTTTTCTTGGACAACAAACATAACAGTCCACCTTCTAAAAATCCTCTGTGTGACCCAATATGCAACACGATTAAACTCTGGCCCTTACCAGTAGGGTTCGTAGCACCAGTTGTCAAACCTCTGGTAAACGCATCGTGTTTTGATTTTATTGATTTGTCAACCCACAACTTATCAACACAATCGCCTGCATTTACCCAGGTTTCATCAAGGTAATAGATGGGTACGACCTTCTTCACGAAATTTGCGAATATCGTATAAATAATTCTGTCGCCAAACAAGCAAGTCTTCCCTCTCCGTCAACATACTACATCTCTTCCTTTTAGTGAAGGCGAAGTTCAATTTCTTTATAGTGGTGTACAATGTGGTGCGTTTGAAGTTAGGAAGAGCCGGATCATCATAAACTGCTTCCAAAACTTTGTCGATTGTCGGCAATTATTTTTTCAACCAAAAACTGTTTACCTTTTGACGTAGCGCATTCCTATCTAAGTCGTCAATTTTGTCGAACAGACACTTCTTACTCCGTTTCTTATTAGGAGATGCAACAGTCCCGGTTGATTTGTACTCGGATATTATTTTACGCACTGAATTCAAGCCCAAAAGTTTGAGAAATTTCGGACATAATTTGCTTGTATGGCATATCTGGAGTCTTCGATTTTAAATCCTTGTACACATTTACAATCATCGGTTTTTGACGACTCGATATCCACTAAAATAACAAAAAAATATTTATAAAAAAAATGTCGTAATTATTTTTTACCTAACCGAAATAGATGTTTAATCTTCGATTTATCAATAAATACATCGATGTTCAAACATTGTTGCCTAACCAAAATTCAAAACCGAAATCGAATTCAGGAAAAAATACGGATTATTATTATTATTACTATTCATAATTGGAACGAATGCAGTTTATCTCCCAAGGGATTTATTTGAATTTTTTTTCAAAATGTGTGTTTTTACATGCTTAATTTTACGGTGCTTTCAAAAAAAATAAGCCTTCGTGGGACGCCTGGCAGATATTAATAAACATTTTATTTTGGTAAGAACCTAACCTAACGCTGGACGTGCATAACAGACGGCGGTTGACGCGAGAAAGAACAATATTGAAATTGAATAATATACATAGTACATAATATTATTATGATATTATCGCGTTATAATCGCACCGCGAGCCGTTACGTATTAACTGGAAACACCACCGCCGCTGCAAGCGCTGGGGGCCTATTCTTGAACGTAATAGAACGGCGTTCGTATACGAGTTGCTCTATTACTGATTTTTCTACCACGAACGAAAAATCGTATTCTTGATCACCAATAGAATCTGTATTAATAGAGCGAATCGTATACGAACGCTGTTGTATTCGTTTGTATGGCAACGTCGCAATACTCGTTGTTCATTGGTCGAGAGCGTTGAATGCGCGCGCACCCTTTGAAAAACATTTTTTCATAACAATTCATTACAATAATTTTGCTTTTTAAGTGTGAAAGTCTTATGTTAAACTTAAACATGAATACTAACATGAAATTAAAAAAAATCATCTGTAAGCAAACAGCAAAAAGAAGGACTAATTGACTTCATGGAGGCCCATCCGGATCTTATGAGAGGAAAATTGTCGGCCACTTTCACTACTAATGTGGCAAAAAATGTGTGGCAGCAGTGTGCCGAATTGTTGAATGCGATCCCCGGGCCAACTAAAGAGTGGAATGAATGGCGAAAGGTTAAATTATTTGTAAATTGTATTTAATCATTCAACTTGGATAGGTATATGAATGATTAGTTATTATTTATTACTGTAAATCACATCAATTCAGAAGCAATTAATTGTTATTTTATTAAGTAAACTAGGTACTTGTAATAAAAAGAATAATGAATAAGACTAATTAAGAATGTTTAGTTATTAATAATGAAATTTAAACAATATTTATTGATTGCCTAAATGTACCTAGATGTATGACTTAAGCAAATTATAGGTAAGCACAGTAAAATTATATTAGGGAAAATAAATACCTTTGCAGTTGACGCGATCACGAATTCTCTTATCAACTGCAAGCTTATAGTACACATCATCAAAAGTGGCATCCCGCTTACCATCACGCACGGGAGGGGACCGCGGGCGAAACGGCCGCTAGGATGATCGCCGCAATGGACAGTTGAAAAACCAGTCTACACCATTGCGAGCTCATCGAACCATCTTTACCAACCCAACGTGTGTATCAGACTTGCTTTTCTTTTTTTTTTTTTGTGTTTAGTTCTATAATTTATGAAGTGTTTTGTACGTTTTATATATACATTATATGTATATTACATAAATATATAGATTAAACATAAACCATGTACTAAACACTTTACACATAGTAAAATTAAGCACTAAAAAAAGAAAATGAAGTCGGATACACACAAGAAATGATTTATTAAAATAATGAATAGTTCTTTATGTACAATAAATATGTTTGTTAGAGCTAGATGATTATTAGATAAGTACGCTTTTCTGTTGAAAAATGACAACAAAAATGTATTGGTTTATTTCACATAATATGAAGAATAGTTAAATAATATACTCAATTAATTACACATTTGTGAAATATTAAACAAAATATACCTTTATTAACAATTTATTATTCATTATGAACTAAAATTACAAAAATGAATACTTATTTAAAATCGAAAAAATCCTCTGTAACCAAATTTTAAAGAGAATAGGTACCTAATTGACTTTATGGAAGCACATTCTGACCTTGTGAAAGAAAACTTTCAGCTACTTTTTCATAAAATGTATTGATAAACATATGTGGCTGCAGTGTTCTGAATTCTATTTCCAGGCCAACTTAAGAATAAAACAAATGGTGAAGTTAAAATTATTTGTACATTTTATTTAATCATATATTTCATTAGGTTGCTATCCTAGAGACCTAAAATTAAAATTTTGAATGAACAGGGAAGTAAATGTATTGATTTTATAATATTTTTTTCCCCATTTTTCATTAAGTCAATAAGATACTTGTTTGAACTGTTTTTAATTTCAAAAGTGAAATATCTACATAATAAATTACAGACTTGGCAAGATTTAAAAGCAAAAGCAAAAAAAAAAACAAACTGATGGTAGACATGATGTAACTGGAACGGGAGGTGGTCTACCAAAAGCTGAACCACTAGATGAAGTAGATAAACAGATAATAGATTCGATTGGAGTGGTGCCTATTAGTGGGGATCCTTTGTACAAAGGACCTAGTATAACTTTTGATTTTGAGCAACCATCCACCAGTAGTCATGAAATAGTACATGATAGTTCTGATACTCCTGAGATTTTGAATATTATGTAAGCAATTCAATAATTTTAATTAATATTAACTGTACTCCTTAACTACATTTTTTGTTTACTCAATATAATTTAATTAAAGAGATTTACAACCAGTGAAGTTGGAACAAACAATTTCAGACATTAGTGTAGAAAAAAAAACCGAATTTAGTTACATTAGAACAGTCCCACCAACCAATTTTACCAAAACGGTAAATAGTACCTACTGATAACTATAAATTGTTAAAAATACAAATTTACTAATCAATTGATTTTGATAACTAATGAATTAAATTAACTTAACACTTATATATATATATATATATATATATATTATGTTTTCTTCATTAGGGTGTGTAAATCATTAAAATCACAATGTATTCAGCATGCATACACAGCAACATCTAAGTTAACTGACACAACAATTGAGAGGAATAACATAATTAATAAGTACTATAGTGATAAAAAAAAATTTTGAAACAACAACTTAAGTTAAAGAAAAGAAGTGTATTGGCATAAGAAAAAATTGCTAAGGCCATGGCGATAATGGCAGGCATTGATGAAACTAGTAGCAATAATAGTAGTGGTTCAGCACTTAGTGATGATGATGTTTAATGTTTTTTCGTTGTCTTCTTTTTGTCCCAAATATTGTTTTCCTAGATAAAAAAATAGTTTAATTTAAAAAGTATATGTGTATCTTAATAGAGTAATAGTAGGATAAAATATTATTTTGTACAATGTACATAAAGTAATAATTATATTTGATGGAATAACCAACTTTTCTTAAATATGTTTAATTTGTTTCTTTTATAAAGCATTTATATAATACCTAATTACTAATTTACACATCTCTTCATTCAACAATCTGAAAAATGTATCATTATTTAGTGAACAGACTAAATATATCTAATTTTATAATTATAAATATAGATATTATGCTTATTATATCAATATAAAAAAAAAATAATAATAATTGTGAATTGTGATTTTCAACTGTGAAATCAAGTTAATACAAATATTACTTATCCATTTATTAGAACAGTTTGACCGAATAGACTTTTTCTGCTTACCTTTTTGATTTTACATTAATAATGACACTAATATTGAAAATTTTGAATTTTTTTAAAATTTACAAAACTTTTTTTCTTTATACAACTGAATTGTTACTTGTGTTTTTATCCTCCTAATTATTCTTTATTATTAAGTTTATACGTTTGATAAAAACGCAATGCATTGAAAAATGGACACTAACATCTATTGTTATTCAAATATAAATTTTAAAATAATTTTGATATCAATTAATGATTTGATCTTCAACAATTTTAATTAATGACATATTGGTTTAAATGGTTTAATGTATCTCACATGATAAGCATTAAAATTAATATCTAATAGAGATTACTTTTTCTCCTTACTGTAAAAACTAATTCAAATAAAATACAAAATTATTACTTACTTATTTTACTGTCAAGTGAAGAGAAAATTAACAATATGCTGACGAGCAAGTCGTCCTGCAACTAATTCAGGATTACGATTTCGTATATTTCCATCCTCCACCAACTGAACTTCAGGGATTTCAAAATTTTCCAAGTCATTATCACTATTTAAAATATCCTCATTTAATGGAATATTATATTTAATGCACATATTATGTAGTACGATACAGGCATTAATGATTTTGGATGCCTTGTTTGGTGCATAATGAAGAACTCTATGTTTCAATAAACAACTAAAAAAATTGAAATATTTGAATTAAAAAAACTTAAAATTTTTTAATTTATCACATCTACCGGAATCTCACTTTCAACACTCCAATACAACGTTCAATAGTAGATCTGATTTTACAGAATGAATTGTTGAATGCAGCTTCTGGTGAATTTGGTTCAGGATCTACAAATGGTGTCATTAGCCATGGCCGAAGAGCATATCCTGAATCACCTAATGCCCTATATTTTATTATACACTTAAATCAATGTATTAAATTGAATTGACAGTTACCTAATAAGAAATAAGATGTATGACCTCTATTATGCAAATCAGTAACAAGAGTTTTAACATCACTCTCATTCCAAACATGAGTGTCGTTGGCGGAGCCAGGAAACTTTGCAGACACATTTAAAATTTGTAAATTTGCATCACATATCTTGAAAAAAAAAACACATAAAAACAAACCTTAATATTATTTAATTTCTATGTAAAAAATTATAAGTTTGGAAAATTAATATTAAGTTTAATTGTAATATTAGGCAGTTAATCACAATCAATGTTTTAACAACTACCATTAATAAACTATACGTAATTTTTAAATTATTTAATAAAACATTACACAGCTTTAACAAATAATTATAATTAAGATATAATTTAGAATAGGTACTAACCAATTGAATGTTTATGGAATGATATCCTTTACGGTTCACATAGACATGTTCTTGATAAATATCATCTTCTATGTGTGGTGGTATGATTGCAATGTGAGTGCAATCAATCACACCAACAATTCCAGGAAAACCATATTTGTTATACAATTTAAAATGAACTTCATTAACTATATAAATACTTAATACTAAAATAAAATATCTTAGTTAATCATATTTAGTGATCATTTATTCCAACATGGAATTAGTTAAATTTCTATGAATTAGGTAAACTCAGACAAGTGATTAGAAAGGATTTTTGAAGCATGCAAAGTACAAAAATATAATGATAAACAAATTAAAATATAAATTACTCTTGACGTGTGGCATTCAATTCTTCAAAATTTCTTGGGAAGTGTATATACTGGTCAATAATTGATTGTTCACACAAAGCATTAACCACCTCTTCAATAATGCGACTTACAGTCGGTTGACTTACAGCTGAATGTTGGTTCTCACCAAAATCCATCTGGTAACTCCCCGAAGCAAAAAACCGAAGAGCAGTTAAAACCTGAATACAAAAGATTGGTGAGATAATGGTGGTGAAAGTTTGTATTTTGTCCTTACAGACTATAGTGCATGAACAAAGTAATGGTAATGAATGTATTGAATTAAAAAAAAACCATATCCCATTTCTATTGGGTTCAACGATTCTGAGCCAACTTTCAGTATAATTTATTATTAATATATTGCAATTTACGTATTTTACTGTTATTGATGTAAAACATTGATTTTTGTACATACATTTATAATAATTTATTTAAATGTATACCTATAAAATCCTGACTAATGATTTTGAAGTTCGTAAAGGGTGGTTAAGTAATTACATAAATAAGGTAATTTTAAATTTTCAAAACTTTTGTATCGGAAATTAAAAATTGTATTACATAAAAACTTTCAAAAATTAGGTAATTTCCAAGTTCAATATTTAGGGCAAGGGTTGAAAATTTTGATCTTTGATACAGGATAAAATTTACATGTTTCTAGCCCTAATAATTTTAGAGTTGACTAAATAACTAACATCTGAAAAGTGAAAATATTGTATGTAACAGATTTTTACTGATATGACTGTTTGTCCTAATTCCTGTAAAAACTAAAGATTTTCCAAAAATAACTTAGCATCTCATTACAATTTTGAATCTAAAAAGTTACTGGACGAAAAAGTTGAACCAGTATTTTTATATGACATAGTGATTACAGAATAAAAGAAAAAATAGATAAAATAAACACCATTGTAAAACCATAATATTCTTTGCTTCACTCAGAATCCAAAATTCATACAAAACAATAACTGAATTATTTTAAATTAAGAAATTTTCTTATATGATAAAATGTGTAAACACACCTATTGGTTTAAATTTTAATTGTAATCATATGTAACATACCTTCTATTAATTATATGAAATATATTATACACATTAATTTCCCAAATCATAATAATATATATAGGTACTAGGTATTATGACCATTTTAGTCAAATTATAGAATCACGCCATAAATCATAAAACATGAAATTTTCATTTCATTGAAAATTAAAAATGGTACATAATATAAACAGGTATACGAGTAAATAGATTAATAATAAAAATAGATTCTGTAAAAGTAAATAACTTATTTAAAATATGCTAAAAAGCAAACAATTTTCAAATAATAACATGTAAAATAGAATCAATGACGATAATATTAACTATTCATACGACTCGGTAATATTATATTTATATTAATAAAAAAAATGAAGATTATAACCTTCCGTTCAATTGACAAAGCACCATGTCTTGAAGGCGCTTTCATAAATGGTCTCACCATTTCAATAAGCTGTTTAACCAACTTTTTGGATAGGCGATACATCCCAATGAATTGTCCATCGGACAAATCTAAAATGTATGTAAATTGTAATAGCATATTAATTAAAGAGTAAATTAATAAATGTATTCATATTTTGTATATTATCTAAAATTTTACTTACGTTCAAATGGATCTAACACGTTTTCATTAGATGTTACGAACAAAATTGGCATCTAGTTCCATTTGTTCTAGAACTTCAATTGCCAAAACGTTTCCAATCACTTCAATATCGTCATTCGTCATCCATATTTTATATTTTAACACAATTTTCAAATCTTAACAAAACAACGCGACACTTTCACAGATAAAGAACGACTCTCGACAGTTCGACTTCGACAGGTTGTAATACTTAACAACTCATAAATAATAAAATATTACGTTTTGTAGGTACCAAATAAGTTTTAATATAAACTTATCTAACCGATAAGGCAATAGCCAATGATTGATAAATTCTAAAGATGCATAAATCATATAGGTAAAACCCATAGAGTAACTATGGGACTCTTTGGTAAAACCAGACGTACCTATAATAACAATAATTGTTATTATATGTATTATTATTAATACCTATAATAATAATTAATACTGTCGTAGCATAGTATCAAGTTTTATTATTTATATCAGTTTCGTTATTAAATCACAATTCACAAGGCTATCATGAAGATTGGGGTCTGAGAAAACTTTTCCAGTTATCTATAATATTATATCAAATATATTTATTGATTCTGTTAATTTGATATGATATATGATATACCGTATACGTATACACGGTGTACCTATTGGCTATTATTTAATTATATTTGTTAAATAAATTGTATTATAATTTATAAATTATAAAATATAATTTATATTGTGTTGAGTAAAATAATAAATACCTTTTATATTATTTTAATATTATATTTTATTTGTTTTTATAATTATGTCATTTTACCTATTTAACTTATTTCTATTATTATTCATACTATATTGTATATTGTTTACTACCTATATAATATTATATTTAATTTAAATTTGAATGGTCCGGATTTATGTTTTCTAACCATTCTTAAATCCATGACGAAATCCCGTTTACCTTTACGTGTCTACAATCTACATAATATGTACTCTAGGTCAGAGGCGTGTCTAGGACCAAAATTTAGGACAGGCCTGGTTATAAAAATAATTTGTATAGTCAATACATTTTTAAATTAAAAAAAAATTTTATTATGCTTTTTAAGTCATAAGTATGAGCAATGAGGTGTAACATGACGTACTAATATTAAGAACTATTTATAATATGAGTATTTATTTAATAAATTGTATTCGCCTGTTTTTCATTTTGGCGAACTCGTCAATTATCTTAGTAGGATCTTTCAACAACTCCGAACTGAACTCTCTTTCGATTGATATCAGTGTTAAATTATGAAGACGCGTAGTTGTCATAGATGTCCGTAAATATGTCTTGATTCTTCTCATAGTTGAAAAACTTCTTTCGGCTGGTGCCGAACTTACTGGAATAACCAACACGCGTTCAATAACCGATTTAATCTCCTCAAATGACTTTCCCATATCACATATTTCTTTGTAAAAATCCATAATATTTTTACAGCCAAAAATACATATTTTTTGCTAATCTGCATTGACTCAATACTTTATCCGAAAAATATTTATCATCGTCATAATAATTCGTAAATTTTAAAACAAAATTATCATTTAAAAAATTGTTTGATGTCGGATTAAATACTGATATTGCAGATAAAAAATCGGAATTTTCGTTAAATCTTTTGTTCATTTCACTTAATATATTATCTACCACTGTAAAATACATAACTTGCATATTTTGAACCGTAATATCAGTATTTTTAAAACCAGTCGTTGAAGTTATAACATAATCAGTTAATGTACTATTAATATTCGTACGTCGTTTTTTATCATTTGATAAAAAAATATTTAAATTCGAAGCTGTAATTTCAGATGTTGTATAAAAGTTACTAAAATGTTCATCTGAACGTAAACGTTCAAGCTCTACTTTTGTAGCTTCAACTAATTTTAAACATTTAATTATATCGAGGGTTGACGATTGCAACTGTATTGAAAGTGTGTTAACAGTTGATACAATGTTATCAAGAAATTTTAGAACAAATATAATATTGAAAGGACAAAACTGATTTAATAGGCCTAAGGTTAAAATCAGCCTAATAGGTTAAAAATCAGGGTAGGCCCGGGCCTACCAGGCCTACCCGCTGGGCACGCCTCTGCTCTAGGTACAAATTTAATGTACAATATAATATGTATAAATTAAATAATACAATTATATTATATTCTTAAATGAATATTCATATTTGAATATAATAATTTGTATTCTTGTGCATTAATTTCATTCAATACTATATAGCTACCAGCGTGGTAGGGTAGGAATGTACGATGATTCGTGTACAACCACTGCAATTCTACTACTCGTATCCGATGCGTTCGTATGCGAATACGGCAGTAGAATAGAATCCGTTCGTGTACGAATAACGTTCGAGAATACGGTTTTATTGAAACAGTAGAAAAATAGTTGATTTTCGTATACGAACGCCGTTCTATTACGTTCAAGAATAGGCCCCCTGTAGCGCGTTCTCAGCGCGTCGCGCAGCCGAGTGAAAATGACGAAGCACGCGCGTGTGTGTATCTCCTCAGTGGGCGGGGAACTGCATGCGGGTCGCAGGGAATATTATCGAATAACATTTTCTTTTTTACCATAAAAATTCATAATATATTTGGCTATAACTCCATTTATAGTGTTCAAATCGGATTAAAAAGTGCAGCATTCCCTTCTACGGAACATTTCCAATAAGATTGGTGCATTGTCAAACTAAATTATTCTACAAGAAATTAGATATGCATGGACAACTATTTTTTTTCGTGATTTCCGATGCTTCCTGTAATTATATCCGGCAGTTGTCGCGCGTTGTGATTGCCGATGCGTTCATTTTAAGGCGTTTTTTTTTATACTTAGCGCGACCCTGCCGGGTCGTTGGATAAATTTACGTGGAACCTTATTTTAAATTTTCAATCCTTAGCTATAAAAACTGAACATTATTTTAAATTTTTAACTACAAAATAATTATTAAATTTTAAATTTGATAAATTTTGTCAAAATTCGAACTTTAAATACTTATAAAAAAAATATGTGCATATTATGTATTTTTAATATTTTTCAACTGCTATTGTAACAATATATCAGGAGCCTTGCATTAAATTTTCACGCCTTTTTACTCAACAAATAAAATTATATTGATAGTTATAGAAAAAAAACTAAAAAAAAATGAAAACCAACAATGTCCGTAAACAGCTCAAAAAGAGTCAAAATATTTTCAAAATTGTATTGTGTATAGAAAATGCTAATATAAACATCCGGTGAAATTTTCATGTATACGTTCATTAGTTTTAGAGTTAGGTACACCAAAATCCAAAATCAATTTTGTGGAAAATCTTTTTGCGTAAAAATTCCCGTTTTTCCTTAAAGTTGAAAATCGAAGCTTTATTTCGACTAGGTATGTACCTACTTATTACAAAAACAAAAAAAAAAATTTAAAAATTTAAAAAAACAACTCATCATTGTAAAATCAAAACATTCATCGTTCCACCTTAATGTAAGGCCTCTGATAAATTGTTACAATAGTAGTTGAAAAATATTAAAAATGCATAGGCAAAATTTTTTTTATAAGCATTTAAAGTTCAATTTTTTTCAACATTTATCAAATTTTAAATTTAATAATTATTTTGTTGTTAAAAATTTATAAAATGTTCAACTTGTATAGCTAAGGAGTGAAAATTTAAAGCAATGTTCCACGTAAATATGTAAATAATATATATATATATATATTTATATTTATATATTATATATATATATAAATATATATATATATATACTTTATTCACAATGATATCATCAAATATACTTAGTAATATCTCACCGTTTTCGCTCAGAATAGTTTTTCTTATACAATGATATTATATTATTGAATTAAAATTTAACATTTATATTACAGTGATCCACTTGTAACCTGCTGTACATCAGAGTGACATCCACTTACCCACTTTTTTTTATTAAATCTAATTTTTTTTATTTTATTTAAGATTTTGTTATTCAAATTAGATTTTTATTATTAAAATTTAAAATATAGATTTTTGTCTTCAAGTATAGGTTTTTTTTCTTCTAATTTGATTTTTTTATTACAAATATATGTTATTCATTTAAGATTTTTTTATTCTAACTATAATTTTTTTTATTCCATATAGATGTCTTTCTTATATGTATACATTTTTGGTTCAAAAATTTTAATAGCTGTTAAAGTATGGAGTTGCACATTTTAAAAAGTGTGCGATAGATTGTTGGAAATTAGTTGAAAAATATTGGCATATGTTTGGAGTGGATCAGGTAAAGATTGGATGACGATAGTGTAGCAGGCCCAACCATTTAAAAACATGATAATTACATGTTAAATATTGGCCAAAAAAAAATTAAAAAATTCCATTGTGAGGGAGCTGGGCATGTACGTGCATAATTCACCAATTAGGTTCACTTTCTCACCATAAAAGATACTGAAGTTGAATATTATATCAACTACTTATCGGGTACACAGACATACAAACCAAATCATTGTAAAATCATTATATTTATTGCTCTTCTCAGAATCTAAAATTAAAGCTATGCTTCTATATGTATAACATTTCCTTATTATTTTTCATTTTATTTTAAATTAACTTCTATTTCAATTACTTTTTTGTGCAGAAATCAAGTCAAAAAAAAGTATTCGAGACCGCATACCGACCAAATTATTCAAAATTTTAATTAAGTACAGTTTATATAAACAAATACAGCCCGTTGAAAAAAAATATCAAACGCGCTTAGGACCTCGAAAGTACTGGCGTTTACAAGTAGGGTGGACTGATTTAATTTTGGATACATTTTGGGAACAACATAAGGTACCTTGCACATTTGTAATTAAAAAACATCATGTATCATATTCTGGTAGAGGTGATTTTATCACATTTAGTGGGAACTGTGTAGACGCAAATTGTAAAACAGCATTTTTCGGCGATGTTGCGGAAGAACCAATAGCAGATAATGATGTGGAAGTAAGAATAATTACTGCAGATACAATTAATGTAGAGCATACAGAAAATAAAAAATGATTTTTACGTTATCCAAAACGTCAAAAAATTGGTGAGGTTGTTCAATGCATTGGTGCTACACAATGGCAACGGAACTTTGCTGATGAGTGTATGGAGTTTGGGGATGATCAGCCTCCAACTTTCTATAATAAAGATATTTTAAGAAAAGCTAAGCAAGATGTTGTGGATAGTAACTTAGGGATACAAGGGTCTGATCTGATATTATCGTTAATTGAGTTGAAACATGGTTCTGAACATAATGGTAGTATACATACAATTAGTATTGATAAAATGTTTGTACATTATTGGTCGCCAATGCAATGTCATATGTACAAAGTGATCCGAAGACAAAATTGGGTGACAATTTCAGTTGATGAAACGGGTTCATTAATACTACCATATCAAAGAACTTCCAGTAAAATATCTTCATGTCATATATTTTTATATCAAATGGTAACAAGTTATGAAAGTCAAACAATACCGATAGCACAGCGGCTATCTGAAAAACAAGACACGTTGAGCATATACTATTGGATGGCAAATTGGGTGTCTTCAGGAATGAAACCACCCGATGAATGTATTTCTGACTACTCAAAGGCATTACTTGGTGCCATAACCCGTGCATTTTATAACAAGATGTCACTTCAAGAATACACTGAAGCTTGTTTTTATTGTCTTGTAAATAATTCTACAAATGACCCTGCATCTTTTATTCGCATCGATGTTGCACACTTAGTGCACATGATTTGTAGATGGAAGTGTTTACAAGGAAGGAAACCATAAAAAGATTTTTATGTGCGTGCAATAGGGTTGCTAATTCAATCTGAATATTTTGATATCTTCGATTCAATTTTGAGAAGTATATTAATTCTAGCGTTAGCTGAAACAGATGGTTATGATAATAACGCCAAACAAGAAACGCCGTCCGAAACGGCTAGAGTGATTTTGGAAAATGTCATTTCTGGTGCCAAAAATATGGATATTGTTGATGGTGAAAAATATGAAGGGATATCGAATGACAATACAGTTTATTTTGACTCAGAACAAAACGAAAACCAATCTATAGACACATCACTTTTAACTACTTGGTTGAGTTCAGTTGAGAGAGACTCTATACAAGAATCGGTAGTTAAAGGTAATAGACTAAATGCATATTATTGCCCAGAATTAAAAAGACCTTTACTAATAATATATGTAAAGAATTTTCCTTATGGTCCGGAGTAATGGTTAAACATTTTAAATGTCCCAATAAAATTGGTTCATCTGCGAGAATAGAAGGTTATTTTGCAGATCTTAAATCTACCGTCATCGATAAGCGAAAGCCTAGACTCCGATTAGACAAGTTTGTTGTAACACACCTCAGAGCTATCAGAGGTTCTATGAAGATAGCAAAAAGTGTTACTAAAACAAATGAATTTCAATCCAACGAAGAGTATGATAATGGTAACACAATAAAAATAAGAGGAATTGATAATGCAATAAAACGTAATCATGTTATAACAGATACCACCACCGATGACTCAAAAGAAGATGTTCAAATAAATGCAAATGCATTGAAAAAAATAGAAAGTAGTTCAGAGTCAAAAATGATAAATAGTATAAATAATAAAAGTAGTAAATACAATGTCATACAGTTAGAATCAGATGAGATTGAGACTGATGACGATGACTTGATTTGGAAACCAAAAATAAAAAATGCAATATTAGATACCTCAGACGACTCAGAAGATGTTCAAAACAATGCAAATGCTTTGAAAAAAAATGAAAATAGCTCAGAATCAAAAATGATTAATAATATAATGAATATAAGTAGCAAATACAATGACTTACAGTTAAAATCAGATAAGATTGAGAATGATGACAATGATTTGATTTGCACACAAAAAATAAAAAATGCAATAACAGATACCATGGATGAATCAGGTAATGAAGAAGAAACACAAAAATTTAACTCCGAAATAACGGAGCTACAAGAAAAAGAAAATTGGAAAAATAAAGCCCAATCTCCGAAAAAGAGGAAATCATTGTACATAGTTAACCACCCTGAAATAAAATATTTAAACTTCAAGCAAAATTAAAGCATACAATCGACATAATTAGAAACGGAAACTGTTTGAATCCAACACCGTTAAAAGTCGGAAAAAAAACCATCAAATACAAAGTACCTATTAAATACATGTCCATTTGATGCAGTGATTCAAGAAATAGCTACCTACTGGATACATTGATTAAAATGCATACGCGGATTATGTCAATGTATCAAGAAATTCTGTATTACAGCTTTCCAAATACTTGGTGCAAAATGGGGCGAATTCATCACTTTATACACAAAGAGCTACTATACTAGAATCCTCAGGACAAAAATCCAAATGATGTGTGGACTAATGGAATAAGATTGCCGGTTCAACGTGAACAATTTATTGGAGCTTTTAATTAAAGATGATCTAAGTATTTGGGAATGTCACACATGTGACACTGAAGCTAGGCAACCTGTGAAACCAATGATATTCATTCCAATAAACCTCGGTGAACTGAATAAAGGTAAATATATGTAATGAATATATATAATGTATGTAACAAAATTATTAATTTGATAAACATATTTTTTTATTTCAATATACATACACTGTGATTATTTGTAGGTATGTAGAAGACGCATAATTAAAAAATTCTCAAACCATACAATCGCTTTTTTTTCATCTTTGCCTATATTATTTGATAGTAAAAAGATTAATAACAATTTATTTATACATTATAAACATTTAAAATTTTAATTATACTCTATAAAGAGATTCCAAAGAAAATTTCTGTAAAATATTGTTAGGTACGCATTAAACATAATATTATGTCAGATAAACATTTTAGGATAATTCTAATATTTTAAAGTTTGAATTGAAATGAGGTTACTATAATATAGTATAGATGAGCAAAGGTATACTTTTTATATATATTATTTTTTTTTTTTTTAATGTCTATTTATATATATGGTCAACTAAATATATTTAAAAAAATAAAATTGTTTTTAAAAAAAAGGTGTTTCCTACAATAAAATAATATACAAATACGAAAAATTAATATTGAGAAAATTATTTACAGCAAACACTGTGCATAAAAATGTACATATTAGGTATTTCTTATTAGGAGGATTTAAACAAATACAAAATGCCATAGACAATATGAAGCCAGACCCAATTGTTACATATAATAGAAAATGTTATCACAGTGGTTGTAATGGCACAATAGTTGTGACAAAAACACTTAATCAGCATATTTGGTTCTACACAATTATGTACCAAGGTATGGATATGGAATATAGGTTAGAACAGTGTTTCTTAAACTTTTTTTTCCATGGAGCCCTTTATCATGTCCACTTTTATCGTGGAACCCCTACTTTTTTTTAGCTTTTTAGCTTTTTTTTAGGATTCTTATATTGTCTTAAAGGTATTTGATTCAAAAAAGCGTGTTAAAATAAAAATAATAATAATAATTGTATACATATATAATAATACTTTAATAATAATTACATTAATAAGACCAAGGACACATTTTAATGAGACGAATGATATTGCTTTTTATTTTTACAAATATTCTTAAAATTAGGCTCTGTTGATGAAAGTTGTATTATTTGGTATTTGTTTTGTTGGTATATAGGTGGAGAACCCCGTTTCGGTGCCAACACGGTCTTTTGTGACAGTCGAGGATATTCATATTTGAAAATGCACCAAGATTCTACTAGTGGCATCGATTTAAATTTTTCTTGCAACGATGAATCTAATATCATTTCAATTAAAGTTTCATATTTATTTGCTGACATGGCTGAAGGTCATGTATTGACGATAAATGGATTTTTAATTCATTTTTATATTTCACCGATTGGTCATTTAGAAAATACTGGAATTTTGAAATTTTGAAATAAATCATTAAGCTTCGCGGAACCCTGAAGTGATCTCCGTGGAACCCCAGGGTTCCGGGGAACACAGTTTAAGAAACGCTGGGTTAGAAGACATACCACTCAATATAAATATACATTAATATAAGTAAGATGATATAATTTAAAACCTAAATAAAAAACAAAATTAGTCTTAAAAAATAAATCATAGTAACTTATACATCATAACTTATAATCATAAACAATGTAACTTCATGATAAAAATATAATTACAGATACAGATTTGTAGCAGTCATAGCATTTGTCGAAGGATTAGAGGGAGGTTTGCCTCACTATGTAACATATTGTAGACGGATACATGGATATTGGGAATGCCATGACGACTTGTACTTACGAGTTAATAGATGTAAAGAGACAAGAAAGATAAAAACCACACACCATGCTATTTACAAAACAAGAATAACCATTGTTGTAAGATCAAAGTGTAATCAAAAGAAAATCATTATAAAAATAAAAAGTTTTTTAAGTTGCAATATCATAATTTTCTTTAGTATAAGACTCAATATTATTTAAATAAAAAAGGTATAATCAGAATATCCATGATAAGATGAAAAAATGTACGGCTGCAAGAAAATTGGGGATTTAAAAATTCATCTATGAGGTGTTAACAAGATTGTTGGACCCCTTTTTAATGTTGTTGGACACCAGAATTCAATATAACGACAATTAAAAATGTTTAATATGAACATAAGGCGAAAAAGTGAAAAATGTAGTGCTAGAGGAAAATGGTGATTTAAAAACTTAGGAAAGTGGTTGGAGTAACTTTTCTGCTTCTACGATATTTAAACTAGTTTGTTGGACCACTTTTTAAAGTTGATGGACACCAAAACTTAATTAAACGGAAAAATAAATTTTTCAATGTGAATAATGAGGTGTAAAATGAATGTTGTAGTGCTAGAGGAAAATGGTGCTTTAAAAACTTAGGAAAGTTGTTGAGGTACGTGAAGTTAGCACTACAAAGTCTTCAAAACTTTCCAAAAACACTCCAACAATCCCTACTCCAACTTGTTGGACATTTGTTGGAATTTGTTGGAAATGTTTAAAAAAGTTATTAGACTTTCAAGTTCATGGCGCCAAGTACATGACCAACACTACAATCTTCTTGAAAGTTCAAAAATCATAACCAACAATTTGAATAAACCATTGTTGGACATTGTTGGAAAATGTTGGTCAAAATTCAAAGCTCTATAAGAAACATAAAATGTAGTGCTGGAAGTTGGCACCACAAAACGGTATTTCGGATAAAATTAATTTTTTATCAACAGAAAACTTCCAAAAACTATTAAAAACGGTCCAACAAACTTATTTGAACCCTTTAGAATGAAAAACAAGTGCCCAACAACCTTTATCCATTTATAAATGAGCATTTTCATCTAGCACTTCAACTCATGATATACGTATGTGAAATGAAAAAAAAATGTTAAAAATTAATTTCTCAATACACTATTCCAACAACTTTTAAAAACGGTCCAATAGACTTATTTGAACCCTTTAGAATGAAAAACAAGTGCCCAACAACCTTTGTCACTTTATAAATGAGCATTTTCATCAAGCACTACAACTTATTTTGTAATTAGGTTTTATTTAAAAGAATTAAAAGTCAAGTTTAAAATTGTGTTCTTTTTTACACTTTCAGTAACTTATAATTATATTCTTTTTATAAACATTCATTTTATAAACTTAATATTTTTACTTTGCCATGCTTTAGTTAATAACATTGCGTGAGGTTTGATCTTTTTTGATCCTTTGCATTTTGTTATTTTTAATGCAAGGTCGTCATGCTGTTCCCAATAACCATTGATTCTTTTGCAGTATGCTATATAATGTGCTAAAATTCCTTGAAAACCTTCAATAAATGCCACAACTGCTACAAATCTATACCTATTTAATAACATTTAAAATGCAATATAGTTACCAATAAACATATACATTTTATTTACAGTTTTATGAATAGGTAATCAACATTACTTTGATATTAATTATTCTTATGAATGTACGTTAAAAATATTTATATTATCTTACTTAGGTCCATTTATTTGAATGTTATTTGGTATATCTTCTAGTTTGCACTCTAAATCATTTTCTGATTTATTTATTATTGTATCAATCCATACATGATTATTTATCGACTTCGTTACCGTTATTGTTCCGCTACATCCTCTGCGGTAACATTTTCTTTCGTATGATTCTAGTGGGTAGGTTTTCATTTTTTTGATTGAGTTTTCAATATTTTGAAATCCACCTAATATTGAATCATATTATTTCTAATTCCCATAGTATAATATTTATAAATTTCAAAATATTTATTATTTGTATTCTTATTTATATTTGTATGTCCTTAATGTTAATTTCGTATATCGTCAACTAATCGTTTGTTAGGTTTGATAGGTCCCGATATTTTAATTTTTTATGTTTTGCGGCCCTATTTTTGGAAAATAATAATGTACTTTTTTGCACTTAGTTTAACATTGGAATGTTTTGTAATTTGTTGAATCGATTCCTGATATCCTGATACAAATCTATTGTTCCCATTTCTTTACTAAATTATGATTATATCAAAACTATATTTTATTGCACCAAATATGTTTATTAATTTAGAAATTTTAATTATTGGACAGAGAACGTTGTTTTTTCAATGGTAATGATTGAATTTAATAGTTAACTAAATAGTATTGAAGTTTATACATTTTATTTTTTATTTTATTTTTTTATTGTTATTTATATTGGATCATAGTTTAAAGGTCCGCGCACACTGCCGCGGTGGCGGTGGCGGTAAAATAGATCCCATGTAAAGCATAATCGGCGCGCACACTGCAACGCGGTGGCGGTGGCGGTAAGAATATCGCAGCGCGGTGAAACCAAATATCGCATCCGGACCTATTTTCACCGCCACCGCGACGCGGTAAATCTAAGATAAGATAAGATTCAACACTGCTTATAGTATATACAATGTATATATTATATATGTTGATAGTATACTACAGTATTATATATAATATGCTCATGTAGTTACTGTCGTAGCGTGTCTAGGGGAGGGGTGTTCAACCCCCCAGAAATTTTATATATAAGCCAAAATTATTAAATAAATATATTATGAAAATTTCTACGCACACCCCTGGTTAGTGGTTACTGTAGTTACTAGTTACTACTTGCTACTAGTACTACTATATTTACAAGGTTTCAAAAATTATTTTAAATTGTCATTTTAGTTGATAATGTATGTTAACTTATTTTTTTTATATAATTTATCTAGAATATAAATAAAATAAATAAATAAATATTGAAACATTTTCAGATAATATTTGAAATATCAAATGTGTGATAGGTATAATTTTATATAATAATAGGTAGTTTATTTTTTCCCGGGAATTTAATTTTAGAGACCAATCAACAATAATATAAGCTATGTTGTGTGATTTGTAATAAACGATTATTGAATCGAAATACTTCAACAGCTACAAATGTTCATTGAAAATAATACAAAAGGCCAAATGATATTACCTAGATCCTATAGGAATACGTACATAAAATGTTTCTATTACCAATTGTGAAACTTAGTCCATATCATATTAGATAAATTATTCTAATTAAATGAATATTTAATTAATCAACTTTCATTAGGTATATTTATTTATTGCATTAGTGTACATGAAAATCTTTGCAAATTATGCAGTGTGCGTGTGCCCGTGTGCGTGGACAGTGATAGTCACCGCCACCGCTACCGCCGCAGTGTGCGCGGGCTAGCGATATCCGTTATCGCCACCGCTACCGCCACCGCCACCGCGGCAGTGTGCGCGGACCTTAATACTGTGTTGTGTGATAAAGAACGTAATAAAATACGATTTGATATTTTATTCAGAGACCTATCATATTACGAGTAATGTATTCGTTTTAATATTTCTATTGAAAGATTTTAGTTTTGCGCTACCAACTAGCATAACTAACCACGTGGGTTTTTATAATTTTGTTTATATTCGTAAATAAAATTGTAGTCTATGTTATCAAAATCTATACTTTGCTATGAAGCAAAATGTTTTATTCCGACTTCTATCAAACCATACGTATCACGAATGCAAAAAAATAATCTTATCGACAAGGTTATATCAATATTTTTATTATTAACAAAAATAATTATCTGTATTACTTTTTATATGTACCTATTACTATTTCCTGTAGGTTTATCGGCATAAATATTCTTGGAACTATAGACTGTGTTGCATCAATATTGCATGTGTGATATTCCCACATACTTGGTTCATTTTTAAATAAGATTTCAATTAGATCCGTAACGTTAAATTGACAATCCAATTTAGTCAGTCCATATATCAATTTTCTTTTTCGTCCTAAAGATTCTAATAATGTAGCTCTTTTTTTGTATAATTCGGCATTCGCACCATTGTATATCAAATGTCTACATAGTTGCATCATTTCATTTTTGGTATTGTCCACAAAATTTGCGTACGTTACGGAATCGATATAACCAGTAGCTAAACTTTGAAGGATTGTGTCGAATGGACACGTATTAATAACTTTGTATGATACGGTTTTTTTCCCAAGTTTAATTGGTGTTGGGTTCAAACAATTTCCGTTTCGTATGTTATCAATGGAATGGCAGCTCTTCGATTTTATTTTTTATTTTATTTCTGGATGATTAACTAGATATAAAGATTTCTTTTTTTTTGGATATTTGGATTTATTTCTCCAATTTTCTTTTTCTTTCAATTCAGCTGTCTCCTTAGATATTGATACCAACTCGTCTTCAGATGTATTATACATGTCTTCAATGCCATCTTCTTCTTGATCCTCATTTTCTCCATCTGTGTCATCTTCTTCTTGGTACTCATTTTCTTCCTCGATTTCATCTTCATCTTGGTACTCAATTTCTTCTCCGATTTCATCTTATTGGTCTTTATTTTCTCCTTCAGTCACATCCTTTCCTTGGTAATCTTTTTTTCATTTTTATGATTCGTTAATGTTTTCATTTTACTTCCAGTTAGTTTCATAGAACCTCTAATAGATCTCAAATGGATGGCTATACATTTGTCAATTCTTAATCTAGGCTTTCTTTTGTCAATAATTGTTGATTTTAAATCTGCAAAGTAACCCTCAATCCTCGCAGATGAACCGATTTTATGAGGACTTTTAAATTTATATACCATAAAGGAAATTCTTTGCATATGTTATTTCAAAGTTTGACAAAATCTATACAATAATAAGGATTTAGTCTATTTCCTTCCACTGCTGCTTCTTCGATAACTTCTTCATTTATACGAGTAATCCATTGTTTTAGTCTCGAATTGATTTCTTGATCATCTGGCTCTTTTTCAGGATCACAATGGAAACCGTTGGTTGATAGTATGGCTTTATAATTTTTGTCGTCAAATTTAAAATTATCAATTCCAGAAATCAGATCTTCTAAGAACATTCTCGCTTTTTCGGCGGGTGTTTTTTCTTCATACGTGTCCGTCCCATAAGTTTCAACTGTTGCTATAATTAAAATATTTCTTAATATACAATCAAAATAATCGATACTTTCAGATTTAATCAACAATCCAACTGAACGGACATAGAAATCTTTGACTTGTTTTCTTCCTTGTAAACATTTCCATTTACACATCATATGTATAATGTGAGCCATATCAATACGTATAAAACATGGTGGAACTTTAGATATTTTGTTATCCGTCATGCACAAAAAACACGATTCTGAGTATTCCTCTAATGACATTCCATTACAAAATGCTCGGGTTGTTGCTGCTAAAAGTGCTTTCGAATAATCTAAAACACATTCATCGGGTGGTTTCATACCTGATGTTATCCAGTTGGCCATCCAATAATATATACTTAACGTATGTAGTATGTCCAATAAATACGCGAACTGATTATCTACAGCGGTCTATAGGTCAAAGTACGACATCATACTATTTTAGGCTCACTCTACAACTACTAATAATGTGACAGTAATCGTCCGACCGTCGAGATTATTGTACTAAAAGCACACGTGTCGTTTAAGTTTTTAGTTTTTTTTTGTATTGTCGAAATGGAAATTGACAGTTTAACCGAACAACGAATAATTATTAAATTTTTGGTGAAACTTGGGAAAACCTCACTACAAATGCATGAAATGTTAAATACTGTTTATGGAGATGATGCTCTGAAGAAAACAGCTCTTTTTAAGTGGATTAAGCGTTTCCAAGAGGGCCGTGAAGACTGCAAAAACGATACGAGACCAGGACGTCCTTCAACCACTTGTAACGACCTAAACATTGATCGTGTGCAGTCTCTAGTGCTTTCCGATCGAAGAATGACAATCCGGATGTTGGCTGATACGCTAAGTATCGGAAAATCGTCTGTGCACACAATTTTGACGGAAAATTTAGGTTTGAAAAAATTGTGTGCGAAAATTGTTCCAAAGCTGCTAACACCGGACCAAAAGTTGAGGCGAAAAGAGTGCTGCATTGACTGGAAAAATTCGGCACTCACTCCTAATTTTCTTGAAAGGGTTATCACTGGTGACGAATCATGGTTTTACGAGTACGATCTAGAACTTAAAACTCAGAGCATGGAGTGGAAGTTAAAAAATGATCCCCGAACGAAAAAATGTCGTAAAAGCCGGTCATGTTAATCGTTTTTTTTGACTACCGTGGTATTGTGCATCATGAATATCTTCCTGAAGGACAAACTGTAAATGCTATTTTCTATGTGGAAATTCTTAAGCGCTTACGAGATCGTGTGCGACGTGTACGACCAAATTTGCTAGGAGAGGACGGGTGGATTTTGATAATGCGCCGGCTCATTCTTCATTGCTGGTCCGTGAGTTTTTGGCCCGAAATTCAATCACAACACTTGACCCCCCCCCTATTCTCCAGATTTAGCCCTCTGTGATTTTTTTTTGTTCCCAAAATGTAAAATGGTCATGAGGGGTCAGCATTGGGACGATGTGGAAACCATAAAGCGCGAAACGACAAGACAGCTGAAAAGCCTAACTTCTGAAGACTTAGTAGTATCGTGATTTTCAGAAAGTTGTGCTATTGGTACAAAATGACCAGAAAAATTATCAACCATTTGATATAAAAAAAATATGTCCAGAAGAAATTTTATTTGATGTCTTTTCAATTGGTAAAATCATTGATCCTGTAGCATCTGCTGACATAGAAACCCAGTTTCGCCTACGAATAGCCTTATATACATGACATTGTAATGGAGACCAATAATGCACAAAGAACTTAACGTAACAAATAGTATGTATACTTCCACTATGTTCTACACCATATATAATTTCTATTAATGATTTAATAGGATCTGATCCATAAGTCCCCAGAATACAATCAACAGTATCTTGTTTTGCCTTTCGTAATACTTCTGTATGATATAATATTGGAGGTTCACTGTCACCGTATTCCATATTTTGATCTGCATAGTGTTTTCTCCATTGACTTGCACCTAATCATCTTCACCGATATCTTTACGTTTAGGAAATCGTAAGTAACGTTTTTTCGATTCTTGGTGATTTATTCTACTCGTATCAGCTGAGTAAATATTAATCTGCACGTCTTTATCAGAGTGAAGTTCATCCTCAATATGGGCGTAAAAAAAAGATCTGCAAGCAGAGTCTGTACATATTCCGCTAAATGTAATAAATTATCCTTTACCTGAATATGAAACATGGTGTTTTAAAATAGAAAACGTGCACGGTAGTTTGTGTTGCTCCCAAAACGCATCTAAAAACAAATCGGTCCATCGCAATAAGTTATATTGTATTAATAAGATCCCAAAAAGAAAATAATCAAATAAGTTTGTTGGACCCTTTTTAATAGTTGTTGGAAGTGTAAACTGAGAAATTAATTTTTTAATATTTTTCCAATTACGCATACGTATATCATGATTATATGAGTTGTAGTGCTAGATCAAAATGCTCATTTATAAATAGACAAAGGTTGTTGGACACTTGTTTTTCATTCTAAAGGGTCCAAATAAGTTTGTTGGACCATTTTTGAAAGTTAATGGAATCGAGAACTGAGATATTAATTTTTTATTTTTTTCCTATTACGCATACGTATATCATGATTATATGAGTTGTAGTGCTAGATCAAAATGCTCATTTATAAATGGACAAAGGTTGTTGGACACTTGTTTTTCTTTCTAAAAGGTTCAAATAAGTTTGTTGGACCTTTTTTTATTGTTGATGGAAGTGTAAACTGAGAAATTAATTTTTTAATTTTTTTTGCAATTACGCATACGTATATAATGATAATATGAGTTGTAGTACAAGATGAAAATGCTCATTTATAAATGGACAAAGGTTGTTGGACACTTGTTTTTCTTTCTTAAAGGTTCAAATAAGTTTTTTGGACCATTTTTGAAAGTTGTTGGAATTGAGAATTGAGAAATTAATTTTAAACATTTTTTTTTTCATTTCACATACGTATATCATGAGCTGTAGTGCTACATGAAAATGCTCATTTTTAAATGAATAAAGGTGGTTGGACACTTGTTTTTCATTCTAAAGGGTTCAAATAACTTTGTTGGACCGTTTTTAATTGTAGTTGGAAGTGTGAACTGAGGAATTTTTTTTTTTTTCCAATTACGCATACCTATATCATGATTATATGAGTTGTAGTGCTAGATGAAAATGCTCATTTATAAATGGATAAAGTTTGTTGGACACTTGTTTTTCATTCTAAAGGGTCCAAATAAGTTTGTTGGACCATTTTTGAAAGTTGTTGGAATTGAGAATTGAGAAATTAATATTAAACATTTTTTTTTTAATTTCACATACGTATATCATGATATGTAGTGCTAGATAAAACTGCTCATTTATAAATGGACAAAGGTTGTTTATTTATTTATTTATTTTATTTTTTACGGAATAAATCCATTTACAATATTAATATATAGTGTACAGTATAACAAAACATATGATGAATATTTAGTTTAGTGATTACATATTATTTAAACCTAGATATAGTATAAACTATAAGTACATAAAAATGGTAAAAGTATAATAAAATATAATTACATTTAGACTGAACTAACAGTGAACAATTAGAAACATTGAAACAAAACAAAAAATACATTTTAAATAATCAAACCTTAAATGCTGATTTAATACTATTTATATTACAAAAAAACAAATCTAAGTTAACTGAATTTGCAATAGACATCAGTGAATTTATTGGGGAGGAAAAAGAATAATTTGTTCGTATATTTTTCAAAGTGAATAAATCGTTATTTCTAGTTAAATTAATTTTTGCTTTGAAATTTAGTCTTTCTAGTATTTCTTGGCATTCAATATTGTTATTTAATAAATTAAAAAGAAAAATGTAAGCTAGATGTTTTCTTCGATTCCTCAAAGTAGGTATGTTGAAAAAACCAGATACTCCCTCATAACCGGAATGTGAATGGCGTTCTACATTACATTTGTAGGATAAAAAGCGTAAAAAAGAATTTTGAACGGAATCAAGAGTATGATTTAGAATTAAGGAATTAGGAGACCAAATGAAAGCAGCATATTCTTGTTGAGAACGTACAATAGAAAAATAGATGTTTTTTAATGCGAAATGATTGTTAAAACTTGAACATTGTCGTTTCAAGGATCCTAACTTCGAAGATGCTTTATTTTTTATTTTATTGATATGTTGTTTAAAATTCATTTTTGTGTCAAAAAGTACACCTAAATCATTTATTTAATATACACGTTGGATTTCAAGGTTTAAAAATTTGTAATTAAAATCGAGAATGGTTTTTTTTTGAGAGAATGAGATAATTGAACATTTATTTATATTTAGTTCCATGCCGTTATTTGTGCACCAACCGCAAAATGTGTCTAAATCTGATTGTAACTTCAATGCATCAGAAACGGAGCAAATAGTTTTATATAATTTAGCGTCATCGGCAAAAAGTAGAATATTTGTATGTTTTAGTGAAGAAGAAATATCATTTATGTATAATAGAAATAACAGAGGAGAAATGTGGTCTCCTTGTGGTACCCCGGATGTTATAGGAATCGGATTTGATAAAAAATCATTATATTTTACAATTTGAAATCTTTCTGTTAAAAATGAAGAAAACCATGATAATAGAGGATTTTTTATACCATAATGATTTAATTTAGATATTAATAAGTTATGATCAATACGATCAAAAGCTTTCTTAAAATCAGTATATATCACATCTGTTTGTGTATTCATATTAAAAGATTCAAAAATGGTTTGTTTGAATGTGGCTAAATTAGTAATGGTTGATCGTTTAGTAAGAAAACCATGTTGTTCTTTGATAATAATGTTTTTAAATATAGGGAATAGTTTGTCATTTATTAATTTTGTAAAAATCTTAGGTATGATTGATATTTTTGAGATAGGACGATTATTTAAAACGGATGAACGATCTCCTTTTTTAAATAACGGGGAAATATAAACTATTTTAAAAAATGATGGAAAAGTTCCAGATGATAACGATTGTTTAAATAAGTAGTGGATTGGATATGATAATATGAAGCGGTAATTATAAAGAAATTTAGGGGATATATTATCAGGACCGGGAGATAGATTTATATTTAGATTGTCTAATTCGTTGAAAATATCCATTAAAGAAATGTCGATATTGCAAATATTTGGTATTGAATTTAAAAAGTTATGTTTGTAATCAGGATTTGTTAAAGGTGATGTGTATACACTTGAAAAATATTCTTTAAACATTTCTACTATGGACTGTCCATCGCTTGCCTCCTTGTCATTAAATTGTATTAAATTTGGAAGGTGATTTTTAGGTTTTTTATCGTTAAAAAATTTCCAGAAGTATTTGGGATTTGATATTACATTATTTTGAACATTTTTTAAATATGTAGAATAGTCTATATGTCTTAGATTTTTGCATTTAGTTCTTAGATTTGAAAATTTTATGTAATTTGAATAAGATTTTAAATATTTAAAATTATAATGAGCTTTTTTTTTTTGATTAATTAGTGATTTAAGTTCATTACTAAACCATATAGGATATGAAGAGTTGCGTTTTATGTAAGTTGGCACAAAGCTATTAATTATGTTAGATAATAACGAGTAGAATAATGAAATATTTGACTCTAAATTATTTTCTAAGAATATATCCAACCAATTAATCGATGCTAGTGATAAATATATTTGATAGTAATTTGCTTTTCCCCAATCATATACAATTTCATTATATTTTAAATCTTTTATTTTTAAAAGTGAAACAACACAACTTATTTCAAGCGGAGGGTGATATAAATCAACATTTACTACAGGAAACTTATTTAAAATTACATTAATAGAGTTATTGTTAGATATAACATAGTCAAGAATATCATTTTTTGAATTACAAATATTATTAAATTGAAACATATTTAAGAAGGAAATGTTGTCAAAAAAGAAATTTGTTGTATTTATTGAAATGGCTGAGGGGATATTAAAATCGCCAAGTAAAATGATATCTGAGTTGGGATAGTTATAATATATATCGTTTATTATTTTAAAATATTTTGAATATACTTCTATAGCTGCTTTGTTAGGAATATAAATTGAGCTTATAATAACGGTTTTATCTTCAAATTTAATTAATACAATAACCATTTCTAACGTATTATCGGATATATTAATACATCGAGAATATAATTTGTTATCAACAGCAATAAGTACTCCGCCACCTCTAGTAAGATTACTATTGTAAGTATTTCTATCACATCGAAAAATATTATATTCATTAAAACCTAATCCTGAACTATTTATATTGTTAGATAACCAGGTTTCAGTAAAAGCATAGACGTTGAAGCAAGAAAAGGGAATGCGGGAGTTTAACATTTGGGTTTTTGTGTTTAAGCCACGTACATTTTGATAATAGATTGAAATAGTAAATGGATTTGATTTTACATGTTTTTTGAGTTAATAATTTGTGGATTACCTTTTATGTATCTAATTATAATATTAGTTTCTCCTTTTTCGCGACGTGATTCGAGTTCTTTCCGAAGTAGTGCCATTTGTTCTCTTTGTTTGATTGTTCCATCTGATGAAAAACGTATGTCTTTAAAATCCGGAGAATGACGTAGAATTGATTGTGCACGTAATGTTTCAAAGACAGATTTTGTATCCGCAAGAGTTATTTTTAACGGGCGTGTTCGATCTGAAGGTTTTCCTAAACGGTTGAAACGGTCTACCTTCATTTCTTTGAATATAAGTTTCAAACTGTCATCATCGGATATAGGATTTTGTGTGTTATTTAAATTTTCCGGTAAGTTATACAAGATTATATTTTGAGCTCTTGATTGTCTATCAGTTAATTCATTTAATATATTTAATTCATCAAATTGAGTGGTTAAAGTAGTTTTTTCGATTTTTATTAATTTGTTTTCAAGTTCAGGAATTTTAGTTTTTAAAAATGAATTTTCAGTAGCTAGTTTATTTATTTCAGTAGATAGATCATCAAATCGTTTATTAAAACTTTTTAAAGTTTTATTTTGATCATTCATTGAATTGATCATTTTATTTTGTGTAGACTTTACCTCATTTAAATATTTTAATATAGAATCTAGTTGATCTTGCATTGTTGAAGATATAAAATAATGATAAAAAAGACAATTTATAAGATAGTAGACATAATACGATATCACTGATAGGTAATAATATAAAATATAATTAGCACAACATAGTCGTATGACTGTACAACAGTAACTATTGACACATGTATTTAATTCTAAAGGGTTCAAATAAGTTTGTCGGACCGTTTTTAATTGTTGTTGGAAGTGTAAACTATGAAATTAATTTTTTAATTTTTTTTCCAATTACGCATACGTATATCATGATTATATGAGTTGTAGTGCTAGATCAAAATGCTCATTTATAAATGGACAAAGGTTGTTGGACACATGTATTTCATTCTAAAGGGTTCAAATAAGTTTGTTGGACCGTTTTTTATAATTGTTGGAATTGTGAATTGAGAAATTAATTTTTTAATTTTTTTTCCAATTACGCATTCGTATATCATGATTATATGAGTTGTAGTGCTAGAAGAAAATGCTCATTTATAAAAGGATTAAGGTTGTTGGACACTTGTTTTTCATTCTAAAGGGTTCAAATAAGTTTGTCGGACCGTTTTTAATTGTTGTTGGAAGTGTAAACTATGAAATTAATTTTTTAATTTTTTTTCCAATTACGCATACGTATATCATGATTATATGAGTTGTAGTGCTAGATCAAAATGCTCATTTATAAATGGACAAAGGTTGTTGGACACGTGTATTTCATTCTAAAGGGTTCAAATAAGTTTGTTGGACCGTTTTTTATAATTGTTGGAATTGTGAATTGAGAAATTAATTTTGTAATTTTTTTTCCAATTACGCATTCGTATATCATGATTATATGAGTTGTAGTGCTAGAAGAAAATGCTCATTTATAAAAGGATTAAGGTTGTTGGACACTTGTTTTTCATTCTAAAGGGTTCAAATAAGTTTGTTGGACCGTTTTTAATAGTAGTTGGAAGTGTGAACTGAGAAATTAATTTTTTATTTTTTTCCTATTACGCATACGTATATCATGTTTATATGAGTTGTAGTGCTAGATGTAAATGCTCATTTATAAACGGATAAAGGTTGTTGGACACTTGTTTTTCATTCTAAAGGGTTCAAATAAGTTTGTTGGACCGTTTTTAAAAGTTGTTGGAATTGTGAATTGAGAAATTAATTTTTAACAGTTTTTTTTTCATTTCACATACGTATATCATGAGTTGTAGTGCTAGATGAAAATGCCCATTTATAAATGGACAAAGGTTGTTGGACATTTGTTTTTCATTCTAAAGGGTTCAAATAAGTTTGTTGGACCGTTTTTAAAAATTGTTGGAATTGTGGATTGAGAAATTAATTTTTAACATTTTTTTTTTTTCATTTCACATACGTATATCATGAGTTGAAGTGCTAGATGAAAATGCTCATTTATTTTATAAATGGATAAAGGTTGTTGGACATTTATTTTTCATTCTAAAGTGTTCAAATAAGTTTGTTGGACCTTTTTTTATTGTTGTTGGAAGTGTAAACTGAGAAATTAATTTTTTAATTTTTTTTCCAATTACGTATACGTATATCATGATAATATGAGTTGTGGAGCTAGATGATGATGCTCATTTATAAATGAACACAGGTTGTTGGACAATTGTTTTTCATTCTAAAGGGTTCAAATAAGTTTGTTGGACTGTTTTTAATTGTTGTTGGAAGTGTAAACTGAGAAATTAATTTTTTAATTTTTTTTCAATTACGCATACGTATATCATGATTTTATAATTTGTAGTGCTAGATGAAAATGCTCATTTATGAATGGATAAAAGTTGTTGGACACTTGTTTTTTATGGTAAAGGGTTCAAATAAGTTTGTTGAACCGTTTTTGAAAGTTGTTGGAATTGTGAAATGAGAAATTAATTTTTAACATTTTTTTATTCATTTCACATACGTATATCATGAGTTGTAGTGCTAGATGAAAATGTTCATTTATAAATGGACAAAGGTTGTTGGACATTTGTTTTTCATTCTAAAGGGTTCAAATAAGTTCGTTGGACCGTTTTTTATAATTGATGGAATTGTGAATTGAGAAATTAATTTTTTAATTTTTTTTCCAATTACGCATGATTAAATAAGTTGTATTGCTAGATGAAAATTCTCATTTATTAATAGATACAGGTTGTTGGAAACTTTTTTTTCATTCTAAAGGGTTCAAATAAGTTTGTCAAACCGTTTTTAAAAGTTGTTGGAATTGTGAATTGAGAAATTAATTTTATAATTTTTTTTCCAATTACGAATATGTATATCATGATAATATGAGTTGTGGAGCTAGATGATAATGCTCATTTATAAATGGATAAAGGTTGTTGGACACTTGTTTTTCATTCTAAAGGGTTCAAATAAGTTTGTTGGACCGTTTTTAATAGTTTTTGGAATTTTCCTGTTGATAAAATATTAATTTTATCCGAAATACCGTTTTGTGGTGCCAACTTTCAGGACTACATTTTATGTTTCTTATAGAGCTTTTAATTTTGACCAACATTTTCCAACAATGTCCAATAATGGTTCATTCAAATTGTTGGTTATGATTTTTGAACTTTCAAGAAGATTGTAGTGTTGGTCATGTACTTGGCACCATGAACTTGAAAGTCTAAAAACTTTTTTAAACTTTTCCAACAAATTCCAAAAAATATTCAACAATGTCTAACAAGTCGGAGTAGGGATTGTTGGAGTGTTTTTGGAAAGTTTTGAAGACTTTGTAATGGTAACTACACGTACCTAAGTTGTTGGTGTAATTTTTCTTCTTCTACGATGCGTATACAAGATTGTTGGACCACTTTTTAATGTTGTTGGACACCCGAATTCAATATAACGACAATTAAAAATGTTTGATATGAACATAAGGCGAAAAAGTGTAAAATGTAGTGCTAGAGGAAAATGGTGTTTTAAAAACATAGGAAAGTGGTTTGAGTAACTTTTCTTCTTCTACGATATTTAAACAAGTTTGTTGGACCACTTTTTAAAGTTGTTGGTTACCAAAACTTAAAAATATAAAATATAAAATTTTCTATTTAATTATTAGGTGTAAAATGAATGATGTAGTGCTAGAGAAAAATGGTGATTTAAAAACTTGGGAAAGTTGTTGGATTGATTTTCCTTCTTCTATGATGTGTAAACAAGTTTGTTAGACCCCTTTTTATGGTTGTTGGACACCAGTACTTAATAATATAAAATATTAAATTTTTCTATTTCAAAATTTTTAATTGATATATCATTTTTTATATGAATCAAATATAACTACTGAACAGTGTATAAATTCAAAATATTTGTTTAATCGGTGTCTAACGAAAGCCCAACAACGTCTTAAAATGTTATGTGTATATTTTTGGATCTGTTTTTAGCGTTTCATTTTGATTTGTAGTGCCAGTTGTGAAGTTGGCACTACAAAATTTGAACTTGAATTACTTTTGAAATACGTTCCAACAAATTCCAATAAGTGTCCAAAAATGTTATACGAGCATTGTTGGTAGAGTTTTAAAGTTTTATTTTCCGTTTGTAGTGCTGGTCATGTAGTTGGCACTACAAACTTTGAACTTGAATAACTTTTGAAATAAATTCCAACAATTGTCCAACAACGTCCAACAAGTCCGAGTAGAGTTTGTTAGAATGGTTTTACATTATTGTGCCAACTTTGTAGTACCAGTTTCACGTAGGTGTACACTACACTGATTACGATTATAAGTTGTAAGCTAATATAATATAACAATAACGAGTGAAAGACAATTTTCTATATTAAATAATCAATAGTGAAAGAATAATATTCAATATAATACTGGCATACTAACTGCATAGGACTAAATGTAACGTTCAATGTTTTGCCAACCGACAAAATGGCGAAAACTGATAAGCCAAGCTTCAGTAAATATCGACAGTACCTTTTCTAGTTAGTATAGAAGTCTGTGGTTGTTCAGCTGCTGATAACGATTCGTATCATTGAATCTGTGTATCACGACCATAGACATAAATCATAATATGATGTCTATGAACACGACCATTATAGCACAGAACAATATTTTATAGATTATAGATAGTACGTTTATTTTACTATCGTTATACATATTTTCGGAAAATAATAACATTGGTCATACTATTATCATGGTTAATGTTTTAAGTTTTTAACCATATTAACTAAATATTAATAGGTTATAGCCTATAGGCATTGTTAGTAAGCGGCGATAATGAACCAAATTAGTATTATTTAGTAATATGTGATGTATTCTGTATTTTTTAATAATAAACTAATATGTATATATTTGTGATAAACATTGTTTTCTTTTTTCCTTAATTATATTTGGTTTAATTCTTAAATTTTCACATTATTTAAATGTGACTTAAATAATGTGAATAAAGAAATATTATGGAAATTAATATTTGATGCATATAGAATAATAGATTTTATTGCCAACCGAGAATATGGCGGACAAATGATAAGAGCACTCTGTCAGGCTTCATCGTTCTCAATGATAAATGCCGCGAGTAACTTATGTAGTTAGTATAGAAGTCTGTGGGAACAACACGCCACAGAATAAGTTAAATTTAGTTAAATTGTCTCTGACATGTGTTAGTGCAAGGTGTATAATTATATTGTACCTATTTAGTATTAATCCACCATTGAACCATTCCACCTTGATTTAGTTAGTACTTAGTGATTAGTTAGTGTTTGCTATAGTAGCTGAAAAGAGTAAATATATAAGTTATTTCAATGTGGAACCTAAAAGATTGAAAACTTATGAAGATGAAGATGATCCTCAAGTAGTGAGAATTTAATTTGAGTTTTCAAAATGTCTGGTGAGGTACCTAATTATTTACCTATATATATTTTATTGCTTCAGATTCCTGAAAAACCACAATACATCCTTGTAATTCAAAAAATCATATTTCTACTTCTAGTACTAATATTTGTTCTTATGACATTAGCTTATATGTTGGACCAAAGCCAGTATGGTAAAATAATAATTAATAATAAATGATTTTTTAAAATTAATGATTATAGTTTAATTTGAATTTGAGGAGAACTGTATAAAATAAAATTTTTATTGTTAGGTTAAGTTTACTAAGTATTTTATATGTATCAATATATATATATATATATATATATATATATATATATATATATATATATATATATATATATATATATATATATATATATATATATTTATTTAATATGTATGTTTGTACAAATAACATACAATTTATTTAAAATTTATAAAAAAGATCAATGATAATAGAAACATCAAAATATGTGTGATTAGGTAGGTATCTACATTTTATGGAAAATATTTTATAAACACAGTTATTTTATACTCTTTTTTTATTGAGTTGTACAAAGGTCTTACTTTAAAAAATTTATCACTATTGTCTGTAGGATTTATCTGTCTGTAAAATAAATTATCTTGTACATGAAAATTAGTTCTTAGTTCAAAAAATCTATTTTTTGTCATATTATCTGCTATTATATTTATTCGATACTGTTGTCGCCACAGCACAATGATACGTCACGCAGTCGAGCACGGCCAGATCAAAGGTCGTGCCGTTGTTGTATTTGTGTCTAGCGAGACAACTGGTCGGCCGCCGTGTTATGTAACACATGCTATCGGCCTATGGTGGGTGATATGCAAATGTTGTTGTCACCGGCCAGTAATATACACACTGTTCGTCGTCTGTACCGGTGTTATGTGCGTTTTGCGAGTAGCCACGTTCAAACGGCTCGCACTACATTGTTTTGCGAAATTACTACGTATCTAATTTCTGAGGTGGCGTCTGTTCTCCGCTGCAGATACGTCGAGTTTTTTTGCTTGAGTTGATGGTCGTCTGCATCGATATTGATGGTGCGTAGTGCGTACGAATTACCCGTCGTTGTAATTATTCGCCGTGCGTAACTATTGCACCTTATATATACACAGCGGCGTACCCGTCGTGTCGTCAGCATACACGGTATCGGTTGCTGTCGCGTTACGTCCGCCGGTTTCGACATTCGGTATACCGAGCGTGTTTGTGTCCGTTGGTTAACCAAAACACGCAAGTGATCCCCGGTGCTGCCGTCGTTCATGCCGGGAGCTCGTCGTCAACGTCACGGGTCACCACGATCTACGGCATTTAAACCCAGGGTCACGTAACGTTCTTATTATTATTATTCATAGGTTAAGATATTATTGTTGTGATTTATTTTAGTCCTAAGCTCCCACCCTTAGCCATTTCATTGTTATAGTCTTAAGACGGTAGGAGAATAAACATTTATTGTCAATTTACATCGTGTGTCATCAATTTTCTTTCTTTTATTCTTCTTATTCTGGTTCTCATTCTTTTACCAATATCGGCGTAGTAGGAAACCGTGATATTCAAAATTCGGACCTGCTGCCCAAACATTTGGTCCTTCGGGCCGGATAGTCATTGAAAAATATAATACAGTCCACTAGTCTTACCAATCTCTAGGTAATTTGTTCCATATATATATCAAAATATTAGTTAGCCATGCCTCTCACTCCTGCAGAAATCGAAGGTGCAGAACGACTTCTAATACGTACTATCGCAAAACGTGATTCTCTCGTCGTACAGATGAGTTTGTTGCATGATCTTTCAAAAAATGTCGTTCATAACGCGGCTACCATACTTCCGTTGTTCCGCGCTCGAAAACGCGACATTGATTCACTTCTCGTACAATTCAAATCTGAACAGGATTCAATTTTAGATATACTGGTACAGGTGCAACGTACAAGTGAATACCAAACTAAGCATGCACCGATCGACATTGCGATATCAGAACAATATTATAACATCTTAGCAGTCGCTGAAGAAATTGGTGTGAACGTGCCATTGACGGTACCTCCGGTCACCGTTAGTTCTCAAGAGTGTTTTCATATTCAATTACCAAAAATTGAGCTTCCTCATTTTGATGGTGACTTCTTACAATGGATTGCCTTTCGTGATACGTTCAAATCATTAGTTCATGATAATTCGCAAATAAAAGATATCGAAAAATATCATCATTTGTTGTCCGCCGTCAGTGGAAGTGCTGGTGCTGTCGTACGTTCCCTGCCGCTATCAGAGTCCAACTATGCCGTCGCATGGAAGGCCCTTCTTGACAGGTTTGACAACCCACGCCTTATCATGAATTCGCATCTAGATAAATTGTTTAGCTTCTCCACCTTACGTTCATCGTCGTTGGACGATCTGAAACATTTTTTGGATGTTTTTCAAGAAAATATCGCCGCCCTCAGAAGTTTTGACGTTCCGGACAAAGAGGGTTTTTTGTTATTTTACCTCGCGTCGCGGGTATTGGATTCTAGCACAAAATGTTTATTTGAATCCCAACGTGATAATCGTACAATACCAGTCATCGATGAATTGTTGACATTTGTACAGACTCGATGTCAGGTTCTCCAAAATAGTGCAGTTACATCCAATTGGGGATCATCAGTCAAGAACAAACCTACCTCCTACTCAAAAAAGGGTTCGTCATTCGTGAAGACTTCCTTAGTAGCCAACGTTTCAGAGTCCCACAAACCATGTTTAGTTTGTCGTGGCCCACACCCGCTGTATCGATGTGAAAAATTTCTACAACAACAGGTGTCGGCACGTCTCAAAACGATACAGACACATCGTTTGTGCAGAAACTGCATAAGTGCAGTACACGACACATCAAAATGTTCATCGAAGTATTCATGCCGTCATTGCTCCGCGAAACATCATTCATTGCTTCATGTGGACACACCAAAAACAAAAGGATCCTCGAATCTACCCAGCTCCACCAGTTCTACATCAGGGGACACATCGATAGGTCAGGATGTAGCCACGGTCAATATAGGTACAGCCAGCTGCACAAATTTGAGTGTCTTGGGGACGGCTAGCATTCGGATTCGGGATAAGTGTGGACATTGGATTTATTGCCGAGCTCTCATAGACTCAGGATCACAAGTCTCCGCAATAACTCATAATTGTGCAACCCAGTTAGGCTTAACACGACGTCACAGCGCTATTGACATCGTGGGACTGTCGCAAACACCAATTTCTCGGGTAAAAGGAGTAGTAACCTGTTTGTTCACAGCGAGTTCCATCACCTCTCCGGAATACTCATGCGAGCCCATTGTATTAACCAAGATCACTGGCATATTACCATCCATGAGGCTTAATCCGAGCATTCGCTCGCATTACTCCGCCCTGCAGTTCGCTGACCCATTTTTTGATCGTCCAGGGCGCATCGATTTCTTATTAGGTGCCGATATCTACAACCAACTCTTCACGGACGAAAGCCGTGTGCATCATACTCCAGGTCTTCCGTCAGCGTTCGAGACACGATTAGGGTGGATATTCATCGGTCCTATTGCCCATAATGGTACTGAAAGTTCACCAAACAGTTTGACGGTACGTACAGAGCCGTCACTGGATAAATTGCTCCGTCGGTTCTGGACAGTTGAGGAACCAGTAGTACAACCAATTCCATTCACTGAAGAGCAGAAGTGCGAAGATTGGTTTGTTCGGACAACCCAACGGGATGAGTCAGGCCGGTACATAGTAACGTTCCCTTTCAAGTCAGATCCATGTATTTTGGGTGGGTCACGTACAATGGCCTTATCTCGTTTTCTGAATTTAGAGCGCAAATTACAGGGTAATGACGAATTGTACGCAGAGTATCGGGCGTTCATGGATGCGTACATAAAGCTTGGTCATATGCACCTTGCCACATTGCCTGGAAGGTACATCATCCCGCATCATGCGGTAGTCAAATCCGTGAATGATTCCATCAAACTTCGGGTCGTATTTGATGCATCAGCTCGGACGTCATCAGGTTCAGCGTTGAATGACATCCTGTTCACGGGCCAAAAATTACAGCAAGATATTTCCACATTGTTAATGTCATGCCGTTTACAACGGTACATGTTCACAGCTGACATCTGTAAGATGTACCGACAGATTAAGTTATCTCATTCAGACCAACAATATCAACACATCTTATGGCGCAATTGTCCGTCGGATCCGTTAAAAGAATACGCTCTATCCACCGTCACATATGGGGTTGCGTGTTCGCCATTTCAAGCGATCCGGGTGTTGCACCAGCTAGAAGCGGACGAAGGAGCTAAGTTTCCAGCCACCAAGAATGTGTTAACGTCCCAAACATATGTAGACGATATCATAACCGGGTCCCAGTCCATTGAGTCGGTGCTACTACTCCAGAATCAACTTTGTAACCTCCCGGCAAGTGGTGGTTTTATCTTGAAGAAGTGGGCAAGCAACAGTCCAGAAATTCTTCAAACCATCCCCGTCGAAGATAGAGTCCTTGAATTGTCTTTTGATCCCAAAGACGACGCATATGTAAAGATTCTCGGGCTCCATTGGGACCCCGTCACAGATACGTTCACCTATCATATTGATCATGTTCCGTCTACATTCACCAAAAGAGCAGTTTTATCGTCCATCGCCAAGATATACGATCCGCTTGGTGCTCTAGCGCCGATAACGTTCTGGGCAAAATGTTTTATGCAGAGGTTATGGAAGGAAGGATATGAATGGGACAGTCCCATATCGTCAGAACTAGCATCAGCATGGGCCCTATTCGCCTCCGAATTACCTGTCGTCTCACGTATCCGGATTGCACGTCATATTCCTGTTCAATTAAGTAGCCACGCACAGTTGATTGGGTTCTCCGATGCTTCATTGAAAGGTTACGCCGCGGTCGTATACCTCCGACTTGTATATGTCAACGCGTCACCCACCATTCATCTTATTACCGCTAAATCTAAAGTAGCGCCTTTAAAGTCAGGTCGAGCCGATGAACTTCTATCCGTCCCACGGCTGGAGTTGTGTGGCGCATTGCTGCTGGCACAAGTGCTACAGCGCGTACAAGGGACCATGGCATCTGCTGTGACATTGTCGTCAATTCACGCGTGGACTGATTCAACTGTCGTTTTATCCTGGTTGACGAACGTGCAAGTACAATATAAAATATTCGTCACCAACAGACTCAACAAGATCAAGGAACTAATTCCAACATGCGAATGGCATCACGTGGTTACTTCCCAAAACCCTGCTGACTGCGTATCTCGCGGAATGTTCCCAAAGGATACGCTGGATCATCGCTTGTATTGGGATGGTCCTTCATGGTTGTACGAGAACACTGATGATTGGTCATCCGCCACTTTCCAACCTTTAGCTCCTCATGAGATTCCAGAACAGGCAAGCCACACATTAAGCGCAGTGACAATCGCCACCCAGGTAGATGACCCCGAGTGGTTCCAAAGGTTTTCCTCATTGACAAGACTTCAGCGTGTCATTTCATATATGCACCGGTTCATTGATCGCGCACGAAAACGACAGTCAGCACGTGGATATATTCGACATACCGAACTCGAACGTTCATTGTTCGTGGTCATACGGCTGACCCAGTATCAACATTTCTCGGCGCTCCGCAAATCACTCACGTCAGTACCACCCGAAGCTCCTCCGATACCACTAGCTAGATTGTCTCCCTATATTGATTCCGAAGGAACAATTCGCGTGGGTGGACGTCTGCGGCACTCCGTACTACACGATGCCGCCAAAAATCCCATTTTATTACCAAAAGTGTGTTCTTTGACTACATTGTTAATCCGACACTATCATTTACAGTATCTTCATGCCGGCCCACAGCTTATATCGTCCTTACTTGTGCAACGATATTGGATAATGTCAGCCAGGGCCGCTATCCGTCGCATAACATTTAAATGTATTATCTGCACTCGTCAAAAGGCAACCGCGCCCATACCAATGATGGCAGACTTGCCACCCGCCAGAGTGCGACCATCCCGGCCATTCGCTCACGTGGGGGTGGACTATGCAGGGCCGTTTCTGATCAAGGAAGGGAGGCGGAAACAAGCACGCTCTGTCAAAGGGTATCTAGCCCTGTTTGTTTGTATGGTGATCAAAGCGGTTCACATTGAGGTTGTTTCGGACTTGACCACCGACGCGTTCATTGCTGCATTACATCGATTCGTGTCTCGACGGGGACTCCCGTCAGATATATATTCGGACTGTGGTACGAATTTCAAGGGAGCAAATCGTGAACTCCAGCGTATGTTTTCTGAGCCTGCGGCGCAGGATTTGTGCTCCGGTGCTATCTCCTGCCATTGGCACTTTAATCCACCAGCTTCACCGCACTTCGGAGGGCTCTGGGAAGCAACTGTGAAGTCTTGCAAATACCATTTGAAACGCGTGATTGGAACACAAATGTTGACGTTTGAAGAAATGGCCACACTAGTCAGCCGGATAGAAGCCATCTTAAACTCGAGACCGATCACGCCACAATCTTCCAGCCCACACGATTTGAACCCTTTGACACCAGGTCATTTCTTAGTGGGTGGACCTCTCGTCACAATTGCTGAACCGGATTTAACCACTACTCCGATGAACCGTTTGCGCCGGTGGCAACTGTTAACTTTGTTTCACCAATCGTTTTGGACCAGGTGGGCATCAGAATATCTAGCGAGTCTACAGACCCGAGCCAAATGGATACGACCACAGCTCAATATTGAGGTCGGGGACCTAGTCATCGTCCGATGCCCAAATTCACCACCAACTGCTTGGAAACTCGGCCGCGTGGAAAGCACTCATCCAGGTGATGATGGCGTGGTGCGAGTCGTCACAGTGCGCACCGCCGATGGGACGTTCAAAAGACCATGTGTCAAACTTGTCGTGCTACCTACGCCTGATGATCCTTAACATCTGAACTATTCTTTAATATCATTCTCGTTCCTTTTCTGTTCTCTTTTGTTTATTGTTCCTATATTTAAAAAAAAAAAATGTTGGCCCCCCAATTATTAGTATTACGTGACCCGCGAAGTGTATACCATCCTACATGAGATTGAAAGTCGCTCCAGTCTGCGTCTTTCAAGCCGGGAGTATGTTGTCGCCACAGCACAATGATACGTCACGCAGTCGAGCACGGCCAGATCAAAGGTCGTGCCGTTGTTGTATTTGTGTCTAGCGAGACAACTGGTCGGCCGCCGTGTTATGTAACACATGCTATCGGCCTATGGTGGGTGATATGCAAATGTTGTTGTCGCCGGCCAGTAATATACACACTGTTCGTCGTCTGTACCGGTGTTATGTGCGTTTTGCGAGTAGCCACGTTCAAACGGCTCGCACTACATTGTTTTGCGAAATTACTACGTATCTAATTTCTGAGGTGGCGTCTGTTCTCCGCTGCAGATACGTCGAGTTTTTTTTGCTTGAGTTGATGGTCGTCTGCATCGATATTGATGGTGCGTAGTGCGTACGAATTACCCGTCGTTGTAATTATTCGCCGTGCGTAACTATTGCACCTTATATATACACAGCGGCGTACCCGTCGTGTCGTCAGCATACACGGTATCGGTTGCTGTCGCGTTACGTCCGCCGGTTTCGACATTCGGTATACCGAGCGTGTTTGTGTCCGTTGGTTAACCAAAACACGCAAGTGATCCCCGGTGCTGCCGTCGTTCATGCCGGGAGCTCGTCGTCAACGTCACGGGTCACCACGATCTACGGCATTTAAACCCAGGGTCACGTAACGTTCTTATTATTATTATTCATAGGTTAAGATATTATTGTTGTGATTTATTTTAGTCCTAAGCTCCCACCCTTAGCCATTTCATTGTTATAGTCTTAAGACGGTAGGAGAATAAACATTTATTGTCAATTTACATCGTGTGTCATCAATTTTCTTTCTTTTATTCTTCTTATTCTGGTTCTCATTCTTTTACCAATATCGGCGTAGTAGGAAACCGTGATATTCAAAATTCGGACCTGCTGCCCAAACAGATACTCTGGCTGCCAGTACATAATGATTCGAGGGAACCCAATAATACCATGTACAAATGTATTCCAATAAATACCTTCATTTCTGATGCATTAGTATCTGTCCAGTTTTTAGTATTATTTTGTTTAGCAAATAAATTGGTAAAATGTGCCATGTCGTCAAATGATATAGTTGAAAAGTATTTTAGAAAATATTCTATAGGTGGTAATGGGGCACTTGGAAAATCTTTTTCTGGTACTGCTGTAAAAACAATTTCTCTTGTAGTAAGTGGCTTTGCTTCCCATTTTATGTTTTCTTTTCTCACACTATGATATTTATACGATGTAGTTGGATTTTCTAGCACTCTATCAACCTATGAGAATAGTAAATTTAATTTCAAGATCTTTTTTTGCAATAAAAATTGTACTTACATTTTCTGTTTCAACCACAATATCATCATCAATATTATCAATATTCCAATCTATATCATCCTCTATATTTTGAAAATCAAAATTTTCGTATACTTCATTCATAGCTAGCAGATTATCCAATTCATCTTCTTCATTATTATCTGAACCATCAGAGAAATCAGAGAAATTAGAGTTTTCTCCATTTCCGAGCAATTCTATTATTTTATCGTTGGACAACACACGACGGGACATATTCTAAATAAATAAAAATATACAATGAAATAAGAAATAATAAGTACATAGGGTACCTAGATATTGATGTTGAAAAAAAACATTTTAATTGGTAAAATATACTTACTTTGTGCGAATTGATACAATTGCAATAGGTACGTAAAACTGTCAATATTCTGTAATAGGTAACTACTATGTACCAAATTTGTAAAATAAAATAAAAATAATGAGCAGTGTATGTTTATCTGATGTGTTTACGTTGTCAGGGTTACATTGTTATGATGTAATGGCTAATGATACCGCTCATTCCCCATGTCATCTAGGAAGGACATAAGTTCCCGCGCGTTTTACGGGTGTTTGATAAAACGGTATTCTCTGAACACATGTTTATAAACTATATCATGGAGGAAAAAAATTATCAGAATTTTCCTGGCCGTACTACAACGTTTTATATTATAAAATATAAGATTACATAAGAGATTTTTTTCTTCATGACAACTTGTTCCAACAAAATACGTTTAAGGTTAAGAATACTAATTATTATCATGTTTTGTTATTTTTTTCGTTATTCACACATGTATATTATCATATATAAATTGCAAGTGATACAAATAAACTTAAATATGATTATCAACAGCACTTAAAATAATTTGTCCTTTTACTAGGACAGTGGGAGCGAAAGGGTTAATATAATATACTATAGGAATTTGTTTCTGACAACCTATTTTTATTTATTTTTGCTCTGTACCTAGTTTCTAGATTCTAGGGCCTACTGTAGTGATAATTCGGACCTTCTTTGAACCCCCCCCCCATTTTGAAATCCTGGGCACGCCACTGAACATACTTGTATTTTTTATGTAGCTAAGGCTAACTAAATTATAATTTTATAGTATAAAATAATCAGTACCGCACGCGGAATACCGAATCGTGTGGTCGGACTGATTTGAAATAATGTTATTTTCAATTGTGTGCGGTTTTAGCGATGCGGAATTGCCGCTGCATGTTGCGGCAGGCCGGGGGAATTTCCGGCGGTACCGCACCGTGTGGACGGTTGTATTTATATCAATGTGTTTTCATTGTTAATCCTGCCGCTTGCGGAATTGCCGCATTCTAGCTCTGCGGAAGAAACGAATAGTGTGGCCCGAGCATTAAATAATAATATAATACCATATTTGGATTATTTGGAATGACCCGTATCGCTTCTAATCTATTTTAAGAAATCCATAACTGTACAACACTACAACGAAAAACCGATTTTAAACAAATACTGAAACATATACATCATTTTAAATTTTATAATATAAAATAAAATTCACATTTTCGAATATTAAATAAAACAAAATAATTATTTGTTTGTCCCGTGTTCTAATTTCTAAGTGGGTAGATGTTGTCTCTTTGTCTCCTATGACGCTTCGTCACTGATGTCTATATAAATTATATACTATCTTTGATAGCTACTGGCTATAAATCTGACTATAAATCACCATGTAGTTAATACATTGACGATCATATAAAAGAATTTTATAAACATATTTATGAATATTAGAGTAACTTAATGTTCATTAACGTTTTCCATATTTTATCAATTATCAGATCTTTGTGAAATATTTAAAAATACATACATTGCATATTCAAAAGAATTATACCTAATTTATAATATACACTAATATCATTAGTCATCTCTTGCTTTAATAATTGTATTAAATGTCCCAGTAAGTTCTAAGATCGTTTTTATTTTTGGTTACAATATAACCATTAAAAAACAAAAATACATAAATTGAATAATATTTTATTTAAGGGGATCGGTGATGGTGTATATTTAAGGAGTTGGGTATAGGCAATATTTATAGTGCGTGCGTAAGTCATTTGTAACTGTGTGCGTAGTAAATGATTATTAGTATGTGTACGGGTCTCTGTCCTACACCAGGTACTACCCACTCTACATCTAATCTGCTAATTGACAAATAACCATAAAGCCGGGATCCCACGGCGCGTGGCTCGTGGCGCGGCGCGTGGCGTGGTATAGCGCGGTACTGTTCACGCGCCATGGGACCGGTGTTGCTCGGCGCGGCTCGTGTAAGCTCGGCGCGGCTCGTATCTATCCGAAAATTGTCGGTTTTTAGTACCAGAGTCAAAGGAGACGAGCCACGCTAATTGCTTGACTCGTCAAACCGATCCAACGCGTTCCAACTGATTGACGAGCGTCGAGCGGGGCTACTAAATTTGTGTATTTACGTATTTTTATGAGTGTATAAATAATTTGATTTGTTCAGTGGTTTTTTTAATATTTTTTTTTGTTGTGAAAAATTAAATATAAAAATATAAAAGGATGGAGAGGTCAAATGAACTAATTATGGAGTTCCTTCAACTGTACGATCAAGAACCATGTATCTGGAATCCTAAACATACAAATCACAAAATTCGGAACTCTGTGCATGATTCGTGGGTTAATATTTCGAAAAATCTCAGTCAAAAATACACAATAAATGAATTAATATATAGTTATTAATTTATAATAATTATTTAATGGAATTTGTTTTTATAATTTTTGTTTATTTACATATCTTTCAGCTCTTGAATCAAAACCTTGCATACATCATTAACACATCTTGACACAGTTTGTGGTGAAAATTTGAACAAGTAAGACAAACTTTTAAAACTGTCTCCACTAGCAAGAAATCTAAGCGTTACAGCTAGCCTTTCTTTTACTGGAATACGTTCTCGCATGTTCGTATTCATCTGTGAAATATGAGATCCTATTTTACTTAAAATATATTCAAAATCAACAGAACTCATTCTACAAAAATTTTCAAATTTTCTTGACGGGTCTATGGTCAAATCATGCAACATGTTTGTCGCATTGTACCTAAAAACAAACACATATACTCATGTAATAAATGTTTTATAACTATATAATAATTATAATTGTATTTAGACTTTTTAAAGTATTTTTTAGTATAGCCATAACTTTTGAACATGAAAACTAATCCTTCTAGGTACCTATTGATTACTTTATTGATAATTATAATTGACTAAATAACAAAACAAAAAAAAAATCAAACGATAAATTAAAGTAATTTAAAATATGATATTTACCTTTTTCGACTTTTATAAAAAGTATCTTCTTTTTTGAGGATTTGGTTCATCACCATGTACAATATCATAATTTTTTAAATATTCACTGCATACAATAACGTAATAAACCGCAGCATTGGCAATTTCATTTTGATCCATTTTTAATAAAATTTTCGAAAATACAATTTTAAAAACTAAGTAACACAGTAAAAACACAGTACTGATGCCAATGAGAGACAGACTCGGAATGGTTCAGCAATTTATGCCGCGCCTAGAGGCGTGCCGAGTAAACGCGCCATGGGAATCGTCCTGGCTCGGGTAGAGGTTAGCGTGTGTAAGCTCGGCTCGTCTAGGCTTGGTACGAAGCCGAGCTCCGCGCCACGCGCCGCACAGTGGTTCAAAAATGAAAATAGTTGGCCAAAATTCTAATTTTCACAGAATTATTATTAAATGGTCTATTATTTACATAACAATTATTAAAATAATAATTCATATACGACATACGTATACCGACTTAAAGTGCACGAGACCTATTGTTTTAATCAAAAACATGCATTACAGGAAAAACTCTCAGACTTCGTAAAAATATATGATTTTGATAATTATTTTTTTTTTTTGGAAATGGAAACACTTCTTATAGGGCATAATAAAAAAAAAAAAACAAGAAAATTAAATTTAAGTCAATGAAAAATAATTTTTATTTTTCTATTAATTATTTATTTTTAAATTTCAAACATTCAAATATATATTATAAACATTTAAAAATTAATCTTCCTCACTGCTTTCACAACTACTACTATCAGGATCACATTCACTTTCAACTTCAAGTAACAATGTTTTGACAAATGGATGCAAAGTTTTTTTTCTTGTTATTATTATTATCACTTAAGCTACTTATTAGTGTTTCTGACGATAGTAATAACCTTCTAAAAATATCTGTATTAATATTTACCCTTAATGATTTTCTACTATGATGTTTTCTATATTTTTTAATATCTTTATTGCGGGCTTCTTGAGCTTCTTCGCTCATTTATCCAATTGGTAAAATAAACGATTTTGCTATCGAAGCACCATGAAATATATTGTATGCACACTTGGTGGCATATAATACCAATCATATAAACTTATACATAATTGGGCAGTTTCATAGCAATAATTTCCAAATTTTTCAAAATTCAAATGGTACCCACATGATAGTGTTTGTAAAATTATACTAAATCATTCAATTAGTCTGTGATCTATTCCCGTTATGTCAGCTGATATATTGGAATGTATAAAAAATCGCCTTGCTATATTCCCATCGTTGCTTGTCCCAAAACCTGGTTTCGGAATGTCAACAATCAATCCTAACTTTTCTCTAAACGAATTTTGTACTTGAATTTTCCTCTCCTTTATTAAATTATCATACCCATTAACTTAACTTGTCTTAACATAAAATATAAAACAATATTTATTTGAGCTATATTAGTAATCATTAGCAAGGCCGTAGCCAGAAAAAAATTTTGGAGGGGTTTCATGTATACGTATTTTTTTCCAGTGTGAAATAATAATATTTAAATTGAATTCACAATTTTTTTTTATTAATTATAAAAAATTTCGGGGGGGATTCAAACCCTACCCCCCCCCCTGGCTACGGCCTTGATCATTAGTATCAATAATAATTAAATACAATTAATGTTTACCTTCAATTTTTTTAAATTCAAGCGATATGAAATATGAAGGAGACATTCAAAAATACGAATGTTATTTTCTTGAACTAATTTTGCTGCATCTTCAATACCATGTTTTCTTAATGCCAATGATGTTGTTTGGCTTACTTCACTTAAACAAGATACATCCAACAAATTTTGACACTTTCGTCTTTTTGATTTGTCACTTGAATCGCAAACGATAAAACCGGACGACCGCAAGATTTATCAATTTTGGTATTATTGAAATAATTGTTGTCATTATTTCTGGTAAAAGTTTTTTCAAATACAGAATCAGGAAATATAATAATTGTTTGAAGCCAATCTACATTTTCTTTGACAAATCTATCATTTTGTCTACAGCAATTATTCCATTTTTGAACATATCTATAATTATTTAAAATAGTGGTAACAATTATTATAATTCTGTACATATATATATATATATATATATATATATTGATATGTATGTATATGTATTATCATTGATTATAAATACTATAGATTGCTCACTGGCCGTGATTTCGGCGTTGTTGTAATAATCGGGTGCCGCTACAAGGCACCACGGTCGCTTGGCTAGTTAGATCGGATAACGTTGTTCATATAAGGAATGTAAGCGGGAGAACGCGAAATTTGGAAGAAGAACTGTCCAAAATGCAGCCAAGTTACGTGTTCTACAAAATAAATAAATAGTTTTAAAATATAATAAAAATGTACAGATAATTTTTGTAATAAATTTGTTTATAATTCATTTTTGTATTTAATAAAATAATAAAAAGGTAATAAAAGTTTAATAAGTAAAAAGTAAAATAAGTATTCATTATTTGGCGTATGATGTAACATCAGTTTCAATTATTTAATTTGTAACTGGAAAAAAGATAGTGACTGCGATAAGAAACAAAATGCGTATCGCACCGAAGCCGCGCTGAAAACCTGTATACTCTCATCACAGTCGACGATAACGACAGCGACAAAAATTAAATAAGAATTTATTAATGTTGTTGACTCTTATCGCCATCTACCTAGAGTTTTATTATAGACCACCGAAAAACCGCCCAGTGAGCAATCTATAGTATTTATAATCAATGGTATTATGTATTTATGTATGTAAATTGTGTGTATATACCTATATATATATATATATATATATATTTAAAGAATATATTTAAAAAGTATGAATAACTATAAAATAATTTTAAGTAATTACCTGTTAAAGAACGACGAGTTGTACTATTGATAAAAATATATTCGTGGACTTCGTTACGTGTAATTTGTGGAATTGAAGCCATTATAATATAAAAAAACAGTGTGAATGTTGATCAAGAAAAACTTGCTTGTTAATAAGACTTTCAAACTTCAAGTGCTCAATACCAAGTAACGAGCAAATATGAGCAACTAATGATGACATTTTTGTAATCAGTAGATTGTGGTCTAATGGATGGTGTTGATAGCGTCGTGTAACTCGATGAAAAACATGATTAAGGCCGGTTCTTACAATGTTCGGTAAAGTGTCGATTAACGCTAACCGGCGGTTAGTCAAATATTTTACGGACAGTCGGTTCTTACTATCTCCGGTTAGGTGATTAGTTTCCGTAATGTTTCCGTTAAATGGTTACTTTACGGTCGGATTGAATTCTACGAGGGGATCGAGAGCAAAAATCATGAACCAATCATTGCTAACCATTACTGAGCATGCGCTGGGACTTATTATTATTATTTAGTGATTACACGTTAACAATTTTGTCTTTACTTTTTAAGTTTATGACTTATCACTTATGTACTATGTAGTATTGCCACTGTGTCACTGTGTTTAAGTGTGTTAGTACTGTTATTGCTTGTATATTATACGTTTTATTTTTTAAAAATATGAAAAATTTTAACAGTCCTAACAGAATCAATCTTAGTTGAAAAACAATACTTCTAGTATAGTAGTATGTCCTGCTCTTAATTTTAAAATAACTTGTAGGTTGTAATGGTTGTATTACAGAATAAACATTATACGTACCTTACACATTTTTTGTTAGAACTTGGAATATTTATTTGGTGCTATTATTAAAATATTTATATTTTCTGTAGCTTATATTCAGAGGCTTAATGTATATATCAATTACAAATTACAATTAGTAGGTAATAGGTTATTATTTATTTTATTTTGCATATGACATCGGTATGTTAATGGGTTTTTTTTTCTTTTTTTTTAAAAGATATATAAATATGAATAAATAAATAAGAATATAGATAAATAGGTAACAGGTATGAATATAAATTAAACTCAATTAAACTGTGAATATGTATAAGTATGTTAACAGCAAGTAAATAATTACAAAATAAACAACAACGTAAGAAGGTAACTACAAATTATAATATCTAGTGTTAGAAAGGGATGACGAATTCCACATAACATATCACTCAGGTTATTATATATAGGCGTCTTCACAAACGTATCTCCAAGTTGCTTATCCATGCTACTGCATCCTCTTCAGCTTTGTGCAGTCTTGCTATACCGCCATTGAACTTAGTATTATGGCACTCTTCAATAATATGTTGAATGGTTTGTTCTGCTCCGCACTCACATAAGGGAGAATTGGTCATGCCCCATTTGTATAGGAGACTTTTACTTCTACCCTGATTCGTCCTAGCTCTGTTTAAAGCTGTCCATATGTGTCGAGGCAGATTGAAGCCCGGAACTCTCTCCATTGGATCTGCAATCAATGTTAAATTTTGCACTCCTGAATCTATCCAGCGATTTTTCCACATCTCGGGTATTGATTCTGTCGGGAATTTCATGTCCCAAATAGGGTGTCTTGACTTCAATCTTTTTTGGGGGTGTGAAAAGATGTCTTTATTTAGTGGTAGTTCAGGGTTGTTCCTTGCTTTTGTTACTTCCTGGTGAGCCTTCATTAACCTCCTTAATTCTGGAGGTATTATGTTCGATAGAACCGGCAACCATTGGGTTTGGGTTGTTCTCACAGTCCCCGATATTATTCGCATTGATTTGTTGAGCTCTATGTCTACTTTTTTGCAATGAGTGCTTCTTGACCATACCGGCGCACAGTACTCGGCCACGCTATAGACCAATGCTAATGTAGATGTTCGAAGGACTTCCGCATTGCTGCCCCAGCTTGTGCCCGCTAGTTTTGCTATTATATTGTTTCTAGATTTCAACTTTTTCTTCATTCCCTCTATATGATCCTTGAAAGTTAGAGATCTGTCAATTTTTATCCCTAGATACCTTGGACATTCACTATTAGCTACTGGAGTGTCCCCAACCCCTAATTCTATTCTTCTGTTAGCTTCTCGATTATTTAAGTGAAAAGCTATCCCTACCGTTTTATTTGGATTTAATATAAGATACCACTTACTGAAATAATTTTGAAGAGTACTCAAGTCTCGGTTTAGAACGTCCTCTATTTCGCTAAAGGAGTCGGCTTGGTATACTAATGCAATGTCGTCCGCGTAGATAAATTTTCTTGCCTCTGTTTCTGCTAGATCGGCTGTATAGATATTGAAGAGAATTGGTGAAAGAACCGACCCTTGTGGCAATCCATTTTGTAAATATTTGTATGAGCTTTTTTCACCATTTAGGTACACTCTGAACTTCCTATTTGATAGCATCGATTCCAATAATCTCATTGTCTTACTGCATTTCACTATTTTAGCCATCTTGCCTAGCAACCCTCTTTTCCAGACTGTATCGTACGCCGAAGTCAAATCAAGAAAAACTGCTCCGGATTTCTTCTTGTTTTGGAATCCATTTTCTACATATGTGGTTAAAGCGAGGACCTGATCACAGCAATTTCTACCTGTCCTAAATCCAGCTTGTTCTATTGGCAATTTATTTTCTAGTAACGGTTGCAATTTCATAAGGATTAGGCTCTCGAAAACTTTGTATACCGTTGATAGTAGCGAAACTGGTCGATAGTTTCTGGGGTCGTTTGCAGTCTTTCCCGGTTTTAAGATGGCTATCACTTTGGCCTCTCTCCACAATTTTGGGAGGACTCCAGAATTTGCAATGTTTGTTGTTAATTTAGCTAACCAGTTTCTACCTTTGACCCCTAGGTTTTTTAGAAATTCTGGTAAGATTCCATCCGCTCCAGCAGCTTTGCAATTTTTAACAGCTTTTAAAGCTGTGTCAACTTCGCTCTTGTTAAAAATATCAAATAGTGGCGGTGAGTCCTTGCATGAGGAGAGTTCGTTAGCAAGTAGTTTCCTAATTTCGGACTTCTCTTGTTTTTTCTGTTTGATGTTTGATACTTTAAAAAGTTGATTTGCTATCGCTTTCGCCGAAACCTCCTCTTCTTTGTGGACCGGTTGGGCCGACCCTAGTTTCCTAAGGAGTGCCCAGCTTTTTCTACTTGATTTCGAGAAGTCCAGATTTTCTACTGCATTAATCCATCTTTTTTTTCTCTCCTCGTCAAGTAAATTCATTAACCTGTTAGCCGATATATCACTCCCGCTTTCCTCATATTCTCTGAGAACCTCTTCACATTCTTTGTTCCAGCATGGAATATAATTTTGAACGTGTCCTCTAGGTATGGAACTCGTCGCAGCCGTCTTGAGGAGCTTAATGAATCTGATGTAATTTTCTTGAACTGGTTCTATTCGATTGATGTTGTCCTCAATGTATTTGGAATAGCTATCCCAGTTTGCTTTACGCAGATTCCATCTAGGCATATCTGGTTTATTGCACCTGGGTATGTTTATTCCCACTTCTATTCTAATTGGACGATGTTGACTCTTGGGGAACTTATTCAGTATTGTACGTCTAGCTTGTAAGGGTTGGTCTAATTCATTTTTTGTAACAAAGCAGAGGTCCGGGGACGTAGTAGTACCCCATCTGCCTGAATTGAAGGTTCCGCCTTGTTTAGCATCATAAACCAAAAAAGCGTGGTTAATATTAGCCCAGTTAACAAGTTTCTCGCCATTTTCATCTTCCTCATTATACCCCCATTCAGTACTGTGGCTATTGAAGTCTCCTACAAAAATTCCCGGGTGTTGACAGGGTGGAAGCACGGAATCACACCACTTACTTAGAGGCGGTTTGTACACATTATTTATTTTGATATTCCCAATGCTTATTCCGATAGAATGCTGGTTTCCATTCAATTTCTTAATTAAATGTTGATCTATTTTTTGATTTACGTAAGTTGCTATTCCGTGTTTGTTATGCCCTATGTAGTCTATTAAACGGAAACCATATATCGATAGTCGTTTTGTTTCACCTTCAGGGATGTGTGTTTCCTGTATAGTCAATACGTCCGTTCCTTGGAATATTTTCCCCATAATTTCTGACTTAGCTTTAGTAAGGCCTTCTACGTTTAATTGCACAATACTAATATTTATCTTTGAGTCTTTACAATTCTCTTCGTTGCTATTTATTTGATCGTTATTTTTGTTTATTTTGTCTTTATTATGCTTAGGTATGAATTTTTTTTTTGTTTTTTATATTTTTTATTAATTATTTTGTATTTTTCGGAAAGCCTGCGTGTTTTCTGCAGTTATTATTGGAAGGATAGCCCTTAAAAGGGCTGTTTTTACCGATATAGCCAGGAGGTCCATGGACGTTTGGCTGTCGGGTTGATGCTGTTTCGTTTCGTGCTTCTTTCATTTAATCGGAGTTTAAACCTTCGATCAATTGGTTATAGGAGCACTACTTACAGGGGAGACCACGGGAAGGTACAGCATCTTCTCCCCCAGGTAATAGGTATATTATGTTATACCTGTCCTTTATAAAACAAGCAATTATTATATTATAAACTATCATGATCAAATTTTTTTGGTTGGATAAATTATTTGATTAATATGAATGATCATCGGTATTATGTATGTGTAATATGTTTCTTCGTTCTCCTGCTGCTATAGAAGTTTTGAAACTGCGTTTTACTTCAATTCTTTCAAGTGCAGTGGTAGTGCTTTTAAGTTGAAGTTGCCGATTGTTTTTTTTTTTGTACAACTCGAAATTGTTTTTCAATCTTTTTATTGGATGGCTCACAATTAGTTGTATCTGTTAACTTCCTTTTTTTCCCTCTTATAGTATCTAGTAGTGAATCAACTTTATGTTTCAAGACAGTACATTCTTCTATTGAATAATCACTTGATTTCAACAAGCCAACACTAACCATTAATTTTTCAATGATTAATTTTTTTCTTTTTCAATGGGTTCTATGTTTTCTTGATTCACAAGAACTTTTTCCAAAGTATCAACATTTTTGGTCGGTTCAACAGGCTGTGTGAATACAGTCTGAAAAAAATCTTTCTCTGACTGTACAATAAGATGAATATGCTTACAAATATTCGAACGAATAATAAAATCAGGGCATTCACAAATAAATATATGAGTACAAATATTACAGAGACGGCATTTCAATTTACTATTATCTGTGTCACAAATATCTTGCACTTTACTGACATCATATGTTAAATTTTTTTCTGTGGTAGAGTCAATTCTCCAAGTTGTCTCGGACACTCGTTCAATTTTAACGTCATCAAGTATTTTTACAGCAATATTATGGTTAAAATATTATGGCTCGCTAAAATGTTATCTTCTTTGCCGCTGTATTTATTTTTGGACAGTTTAATAAATCTCTCAAACATTTTATCGCGAATAAACTTTAATAAAGCATTTATACATTGGTCCATACGCTTATTTTTCCGTCCATTTAAATAAACATATTTAATAGTTTTGTGTATAGACTCCAAATACATATTGGTGTTAATACCACATAAACGGCGATGGCAATATGCCCATTGCTCCACTCTGTTTAAATAATTAGATTGGAAGTATGAATGAAATTCATTTGTATCTTCATCATTTTTCAACTCTTCACATATCCCAGTTAACAATTTTTCAAAATCATCGGTATTTGGTTCATGTTGTAATATTTTAAGTGTTTTGTAAACGTAAATTTTTTTTTCATATGAACCTTTTATTTTTGCCTGTACCTGTTTACGCCATGACTGGTCAACATGCCAACTACATAGAAGTTTGTGCTCAGTGTCACCCATCACATCGCGCCAAGCGTTATAAAATGATGGGTCATCATCACTCATAAAAATCTTTGTTGTTATAATGCCAGTCTTTTCTTTTACTTTTGTGAAAAAAGTAGCCCATGTTTTGGTGTCTTTCTTTTTTGTAAAACAAAAACAACAAGGAAATCCATTTCCAAACTCGTCTACTATGACCAGTGAAGTAAGAAGCAGGTCGTATTCTATAGTACCGTGGGTAGAATCCACACAAATTTTTTCATTTCCAAATTTTTGAAGCATTTCTAATTGAAACTTTGTAGCTACGATTAAAAATAGATCTTCATTTTCCAAACATGAATAAATAATAGGATTTTCTTCTTCAGACAAATTGTTCATCCTTTCTATCCAAATACAAACACTAACAAAGTCTGAAGAATGGTCTTTACCTTCGACTAAATTAAAATCTCTTTCAACATTTCTCAGATCTCTTTTTGAGATAAGAGTTGTCACATCATAAATACTGTGTACATTGTTTCTAACATCATCCAAAATTTTAGAAAAAGTAACTCCTTCTGCAATTTTTCCTACAAAAACAAATGAAGGAAAATATTAAACAAATAAACAAATTCATAATAACATTAAACATTAAACATTTATTATTTATTTATTTATGTTTTGACAGGCTATGTCCTTTTTACAATATTTTAATAACTTTTGTAATATTAATAACATATTGTGTATAAAATACTAGTAGGTATATAAACTTATTAATTTATCATATCAAAAACACAAAAATAGTATTATTATTACTATAATTTCATTAATTCTAAAGCTTTAAATCTAAATATATTACAAGAAAGTACAAAAATATCTAATTCGGTTGATATCTTATTGACCAATACTAAAGCTTAAATATTAAGGAAAAATATTTTATATAATTTTAAAGTTAACAGTTATCACTATATTATGTTGGCTTAATACATGAAAAAATGTATTAATATAGGTATACTGTTGTATTTAAGTATAGTACAATAATTTTTTGTATTATTAGATTTTGTAAAATTCATTCATTGAAAATTAATTGTTATTGACATTAAAGTAATAAATATAGTTAAAAATCACAGCATTTATACAAATAATAATAATAATATTATGCCCAAGAATTAAATTACAGGAAAGGAAATTAATGGGGCATAAGCGCCAAAATACTAGTACTAAAATTACAGGTAATTAAAATAATAGGGCATAAGCACCAAATAACATAAAAAGACCCAATTCTAAATGATATAAATGTTTAACTAAAAACATGGAAGCATGATTGTCTTGAATAGAATACAACTAAAGTTTTATATTTTTATCATATTTTTGTAAATTAAAAGAATAATCTAAAAAATGCAATTATTGTTTAAAATTTGTTTTTTGGCTCTCCTGAACAATTTTGAAAATGTCGCTTATGCCCTTTTGCATTATCGCCATCGATATGTTCTATAAATTATAATATTTATTTTGATATATTTACAAACAATTTTCAAAATAAATAAATTCAAAACAATACACAAATTTACATCACTACCTGCTATCATTGCACGTTCATCAGCAGTTAATCGACATCGGCCTAAGTTAGATTCATGTCCAAAATGAGTACTACAATAGTTAACACTTATTCCATTTGTATCTTCTGTTACAACCTAATTATTTAAATAAGATAGGTACTTTATAAATTGAAAAAAAGCACACTCAACCATATTCATTATTTACCATTGACGATGTGCATGTAGAATATGTGGGTCTTACTTAATTTATTTGCGAGTTTTAATGTTAAATTAGTTTGTAAATTATATAAATCCTCAATATAGCACCATTTAATGTAACCAGAATTTGATTTTAAATTATTACTATTGCCAAGTGTATTTCTTGCAAGTTTCAACATATGACATGCATCTGGAATGTAATAAATTTTCATAGAATTTACAGGATGTTTAAACCAACATTGAATATCACTATAATTATTTTCTAATTTACACCCTAAAATTTTTAATGATGCAAAATTTGTGTAGGCTCCATCACAAGTTACTGCCCAAACTCTAAGTCCAGCTCCATGAGATAATGTTAATGCAGATTTAATTAATTCTGCTTGTGTAACAGCTGAGATTTTATTTTGGAAAAAATAACCAATAGGTATTTTCCATTTTCCATTTATGCTAACTAACATAAAAACTAAACATTCTGTTGCGGGTGAACTATTTCTTTCATTTTCAATTTCTACGTCATGTCCAAAGTCACAATACCCAATAAATGTATGTCCTACTTTATCCCAAACTAATTGTTTTCTTATACATATGGCATCTAATACTAAATTACAATGTTTATCGTCACTACTTAAATTAGAAAGAGATTTAAATACTTCTTGAAAAAACTCTGGTTCAGTATTTACAGATGATGTCCAATTGCGAATGGCTGAAGGACTTGGAAGTTTTAATATTGACCTAACAAAAATAATAAAAACATATTAAAAATTAAATATAATATGAATAGGTATAAGTTATACTAACCTACAGTAATTAAAAGCCTTAGGAGAATAATAGTTTAAGGTCATGGCAAATTGTTTAATTTCTTTAGAATATCGCTGACCTTCAGCTTTTTTTTTTGTTTTTTAATTGGTTTTTGAAAAGTTCAAAAAATATACCATCAAATTTATTTGTCATCATAGATTCAGCATCCGAGTCAATAAGTCCTTTCTTCTTCATTTCTTTAAATAAATCTGTCATATTATTAATTTTAGCTTGTTGTCGTCGAACTTTTTGCTGCAACACTTTAATTATGTTTTTCATATTTCTAATTGGATTATGTTTTTCATATTTCTAATTGGAGTTGTTATTTCAACTGACTTCCTTTTTCTTCCTGGAGTGACTTGTGCAGTAGGAATTGCCTTTGCTTTTGTAGGAGTAATCAAGATTGGTAATGTTACTTCAGGTATTTCATTTTCAGAATTATCCTCAACAACATTTGTTTCTATTGTAACAATATTACTCTCACTATTACCACTTTCATTAACATTTTCTAATATATTCGGTACTTCATCTAGGACATGCATTTTGACCGGAGGTAATGACGATGATGGTAAACAAATCTTTAAGCCTTAAAACATAAGTGCCACCAGGAGGTTGTTTATAGTCACTGTGTAAAAAATGTTTATTACACATTTTACTCCATTTACTTGGAACAAAATTGGTTTTTTTTGTTGCCAGTATCCATTGTTGAAGTAATTCAGGATTCTTTAATGGAAATCTGAAATCAAATACATAATTTAAAATTAATATTTAGCCTTAGTCACTAAGGTATAACTGTATAATGGTACATTTTTAAAACTTACAAAAAAAAATGTAAATCACTATTAGGGGTATACTTTGAATCACAAGCAAAAACTGAACATTTTTGAACCATTTTGATGTATTCTAAATGCACTATACACAATTTGTATTTAGGAACATGAAATAAAAATTATTTAAAAAAGAAAGAATTCCAAAAACAAATACTTTTTGTGACAATTAAGACGTGAATGGCGTAGTTGCGTATCCGTTAGAAAACGTTAACACATTATAAATTATAATAACTGAGTAATAAATATTAATTGACCGTTGATAATGTTATTATTCTTATCATTTCTAATATCAAAACATCACTATCGATAAATAAATCGATAATATTATTATCGATATAATAAATATCGATATTTTACTATCGTTTGAGCCCAACCTGCAAATGGTTGTCGACTTCAATTTTTTCTTAATGGATTATAGGGAGTTAGCTATCTAGTTATTATATATATCTGTGGATTTGAATTTTCATTATCTTTTTTGCCCATGGATCATTCGTGCTTCTTACTATAATATTCGTCGACGATTTTTTGTTTCAAGTTTTCAACGTAAATTTAATAATGTCTAGTTTCAGCCCTAGGGCTGTACATAATTCTCTGTTACTTGGCGAAGAAGATTTGTCCGATTTTGAAAGTGATGTTACAGATTTCAATGTAGCCCTTCGGGAAACTAAAAATTTTCGTACGAGGCATAATTACATGGAATTGTTCGACGAAGAAGAATTTATAAAAAGATTTCGCTTGAAAAAAACAACGGTAGAGCGAGTTTTGAACGAAATAGTTGATGAGATAAAACACCCTACTGACAGGTAATTTGAGCTATCTAAATTACCTACCTAAATAATGTAGTAATTTAAAACCTAACCAAGTTGAGAACTGTACTAGTTTATTCTTCATTTATTTAAACTTATAAGAAGTGTTACATATCAGATTATCAATAATGTAGTAATTAAACAAATAAAACATTAACATAATTTGTGTTTCAGAAATAATGTTATTTCTCCTATGACACAATTGCTGATGACCCTTCGATTTTTTGCTACCGGCAACTTTTTAATCACAGCTGGTGACTTCACTGGAGTAAGTGTTGCTTCTGCTGGACAAATTGTAAAGCGAGTCAGCTATGCATTAGCTTCAAAAAGTGATAAGTAAGTTACTAATATGTTCGAATATTTTATTATGTGTTTAAATTGAAACCGAATATAGTTCATTGATTTACTGTGTGTTATATGTTAACTGTACCACACATTGTTCATTTATGTGCAGTTTCTTTAATACAATTAGGACTTGGAGCTTAATGCTCTTAAAACGTTCTAAATATGTATTCACTTATATTTATTATATAACTCAACATTTTTATAAGTATAAATATTTTATTTAACTATGCTCATAAAATACTCTTTGGTTGGTGAATTTGATGTACCTTCATAAGATTGTTTTTTAATTTTCAGAAATAAATATAAAAATTAAATAATGGCCTACAAAATGTTGTTTTAACATTTTTTTTTTTTTTTTTAATGTTTGCATACCATACAATTTATATATATATATATATATTGAACCGTTAAGTACCCTAAATCAAAGTATTTAAATTAAATAATTTAAAAATTTTTTCTTGATGTTTAAGACATTAAAAGCATGCAAACACCTGAGCCCTAATTATGATTATAAGTATATATTGTTAATTATGATTTATTTCTGTAGGTTTATCAGACTGCCAGAAACGCCTGACGAAATAATGGAGCTGAAAGTGAAATTTTATGCTTTGGCTAGGTTCCCAAAAGTGATAGGTGCCATCGATTGTACCCACATAAAATTGCAATCTCCATCAAAAAATTATGGGGAACTGTACAGGAATCGAAAAGGGTATTTTTCGCTTAATGTACAAGCATTAGTCAATACTAATTTGGTGTTTTTAGACATAGTGGCACGTTGGCCTGGTTCATCGCATGACAGCAACATCTTTGCAAATAGCAGGCTCAGAGCCAGGATGGAGCTACCTGAATTTCCGGATTCTATAATTTTGGGAGATGCAGGCTATGCATTATCTCATTATTTACTTACTCCGCTAGCAAATCCCATAACAAAAGCAGAGAAATTATATAATGAATCCCAAATAAGAACTCGGAATGTGGTGGAACGCACGTTTGGAATTTGGAAGAGAAGATTTCCTGTTTTGTTTTTTGGAATTCGTTTGAAAGAAGAAACTACAATGGCAGTAATTCAATCTTGTGCCATATTATACAACATAGCACGCCAAGAAAATGATCCACAACCACCTGATGAAATTGAAGACATCACACAAATGTTGAGGGATGAAATAGTGGATATTGAAGCAGTCACTCAAAATAATAGTTCAGCTCAAAGTCTAAGAACTGCTCTTATAACAGAACATTTTGGCGTTATGTGATAATAATTTATTTACTTAAGTTTTTACTTGCATATACTGTTTGTTTTTTTTTTTTTTTTTTTGTAATTTTGTATGTATATATTATATTATCAGAGGTAGTGTACAGTATTCAAATAATTTTTTTTTTTTTTATATCAACATTTTGAAAAATATGTACAATTTATTTACAAGTATTAAACATTTTGTAATTAAATTATAATTGTATAAAAACATATAAATCTTATTATTTCATAACATTACTGAAACATAAACATAACATCTAGATTTAATAATAATAAAAAAAGTATATACTTTAATAAACATAATAGTAATCTTCACCATAATAACCATTCTATTTTTCATCATCCATTTTGAACCTTTTTAAAAATTGGAATTAATTATTAAACGCATATGAAGAGGAGCTTCTAGTTTCAAAACAAATTTAAAAATAATATTATTTTTTACCTATTTTTTTTAAGTTACATACTCTTTGGGAGACAGAGTGGCCGAATGGAACCAGGCATCACTGCTGACGCACACTGTCGCCGGTTCAAACTAGAGCTCCTTATTTCACGTGTACACGTTTTCACGGGTTCACGTGAAATTAAGGTTCAATTTATACAACCCGTTGCTTAAAATTTCACGTGTATTTATAATTTTGTTCACGTGAATCCGTGAATTATTATATTCACGTGAATCCGTGAATTTTCATAATCACGTGAACCGGTCTGTGATTGGTCGCCGGTGTTCGGCGACCGACGGCGCTTGTCGTAGTAGGCAGCTGCCGCCGTGTATACAGAATGTCTATTATGTTATACGTTGTACGGTACGCATGGCAGCTACAAATTCAATAGGACCCTAACACTGTATTCAGTATATTACTTAACCAAAATACTTACTGTTTATATAAGGTATGCTGTACAGATATCATACGTAAGAAGACAATTACGATTATAATGTACGTAGTATAAAATGTTTAATTTTGATTTCATCATATATACAAATAATTACAAAAAAATTTAAAAAATGCTCATAATGCTCACAATACATTTAAAATAGTTAATATTGGGCATAATATTTATCATTCAGTTTTCACGTGAATATACTAATTCACGTATTCACGTGAATATGATTCAAATACGTGTTCACGTGATTAAGCTTTCATTGATTCACGTGTATTAACTTTACGTGATTTATTTTGTTTCATTCACGTGATCACGGTATCCGTGAACACGTACATTCATATTCACGTACAAAAACGAGACCCCTAGTTCAAACCTCAGTCACGGGCGGCTCTCTCTCTCTCTCTGGGCAGGCGACTGTCTAGAGAGAGCGGCCGCCATCTCTCCTGTGCAAAAAGCAACGGGAAACCACTGCACAGTAAAAACCCTTCCCTAGTAACACCTTGTAGGTGCAAACCAACCCTCGGGTTGATGACCCTAAGAGAGAGAGAGACATACTCTTTAAAATGATACATTTAATACATAATATCTGACCAAAAATTGAGTACAAACGGTAAAATTTAATGTAAATGAGATTCTCCATAAAAATAGTGACTCCAATCGCGACCGTCCAAATTCCCTTCGCCTTTTTTCTCCCCTCGCCTACCGATCGGCTTATCTTTCCCGCCGACCGCTCTCTCGATTTGTTTGATCTTAGTGATGATAGTACGCGTCGTCGTATCACGAACCGTTTAACAGCTCGAGTTTTCGACTAGATTTTCAACTCGAGTAGGTGGCTAGGTAGGATTAGGCGTTAGGCAGCAAAATGATAGTAATCAGTGCACTACGATTCACACCGGTTTCGATACCGGGTGGCGGGTACTAAATTTCTGCTTTTTTTTTTTACTTTTTCTTTCGTTTATCCTCCCCGTGATAACGCTGAAGTGATAAAAAAAATCGTTTGTTTTTCGAATTCGCCATAATGTGCTTCGACTTTCAACGCATTTGCGTGTGAATTTTTTTATCAAAACTTCAAAACCCAGTACGAAGATTACACAATTGTTGGTCTCTTCAGAATTTTTTAGATTTTCTCGGACTCCGGCATTTCGGGGTGAAAATCTCCGCGTAAACTGTTCGGATTGATTTAACAGACGTGATTTTTCAGGTGGACCTGACAGCGACTTGCTTTTTGCAATAAAAACTGTTTCATCAAAATCATCTTTACATTTATCGGAACGATTCTAATTTAGCAACCCATCGATTTTTAAAATTTTTTTTTTTTCAAAACGTGTTTTAGGGTGCTTTATATGAATGTAAAAAAAAAAGCCCGCTCATACTTCGTTTTGAAGTTATCGACGAAAAACTTAAAAAACCTAATTTTTTCGGTACGCGCGTTTTTTTTTTAAAAAATACTTAGAATTGAATATTTAAAAATTTTTTTTTTGTCAAAATGTGTAGTTTTTAACGCTTAATACATTGGTTAAATTAAAACTTACCTAACATACTTACTTTTGAAGTTTTTGTGCGTAAACATTCAAAAACACTATTTTCAAAATTCATAATAAATCCTTTCTTAAATTTGCTGAAAATCACTTTTTTTTGGTAATTTTTTTTTTCAGTGTACTGTTTTAGATGAAAAAGTTTTTAATGAAGTCAGAAATGTGCTATCTAGCTCAGTTTTTGAGTTACGGGTATTAAAAGTTGTATAATTTAGTTTTAGTGAAACCAGAAATAACTAATATTTATTGGTTTGGAAGAAATAAAATAAATTGTTCGTTTAAGTGTGTAACCACAACTTGTACAATAGTAAATATTAATAAATCTTCCGTTCGCTTCTGTCCGCCGAGCGCATTTAAATCGAAAACAACCCTCAATTTGCTGTACAACGTGGGGATGTTTCGGTTTGATAATGGTCAATTGTATAATTTTTAGAAACGCAATTTACCATCTCCCAACTGTTCAGTAGTCAATGCAACACATAATCAAATACCAAATTGTCTAGGATTAAAAAAAAAAAAAAACGCAGAGCGAATTCAAATCGATAATAACCTTCGATTTGCTGTGAATTTATAATATTACACACCGAATAGAAACAAACAAACTTAAAATGTATAAAATAGTTACAAAATAAGTATCATGAATAATCATTAATGACCCATAATATCAATTTTCAATTAGATATATGATTAGAATATAATATGCAGATAATAATATTATGGTAATTAAGATAAAATATTTATATAATTATAGGTACTATTTTGTCCGATAGCAAAATGCATGATCGTCATTACGATCGATTCCTTATTACGTTAAACTTATATTTCGTTCAGTTTTAATTGTATTTTGTTAAAAATTAAATATGACATCGATCATTGAAATTTACGAAATATTTGAACATAAAACGAGTGGCCATCTGTCCATGTCGGTTATAAGTGTTTTACAGACATGGGGCCTAATTGCAAAAAATAATGTTATAAAATGTAATAAAGGCCACTTTTTATAATTGTGTCCTAGCACAACTTATTGTGACGGTTTCGTTTGGCGATGCAAACAATCATATAAAAACAGCAGCAAAAAGACAGTTAAGTGCGATTTTTACCAATCAATCCGAAAGAACACTTTTTTTTCAAAGTCCCACTTGTCTATATTTCAAATTGTGATATTAGCGTATTTGTGGACCGAAAAAGTGTCTCTCGAGTTTATTCGGAATCAACTTAAAATAGCTCGACAATCATCTGTTGATTGGGCCTCGTTCCATCGGGAAGTCGTATTTGACGGTATGATACTACGACACCAAAAAATCGGTAAGTAGAAGATTAAGTACTTAATTTTAAAAATTATTTTCATAATATAAAACAATTTTTAGTGCATCATTCTTAAAAAATACTTCGTATGTAGGTGGGACGGGATTAATTGTTGAAATTGACGAATCCAAATTCGGAAGGCGAAAATACCACAGAGGACATCGAGTTGAAGGCCAGTGGGTATTTGGTGGAGTTGAACGCGAAACGGGTCGTTGTTTTCTCGTACCGGTAGAGAAACGCGATAAAGACACATTACTAACCATAATTAAGGATTGGATTTTGCCAGGAACATTAATAATCAGTGATTGCTGGAAGGTAAGTTCGTGTTTTAATTGGTTTAATTCAACAATCAACTGTGTTAAATTTAAACGGCTTTAATGTTTTTAGAGTTATAACTGTTTAAAAGACGAAGGGTATATTCATTTAACAGTAAACCATTCCATAGAATTTAAGAACCAGGAAAGTGGCGCACACACCAATAATATTGAAGGAATGTGGCGTCACGCTAAAGCTTCCATTACTCAATACTCTAGAAAAAACATTTTTATGCAGGTTATTTGGCCAATTATATGTTTTTAAAGGCTTGCCGTTCTTCAGGCCTAAACCCTTGGGTTGAATTTTCCAAACTTGCCGCACAAGCGTATGACCCAAATGGACTAACTTTAGACACAGAAACAACACCAAATAATTCTGATTCGGGTTCAGACGATGAGGAAGATGATTTTTTTAAATTAAATTATGGGTCGTAATTGGTTATTATTGCTTCTTTTGGTAACTATACCGATATAATATATAATACATTATATTGGCTTTATAAATAAAATTGTAATTACCTGTTTACCTGTATTACATTTTTTCATAAATTAGACAACTTTTAATACCCGTAACCAGGGCTTGAAATCGAAAATCGTGTGTGTAAAAATAAAACTTCTCACAACAAAACAACAATAATAATAAAACATCGAACGCACGGATTGCTTATCATACCAGTATAGCTATTTTAGGAAAACTAATTACGAAGTAATAATAAACAATATCTATTATAAATATGAAACTTAATAATATTAAAAATTTAAGTTATATGAATAAAAATGTTTATTTTAAATATACTGAAAAAAAAAATGCCAAAAAAAAGTGATTTTCAGCTAATTTAAGAAAGGATTTATTATGAATTTTGAAAATAGTGTTTTTCAATGTTTAGGCGCAAAAACTTCAAAAGTAAGTATGTTAGGTAAGTTTTAATTTAACCAATGTATTAAGCGTTAAAAACTACACATTTTGAAAAAAAAAAAATTTTAAATATTCAATTCTAAGTATTTTTAAAAAAAAAAAACGCGCGTAACGAAAAAATTAGGTTTTTTAAGTTTTTCGTCGATAACTTCAAAACGAAGTATGAGCGGGCTTTTTTTTTACATTCATATAAAGCACTCTTAAACACACGTTTTGGAAAAAAAAAATTTTCAAAATCGATAGGTTGCTAAACTAGAATTATGCCCATTTATCTAGATGAGTATTTCATTATCTTCGCTCAACATTATATAATGTGTTGTATTTTTTATTCAATGTAAATATTTTTACTGTACACTGTTTTTATTAATTTGTTATGACTTTTGAAATGTTTATTCAAATTTATTTATGTTGTTCATATTGATTTGAACTAAAACATGTTCCTATAAATTTTATATTATATTACAAATTTAATTTCAACATTGTTCGTTTTTTACTTTACTTTTACATTATTGAGTATAACATCAATATTTTTCCTTTTTTTCATGTATTATATTATTTTAGACAACACTATGATGACATATAACCCGTATTTGTTATATGTTTTTAAAAGAACTTTGTATTGATACCGGAGCTGAGTACAAGAATCATCTAATGAATCACTATTTTATTTGATTGAGACACGAGGAAATTAATAATACTAGACTAGCTGCCGGTGGGATACAGTTGAATTGTAGAGTCTTTTAATTGTGAAATAGTTTTAAATGGGATTATAATCTCAAAGGTTTATTTAAAAAAAAAAAAAAAAAACAAAGAGTTTGAGTTGGGAATTATTCTTTAAATTATTTAAATTTTACACTATAATGTAAGAGAATCTTTTAGTGGGTATGATACAAGTTCTGTCATCAATTTTTTTTTTTGAAAATACCTTATTGGGCTATACTGCCCTCCTAAGCCAACAGGCAGTATGAACAAAATTTAAAGCAGTAAATTTAAATTTGAAATTGAGCAGAATCAAACACATTCTAAGAAAGAAGTAGTAACTGACTTCATCATACGTGAATTTTGATGTGTTAGTTTAGTTCACATATCACATACGATATTTTCGTTTAATATTAATACATTTTACAGCAGAGATTATTAAGAAGTTATTTTTCTCAAAATTACTACAATGTTGCTTACTGCCTTTTGGCTTAGGAGGGCAGTATAGTACATTACGGTTTTTACATTGTCATTCAAATATATGATATTATGTTTTTCTAAAGAGAACCGTTTTTTGTTTTTATGTAGATGTATCATATTTAAATGAGATAATAACCTAGGTAATCATAAGTTTTTGCCTATAGCATGTACTAATTATTGAAACGGCTATGTCGAACAACAGTAATATTATATGTTGAAATTGAAATGTAGAAAATGTATACTGATTGTAATATTCTTCAATAAACTAAAACTATGCCGTTATGTGATTTAATTTCACATATTTTTATGCAATTAGGTACCTTCCATTAAAGGTGCTCTACAGTCTACACTACATTTACCTCTTTCATTTGAATGCATGATACTATGCTTATCAAAAGCTAACACACCTTTCTCTCTGTTATCTATTATAAATGCCATCATATTTGATTTGATTTTTTTATTCTATTTATTTACTATGGTGCCTATAGGGCAGAGAAAAAAGTAAACTTTAATTACATATTATATATATACTAAATTAACCATTAAATTAACAGAATTAAACAATATTAAAATTCAGATATCAATAATATAATGAAATGCAATAAAATAATATATGTTATTATGTTCTTTGAATGAGGTAGGTATATGACAATATATTTGAAATAAATTGTGTTACATGCATTGATACTAATGATTTGATTTAATTGAATTCATAAAAATATATGCTGAGCTTTTTTTCCAAAGTGAAGAACACACATTTTACTGTTATATAGCTGTTAAACAGCTAATATTTTTTTATTAAAAAACGAGTGGTTATAATATAAATGAAACCAATAAAGATAATTCTGTTATGGATCAATCATTCATCACATTTTAAGTTTAAAAAATACTTTTAGATTCTAAGTAAAGCGACGGATCTATTGGTTTTAAAACGATTCTCTATACAACTTAATTTTGATTATGAGTGAAGTATTGGGTCTATTGATTCAGAATTTTATTCAGATCTATATTTCGTCAGTTGTGTATTTATCGATATAAATTTCAAAGGTTTCATGCAGTTTTGAACTCCCCGCTATGAATTTAAGTGTAGCTATTCTGAATTCACTTCAATATTCATATTAATTTTTATTACAAAGCCATAAACATCTGCCATCGGTCGCGTGAGTTTTAAAACTTTGGACTCAAATCGTCTCCCGTGCATCATCTTATATTAGTCTTTTTCAGTGTAATTTTAGTAAAATTAATGTTTTAAATATGCCAAAGTTAAAAATGAAAGTGCCAAATTACGACAGTTTGTTGTAGAATTTTCATTTTTGATCTAGCGTATATTAAAAGTAATATTTGTTTTTATCTCAAGTCATAATTTAACTAAAAAACCAGCATTTAACACTTCATGAAAATTAAAATACACGTTTTTGCATATTTTGGTTAGTAAAATGCATAATGTATTACAATTTTTTATTGCATACAAATCTTAGCCCAGGCGATGAGCTTTAATAAATAAATAAATAAATAAATAATTCGTTGATTTTTATTGTATCGTATATCGCCAATCACTGATTTCAATACATATTTTTTTTGTAACTATATTTTTGTGTGTATCTTATCGTCGCTTAAGAAGCAACACCACCTATCTCAGTTTTGCTAATTTTTCAGAAGAACAAAAATATCAATTTCTGTGTAATTGATGGTACATTTTATAATTATTTTAAAAATGTTACTTAAATTAAATAGTTTTATTGTGATTTTAACTGCAAAACGACAAAAAAACAATAAATTAGCCAATATATTTGAGATAGGTGGTGTTGTCGTGTCAATTTAGTGTAGATAGGTGGTGTTACAGAAAACAAATTAATCAAATTAAAACATAGTAGTTAATGGTTAATAGCTGTTTTATTTTTTATTTTTAATTAATAATGAACAAAATACAACATAATATTAAGACACTCCTCGTGTGGAAAATGATGAATTAATAAAATAATAATAAAATATAAAAATAGTATACAACAGTAAAAAATAAAATAAACAAGTTAAAACATAATAGTTTGGCTTCTTGCGCTTCTCTTAATATAAACTAATAAAAATGTTAAAATTAATATAAAAAAACTTAATAAAATGTTTGAAAATAAGTCAGTCTTAATATGTTTCATTGAGTTTTTCTTTTTTTGGTAACTTCTTTAGTCTTTTTTTGAGTTTCGTTTTTCTTCTTCGCTGCCTGTTGCCGTTTTAATGTTCTTTGGCTCTCGTCTTCACAAATCAAACTGCCGTAAAAAGCATCTTATCTTTTGGTATTTTAGGTCTTGATTGGTATAGTTTTAGAAAGAAATTGTAGTAGGTGACATTTTTAGGTCTTGTGGAAAGTAGTTGAAGATCGTCTTCAAAATTAATTTTATAGTAAATCAAACCAGTGGGTTCATATTGAATCCAACGAAGTTCATTTACTGTGGGGTCACCTGGGCGATGGCCCGGTCTTATTGACTTGTACACCATCATTTTTTCATCAGAAAAATCTTTGAAAAAAGTGTGGTCCAGGAGTCTTGAACGATAAGGCATCGGAAATTTCCTTGCAGCTATGGTGTGAATTGAATACTGGCTTGGAAGATAAACGTCTATATTTTTATAATTGCGTTCAATCGTACTATGAGCACTATCACATTCCATCTGAGTGTGCCCCTTTTCCAGATACTTTTGGATTATAGTTACTTTTCTGACCACACTCAGATGGAGCAATGCGTTTGAAAGTATCGAATTCCGATTCTGGTAGCCACAGCCATCAGAGAACACAATTATAGTTTTCAATGACTGATCAAGCAATTCGCTTAGATAGTCAACAAGACAAGAGGCAAAAATTGAAGCAGACATTGAACATTCAGATTCATCAAACCAGTATGCCATGGCGTCATGTGTAGCTAAATTGTAAACAGTGAAGTTGTGAACTGTTAATTTTAATTTGTAATAAGCAGAAGAGGATCTAATATTTGGAACACATTGTACTGCCATCAGATCACAACAGACAGTATGACAGGTATTTTTTTTCGCTGCATCTTTATCTTTTTGCTTTTCATTCCGTGCTGATTCTTTCCTTTTAAGATGTTTTTCATATGACTCGTTTGTTATGTGATTGTTTTCAAAACTTGTACAAGTATCACAGCGATCTTTTTTAGGAATATAAATGTCGATATTACGGCCCTTTTTTTCTCGATCAAACGTATGCCTGGACACAGGAGCTTCAGAATTAACTTTACATCTTTCTGTGTACAAGTTGTACAGTTGTGTACATGACTTGACATCTGTTTGAAGAAAAAGCTTTTTGGACGTCATCCTACAAAAATGCGACGGAAGAGTAGGCAATGAGTCAAAGAAATTTTGCAATGTAACTATTTTCTGCAATGGTTTTCTCACTAGTGATCTGTCTTCTTCTCTGTCATAATTATCACTATCGATTTCATGTTCTTCAATAAATTCATTGCCTTTTATAGTGGGGAGGTTTGTACTTTTGAAATTTTGAATCCAATGTCAGACCTCAGATTTATTTAACCCCAATGTATTGAGGTACATTGACTGACATACTGGTATTTTAAAGTAAAAAAAACTTGAGCCTCTTCTGGAATGACCACCCTCAACTGTTTTTTGTTTGGTCGGCACAATTTCTACAGTTGAGCAAACAAACATCTTTTTTGAGTCCCAATTCAATTTTTTCCAAAATTAATGGAATATTTTCCCACTCTCATCTTCAGAAATCGTATTGCAACATCTATTTTTCCAACGTTTGCAGGTTGGAGAATTACACATGGCTCCCATCTTTCTCGACTCTCGCATAACGTCATGCAGTATTTTGTTAGTATTCTTTGGATTTTCTCTTCTATATCCCAAGTATGCACAATCTTTCATATGAAGAGTTTTCGATTTATTCCTGTCCCATTCCTTTGGTTCGGCTATATTTTTTCGTTGTTTAGGTTCTGTTTTACTTAAATTATTGTTTATTTCTGGTGTTTGTGTATTATCTGTACAGATATTACCGATTGATAGTTCATTTGAGTTGATCTTGTCGTGTACTACAGAATCATCGGCGTCGTAACTACTTGAGCCAATAACATTAGAGTTCTCGAGGGACAAAGTATCGTGGTTAGATATTATATCAGTTAAATTTACTATATTATTAACGTCATTGTCTTCCAAATGATTTGTATTGTCAACGTAGCCCTAAGTATTAATAACATAGTTACACAGATCATTTACAGGTCATTCTTAAGAACACCAGCTTCATCATACACTGCGTATTCTAGATCCTCAATATTAATAATTGCATTATTTTCCTGTTCACATCGATCAATTGGGATTTTATAATTATTATTATTTTTTTTTAGTATGATCAGTACTATTTTTTAAGGCATTCATAATGGCATCTACTGTATAGCATTCATCATCCTGGCTCAAACATTCTGCACTTGATACAGTGCTTATATCTATGACTATAGTTTACCTATAGTCTAAACATTATACATTAGTTAACAGTTATTTGCTGACGATACAAGTTGTACGCGAGTTCAAAATTTATCATACAGCTTTATACGTATTTCCCATTTATTAAAAAACTTAAATCTACTGACGATTTCAATGAACAGTGTACAACTTGCCACAGAACTTTTTCAGTAAGTCATGGTGGACGATCGGACATAAACGATCACCTCAAAACGCAAAAACATAAGTTAGCACAAGATCATCGGTTCAATCTAGTAAAGTTTCCAACTATTTTTCTGCTTTGGTTCCTACTGAAAATGATTTTTTGTTAGCCGCCCGCGAAGCTACTTTTATGTATCATACAGTAATTCACAATCATAGTTTTCGTTCTTTGTCTTGTACATCGGAATTGATTCGTCAATGTTTAAACGACAAAAAATGCACGTGTGCAAAAACAAAAACCAGTGAAATAGTTGTCAATGTTATTTGCCCATACATAGTTGATAATACTTTAAAAGAACTGTCTTTTGCGAATTATGTATCTGTTTTAGTTGACGGTTCCAACCACAAAGCAATTAAACTAGTACCAGTTGTTTTTCGTTATTTTTTGCTCATGTTGGTGTAAAAAATCAAATACTAGAGTTCTCAAATTCACCCGGTGAAACGTCTGATTTAATTACTTCTAAAATTATTGACGTTCTTACTAAATTTGGACTAAAGCAAAACATTGTTGCACTATCGGCTGATAATACAAACACTAATTTTGGTGGATTAAATAGAAAAGGAAAAAATAACGTGCACACAAAACTTCAGACAGAGTTAAAAAAAGATATATTTGGATTAGGTTGCAACGCTCATATCTTACATAACGCTGTACAAATCGCGTCAGATAATTTACCTATTGACGCAGAAGCTATTACAGTTAAACTTTTTGGATATTTCCACATTTATACGTTGCGGATAGAAAATTAAAAGAATTTTGCGATTACAAATAAATTGTATTATACAATAAACATTAAATAAACATGAAGATTAATTATCTATAGAATATGAAATAGTCGATTAGCAATGTGAACAATTTAAAATTGTAAAGAGAGGTTTATTTTAAAATGTACCCAACTCCCTAATTCTTAATTTATTAATTTTTCTTTGATAAGTCTTTAAATGGATTTTAGAAAAATTTAGATGTAGACTTGGATAAAATAATATGCATTACATACTCAGAAAAGCAAACAAATGTGAAAAACTACATTACTATAATCAGTCTATGTTCTAATGAATGATGCTTCATGACCACTAGAATACTAGTAGTGATTTAGATTTATAGTAAGTAGGATACACATAAGTATACTTTGTCATAAATATATTATGTTTTACAAGTGGGTAAGAATGGCTAATTTTCTATTTTTTAACTTTTTTTCTGAAATTAAAGATCTATTTAAAAATTTTATTGCTGAATAAATTCTAAATCTGATAAATAAATTAATTAAATAAGTTTTATTGAAAGATTTGCAAGGATGATTAAAAGGAACATTACTAATATCTATCTTCAATTTGGCACCAACACCGTCATCATAAGAAATGGAAGGGAAGTTATGGATGAAAATATTTTCTAATTCATATATGAAATTCATTAAATTACTAAAAGTTAAATTTTGACGAGTAGGGTAAGCTTTAAAGTGACATAAAAGATTTGAATGGTCTAACTGCTTTTGATGGTGAGCATAATCACTACAAACCTGACAATTATGATTTACTAAACATTTTTTCATTAAATAGCCACAACCGTAAGTGAATGCATTACATTCTGGAATGTTAAGTAGTCTGTAATCAACTGTACCAATACTTATACATTTAAATTTAAAAAGATTTTTATCGGATGCATCAAAATTAATAATTTCTTTAGGCTGGGATAACTGTGAAGCTAAAATTTGATCTAAATCTTCAATGCAATTTGCACCTGAGAAATGCTTGAAATAATTAGCACAAAAATGTTTTTTAAAAGACCGAGAAAAATCAATTGGTGTAGGATTTGTATTATTACCATGTTGTTGGTGGATATAACAAAATAAATTTTCTAAACAATCTTGATTTAAACGTCTAGTGTAAAGGACATAACTTTGATCTTTGGTTGCATTTAAAGAATGCCACAACATTTTTAAAGAAGATATTGAAATTAACCAACCATTAATAAAATTCATTCTGTTAGTAACATCTAGTCCATTAAATTTATTGATAACTTTTATATTTCTAAAAACTTCAGCCATTTTATCTAAATGATTAATTTGTAAATGGGTATATTTAAATGGTCTATTGTATTCTTTAAGATTGGGAGTTTTTGATGAATTAAATATATCAAACAATTTGTCCATATCACTGATGAAATTAATAGTAGATTGTGCAGAAGGAGGTAAAATTCCAGATGATAAAGTTACAGTCATACCATAAGCTACACTGGAACTGAAAATTTGACTGGCTAAATACACACGCATTTTTTCAAAAGGCCCAGGGTGAACATGTGCATATTTTAATTTTGGAGCTAATCGAAGATTACATTCAGAATCATAATTATAAAAAGAATCAAGATGTGTTTCAGTAACTATGGAATCATTTATTTTTAAGTTATGTTTAAAGAACATGTTACGTGTAGATTTTAAAAGATGAGGTGGATCGAAAATATAAGAAATTTGTTTTCCTTCTACTTCAAAAAATGGCTTGTCTGGAGAAACATAAAAGCTTTTAGAAAAATTTGCAAAATTGGAGCCTTGATCAGTAATGAAAGCACGAATATTAAGTTTTATATTTTGGAGGCGACAAATTGTAGATATAATAATATCTTTAAGATCAATACCGGTACAGCTACTAGAGACAAGAAAATAAGCTATTGGTTGTTTCTAATTTTGATTTATTCCTCTAAGTATGAGGACTAAAGCATATTTGGCAGGTTCATACTTTTAATGAGAATTAGATTCATGAAAACCTATAATCTTATCTTTGGAAACGTTATAAAATAGGTTTGTTTTTAAAGCCATTTCATCGGTACAAAGTATGCAATCTAGCGCATTTGATTTAAAATGACTAATTTTAAAAGATACAAAATTAAAAAGAAAATCATTAAAACCTGGATTTATTTCAAATTTTGAAGTTACTCGTTGAAGGGTTCGAACAGTAGGAAGGGAAAGTGGATTTTGCAACAAATTGTAAACTCTTGGTCCTAGAAAATAAATGCTTAAAGCGATTTGTTTTATTTCATTAGAGTACCTGAATGCTCGGAAAGTTTTATCTTTATTTCGAATTTGAGATTGGATTATCATGAAGAGGGTGGGGGACAAGAGTTCTTTACATACTTCAAGGCAATTTTTCAATTTGTTACTTGGTTCGTTGGCTATTTGTTGATTCAAACTAATGATGATGTGTTCCAACTCAGCCCGAACCCGTTCATTTTCTTTTAGTTTCTCTCGTAGAGCAGCTTTTCGGGGAGTTTTTGATGTGAGATGACCAGGTGTTTGAACGCCCATGACACTAGATGTAATTCCCGTTGATGTTGATGCATCTGATAAACTTGGAGAGTTTATAGATAAGCGAGTAGATGAACCTGTAATCATATTTGATATTTTTTGTCTTAATATTAAAATTACTTGAATCCTAGAGATAGGAATGCACTTAACTTGTGGTAAATATGGTGTGAATAAGCAAAACAATTGTCAAAATATGCACCAAAATGCACAAATAAATGCAAAATATGCTCAATTACATTTCTTTTATATCTAAGTATATTTATAATAAAATATTATATGAGACGTACCAGGTGTAGAACATGATGAATGACTTTTGTGTACTTCGATATTCGTTACTGGTTCATTTACACACTGCTCACTATCAACATCAAACAATGTTGGAATTGCATCTTTATAAAGTTGATTTCTCTGAAAATTAGAAAACATTTTAGTTTCAAAATGTAAAGAACATAAAGGATACTTCTGGTTGAAACCCAAATAGGAGATTGATTTAAGTTCATCACATTTGCTGTTCTTGATCCACATTGCTGATATGACCGTTTCTTTAGGAAATAAAAAAAAACTAAGACTTTCATTGTCTACCATTAAATGGCTTTTACGGTTAGTTATATAACATTATGAGTATTGTTTAGGACGTTTATGAATATAAAACTCTTCCATTTTGCTGACGCAAACAAAAAAACAAAATAATAAGAAAAATGAAATGGTTCACGGCGTCACGTAAATAAAACAAATATTGAAGAAATATATATATATATATATATATTATTTAATAACAAACTATATAAATATATACATAAATCATTAATGCAAAATAAAAATGTGGTAGGTAAGTATAAATTCAAAAAATGTACGAATAGCATAAAATCCACGTCCAACTCGTACAAGCGTCGAAAGCAGAGAACCTTTGTGTTTGCGCCGAAGTAGTTCCTACGAATGGCGGTTGACTAGTCCGACTCGCGTTTCGGTTTTGGGGAGTGAGGTGACCTTCATATATATATATTGCACAGTCAATTGTAATAGCGCGTTGCGCGAAATAATTGTATTAAAGAAACAATAATTAAAATAAATAATTGAACATAAACATGTATAAATAATTAAGCGGGCGCCCAGAAAAATATAAATAATAACAATAACGCCTAATAGGCAGAAATACAAAATGATAGTGCTTAATCAAACTACAACAGCTGATAAATGTCACCCGGTCCAGTATGGCAACTTGACGGCATATAATATGAAGGTTGGCACTGGATCACCGGGTCCTGCTCGACGAGCAACGGCCTGGGAAAACCCGTGTGTTGATCCGCAAATAACGGCCGGGTACTTCGGATGCGACACGACGAAAATGTCACGCGAACGAATTACGTCGAGTTCACTGAACGGGAACGCACGACGCAGCGGCACCACGCGACGACACGGCAGCGATGGCACGTGGAAACGCGGCACTTGTCGCGTAAAGGCGCGTAATTTGTCGACACGACGATACGGCAGCGACGGCACGTGAAAAGGACGATCGCACGAAATTAGTGACGACTCGACACTCACGAATTTTATCGACGCGGTTTGCGTACCTCACACGCGAGTACGATAATCAACGCGATCGACAAAAGCGTATATAACGACACGTAATGGCGAACGTACGACTGCCCGAGATATTGCGTAACGCACACGCGAACTCGGCGACACGTCGCGTCGCGACCGTCACGAACGACGGGTGAAACCAGACGGATACGGCAATCGGCACATGAAAGGCGCGCAAAACACCGGATCGTACCGTGACGCTCGTATCAAGCACGTCGCGCTCAACGAAACGATCCCAATCGGAAAACGGGTTTCCGGGATAAAGGCGCAACGGCACTCAGCGCACACAAAAACACGACGACCAACGCGGTCGGTGGGCGCGAATCGAGAGAAGCACACACACTCGGAGCGAGCGGAGCGCGTTGCCCCGACCAAAGTTATCTTACAACTACCAACGACGGCGATGACAAAGCTCACCGACAATCGTCGCGACACAACCGCGGTATAACGCGGACCGGGTTCACCGGGCGGTTTAGTTTTGGCGCGGAAGCAAATTGCGCGGCGCGAACATCCTCCCCGCCATGGGAGGCCCAGGCTCCCATCTGGATTGACCGGAGCAGGTTGCATGTGCATGAACGGTGACTTGAGGTGACGTGTTGCCCGGGTGACGCTAGTTATCATTTTTTTACAAAGGAATACATATCAAAATAAATCAAATACAAATAATATACAATTTTATGAAAAGGTACATAATAATAAAAAACCAAAAGTAACACATATGGTGTAAACACAAAAAAAAAAAAATATATATACGCAGGATCTAGATAACCATGGTATTAATAATTAAAATAGTATATTATCTCGAGTACAGAGACATGAGGCAACTCGACAAGAGCGCTATGGAGTGGAAATTCAATTAACGAGTGCTGGGAACCATATTGAATAAAATATTATTGGGTGGGTAATACTACTACTTTCGCGACTGGACGAGTGATCTGACCTTGTTGCGTCAACAATCGTACGACACGTACGACGCCATCTTTGCCAGGCAACAATTCGATAATACGTCCAAGACGCCATGTTAGCGGTGGAGATTGATTATCTACAATGACGACCATGTCGTTGAGACGGACGTTTGGGGCTTCACTAGTCCATTTTGACCTCCCCTGAAGCGACGTCAAGTACTCGGTTGACCATCGCCGCCAAAACGCCTGATGGCACTGGTCGAGCAATTTCCAGCGATGGACCAAAGTGACGCGTGAGTCGAATGCTGCTCGCGGTGGGACAGCCAACATTGGTTGTCCAATCAAAAAATGACCGGGAGACAGATATTCGAGGTCATCTGGGTCTGTGGACATGGGCGTTAGCGGTCTCGAATTTAACACTGCCTCGACGCGCGTGAGTAGCGTCGTAAATTCTTCGTACGTAAAAATGTGATTACCCATGGTACGAATTAATAAACGTTTGGTTGACCGAACTGCGGCTTCCCAGAGCCCGCCAAAATGTGGCGCGCTGGGCGGGTTGAAGTGCCATTGACACTCGGGGCGCGCTTGAGTGACTGCGCGTTGACCGGCCGAACTTTTGATTAATAATTGCAGCTGTTTGTCTGCCCCGATAAAATTCGTACCGCAATCCGAAAATATATCTGAAGGCAGACCTCGTCGCGCGACAAACCTGTCGAACGCCGCGAGAAACGCATCGGTTGACAATTCCGTGACTACTTCCAGGTGTACTGCTTTAATTGAAAAGCATACAAACACGGCAACGTAGACCTTATACGTGCGCGATTTTCGGAGACGCACTTCGCGCATTTGTAGAGGACCGGCGTAATCGACGCCCACTCGCGCGAACGGCCTGCTCTGCTGTACCCGCGCGGCTGGTAAATCTGCCATAATCGGTTGCGGCGGTTTGGCGTCGAAACGTACGCAAGTCGAACATGCTCGAGTAACAGCATGTAACATGGATTTAATCGACACAATCCAGAAATCGCGCGATATGAGCGCTGTCATTATACGCGGACCGGCGTGACACGTGATCTTGTGCCAACGGCGGCAGATTAACATCGACAAATGTGATTGTTTCGCGAGTAGCATTGGATGTTTACAACCGTAATTTAAGTTCGAATGACGTAGTCGTCCGCCAACACGAAGTACGCCGGACGGATCCACGAACGGATGCAGTGGAGCTAAATGTTTTGATGACACACGTGTCCCTGTTGACAGTTCGTGCAACAACGTCATGAAGAAACATCGCTGAGACTCGATTACCAGCGTGCGCGTGGAATCGTCGAGCTCCGTCCGTTGTAGAGACACGACAGAGACATGTGGACGTTTTCTACATGCATTAATGAAGCGATGTATGTAAGCGACTACTCGAACTAGCCGATCGTACGACGAGAACGTGTCATACCATTCTGACGGCTGTTTGGTACTGAGCACTAGGGCTGCGGGCCGCGTCTCGGGTAAGTCAACAATCGGAATTGACGGTGTAGTTTCGTCCCAAGTTGTCGCGTCATCGCGAATGAACTGAGGGCCTTGCCAATATAGGGACAAACTCGACAGCGCCGATGGCAATACACCGCGGGAAGCGCAGTCGGCGGGATTCTCATCAGATCTGACGTGGAGCCATCGACATTTGGGCACTAAATTACAAATTTGATGAGCCCGGTTGGACACGTAGACTTTAAAGGAGCTGTGGGGGTTCTTCAACCATGACAATACGATTGCTGAGTCACTCCATGCGTATAAGTCGACGATATTTAAATATGAACTGAGCGTCGTCTGAATCCGATTCATCCAACGGGACAGTAACAAGGCGGCATTCAGCTCTAATCGCGGTATCGACAATGGTTTTATCGGCGCGAGTTTCGTTTTGGTTCCGACTAGGAAAACGGTCGAAGTGGAACCGTGATTCAACACTTTGATGTACAGTACAGCAGCGTAACCTTGCTGCGATGCGTCGCAAAATCCCAATAACAAACACGGCGACCCACGATGTGTGTTAAAGTGACGAGGCACCTTTAAATCGCTCAATGACGACAGATCTGACACAAATGACGCCCACTCGCGCGAAATGTCAGCCGGGAGGGGTTCATCCCACGTGATTTTTGCCGACCAAGTTCGTTGCATAATGCATTTTCCGTAAAAGATGGCGGGCGCGAAAAGCCCCAATGGATCAAAGATCCGTGCGATCAACGATAACAAGCCTCTCTTGGTATACGTGATCGGGACGTCGAGACGAAGAACGCACGAAAAAATATCTTCGGTCGGGTGCCACTGAAGGCCGAGCACCTTTATGCCGCATTCGTCTTCGGTGTCGAATGGTTGCGGACAGTTGACACGGTAGTCAGCGGGTACGGCATTTAAAATATCCGATTTATTGCTGGACCATTTTTTCAACTGCATTCCGGCTCGCCCTAGAATTGAAATTAACTCAGACTGGAGTCTTAACACGTCGGTGGTCGAGTCGGCGCCAGCGCACACGTCATCGACGTAGGTCTGATTCAACAGCGCATCACGAACAGCATCCGAACCGGCGCAGTCCTCGAGGGCGATGGATTTAAGAACGCGGAGTGCTAGAAACGGAGCGCAATTTGTCCCGTACGTCACCGTGTCGAGTTCGTACTCGACAAGTTGGTCGAGTGGAGAAGGACGCCAAAATACGTGCTGGAGGGTGCGATATTCCGGCAATATCAATATTTGGCGATACATTTTACAAATGTCCGCGGTGAAAACAAATTTTGACACGCGAAATCGGGTGAGCACGTCGACGATGTCCTGCTGTAATTTAGGGCCCTGCAGCAAGCAGTCATTTAGTGACGGCCCCCGGGATCCCCTTGCAGACGCGTCGAAAACGACCCGTATTTTTCCGTCACCATCCGCGGGTCGATAGACGGCATGGTGTGGTATGAAATACGTCCCGGGCGTTTTTGCCACCGACATGTGACCTAATGTTAGATATTCGGCCATAAAATTAGAATATAACTCCCGCAACTTGGAGTCGGTCGACAATCGCCGTTCGAGGGTTTCGAATCGCTTAATCGCATGTTCGCGTGAACCGGGAAAAGATAACGACGACGAAGTAGCGCGTGTCGGTAATGGCACGGAGAATCGTCCCGACGGCAATCGGGTATGTTCAGACACGAACGTCTCTTCGCACCGACCGTCTTCCGTGAACGACGGCGGCGGTACCGCGGGTTCTTCCACAACCCAAAACTTCTCGATTAACGTTTCAATCGAGACAGTTAAGGACACCGGGAGTGATACGTGGTAGTATACGGGAGTGATCCGATCAGGATCCACCCGAAAATGGAGCTAAAGGCTGTTGGTAAATCAGCGGCGACAGTGACTTTACGGCCATCTAGAATTTGCGCGAATAAGTCGGCACCCAACAGTACGTCCACCGGTGAAGCGATGTTGAACGTCGGATCGGCCAGTGCCAAATGCGCGAATTTGTCTTTGACACTAGACGATAGAGATCGGCGTGGCATGTCGGATGTGATCGACGGCAGCACCCAGGCCTTCGTTTTCAACTGCGGTTCATTAGCGAATCTGGGTTGTACGACACAATCGACCATACCTCGAACATCTGCGACCGCGGCGCCAGATATTCCGCTGATGGGTGCTGTCCATTTTTGCGGCCGTAGGCCCAAACGAGTGGAACAGGAAACAGTAATAGCACTTATTTGAGATGCTGAGTCGATGATGGCCCGGACCGTCTGCCATGTACCGCAATGGTCACGAATATGAATTAGGGCGGTGCCCAGAAGCACGGCTAACGATTCGTCGGCTCGGGCAGAAATTGAGGCGACGCATAATGACGCTTCATCAACGGACGAAGCGATCTCTAGTTTGCGCCATGTTGAAAGCCCATGCAGTAATGTGTGGTGTTTTTTCGAACAGGTGTCACAGCGGAGTCGCGATGGACATTTGTTGGCCCAATGATTGGTTGACAAACATGTATAACACACACTGTTCTCACGCGCCTAGTGATGACGATCATCAACCGACAGTGACGCGAATTTCCGACACTCGGTTATGACGTGCTTCCCGTTACAATGCGCACACGACACAATTTTGGAACTCGATGTCTTCGAAATGACCAACGAAGTAGTGGTCGATTTAATTGGATTCTTCTTGAAGAACGCGTTGCCGTGTGATGTAGACTGTGGTCGAGTATTGGACCGTTTCTGATGATCTCCGGCCATCTCTAATATGGACACACGAGATTGCACAAACGTTAATAAGTCATTCACGGACGGAAACTCTTGAGGACTGGATGACTCGAATAATTTACGAGTGGACGCCGGGAGACAACGAAATGCCATGGCGAACAGAATAAATGATCCAAGGTCTTTAATATGGAGTGCATTTAATAATGCGATATTTTCGGAAAAGATCGACACGAAATTATTGAGCTCGGACCATGTTTCTTGCGATGACACGGGGGCGACAAGCAATTTGTCAATTAACGCGTGCGCAACTAATCGCGGGCGATGAAAGCGCGACGATAGCGTTGACCACGCGAGGTCGTAATTTTCGGCGGACACGGGAATATTGCGTATCGCGTCGGAAGCAGGACCGCGCAAACATCCGATTAAATGTTGCATTTTGTCAATATTCGGTAAATCGGTCCTATCACCAACAAGCGCAGAGAACCGGTCGCGAAAAGTTGGCCAATAATTAAAATCGCCACTGAACGACGGTAACGAAAGTTCCGGTAATCTGGATAACGGCTTAGAATACGTGTTGTCGGTGGAACTGTGCTCGGATAAAGCGCGTTTGTCATTGCTACTCGAGCATGTCCGATTAGCGATTACTGTGGTTGCGTTAATGAGAGAAAGCACTTCAGCTGGTAAATCCGATGAATATTCATTTACAGCATCTATTTGAATTAGACCATCCAACGCATCGTTATCCGCTGACTCGAATTGAGTCCACAGATCGACAAGAGTAGTGACTGCGATTTGCAACTCGTCCGCGACCTCCGGCTCATTTTGGACGCGAGTGGCAAGATGATTGATTGACCGAATTTTCGAAATAGTCGCGGTCCGTTTGGTTTCGGCTCGGGCGATCAGACGCCTAATGCGTTTGATTTCCTTTTCTTCTGCTGTCTCGACCATGTTGACGTATGACGAGAAAGAAAGCAAATCCAACGATAACTCCAAACGAGCAAACGAGAACAAACAACCAAATCAAAATACCGCACGGGTGCGCGTGTAGTGTGAAACGTACACGATAACCAAATTAAATCAACAGCAAAATAATGATTATATTTAATATGGAAAAAATACGTGATTAATGAATGCACGCGCACACTGAACTACTATAAAATAACCAGAATAATCACCATAATCATTAATTATATGTAAATAATAAAACAATAATCGAATAATGATTCATATGCGTGCGACACCAAGTAAAATAGGACAAACGTAAATAATAATAATTAATGCGAAGCAAATACTTATAGGTGGACCGACACTGTGCGACACTGACGTCGACAAAATTAGATAGGATTGAAATAAACACTATCCCTATCGGCAATCACTAACGTGTAAATAAATGAAGTCACTCGTTAATTGAATTCCCGAAACCAAGACGCTAATATAATAATTAAAATTGTGGTATAACCACGCTCTGCTACCAAATGTTTGCGCCGAAGTAGTTCCTACGAATGGCGGTTGACTAGTCCGACTCGCGTTTCGGTTTTGGGGAGTGAGGTGACCTTCATATATATATATTGCACAGTCAATTGTAATAGCGCGTTGCGCGAAATAATTGTATTAAAGAAACAATAATTAAAATAAATAATTGAACATAAACATGTATAAATAATTAAGCGGGCGCCCAGAAAAATATAAATAATAACAATACCGCCTAATAGGCAGAAATACAAAATGATAGTGCTTAATCAAACTACAACAGCTGATAAATGTCACCCGGTCCAGTATGGCAACTTGACGGCATATAATATGAAGGTTGGCACTGGATCACCGGGTCCTGCTCGACGAGCAACGGCCTGGGAAAACCCGTGTGTTGATCCGCAAATAACGGCCGGGTACTTCGGATGCGACACGACGAAAATGTCACGCGAACGAATTACGTCGAGTTCACTGAACGGGAACGCACGACGCAGCGGCACCACGCGACGACACGGCAGCGATGGCACGTGGAAACGCGGCACTTGTCGCGTAAAGGCGCGTAATTTGTCGACACGACGATACGGCAGCGACGGCACGTGAAAAGGACGATCGCACGAAATTAGTGACGACTCGACACTCACGAATTTTATCGACGCGGTTTGCGTACCTCACACGCGAGTACGATAATCAACGCGATCGACAAAAGCGTATATAACGACACGTAATGGCGAACGTACGACTGCCCGAGATATTGCGTAACGCACACGCGAACTCGGCGACACGTCGCGTCGCGACCGTCACGAACGACGGGTGAAACCAGACGGATACGGCAATCGGCACATGAAAGGCGCGCAAAACACCGGATCGTACCGTGACGCTCGTATCAAGCACGTCGCGCTCAACGAAACGATCCCAATCGGAAAACGGGTTTCCGGGATAAAGGCGCGACGGCACTCAGCGCACACAAAAACACGACGACCAACGCGGTCGGTGGGCGCGAATCGAGAGAAGCACACATACTCGGAGCGAGCGGAGCGCGTTGCCCCGACCAAAGTTATCTTACAACTACCAACGACGGCGATGACAAAGCTCACCGACAATCGTCGCGACACAACCGCGGTATAACGCGGACCGGGTTCACCGGGCGGTTTAGTTTTGGTGCGGAAGCAAATTGCGCGGCGCGAACATCCTCCCCGCCATGGGAGGCCCAGGCTCCCATCTGGATTGACCGGAGCAGGTTGCATGTGCATGAACGGTGACTTGAGGTGACGTGTTGCCCGGGTGACGCTAGTTATCATTTTTTTACAAAGGAATACATATCAAAATAAATCAAATACAAATAATATACAATTTTATGAAAAGGTACATAATAATAAAAAACCTAAAGTAACACATATGGTGTAAACACAAAAAAAATATATATATATATATACGCAGGATCTAGATAACCATGGTATTAATAATTAAAATAGTATATTATCTCGAGTACAGAGACATGAGGCAACTCGACAAGAGCGCTATGGAGTGGAAATTCAATTAACGAGTGCTGGGAACTATATTGAATAAAATATTATTGGGTGGGTAATACTACTACTTTCGCGACTGGACGAGTGATCTGACCTTGTTGCGTCAACAATCGTACGACACGTACGACGCCATCTTTGCCAGGCAACAATTCGATAATACGTCCAAGACGCCATGTTAGCGGTGGAGATTGATTATCTACAATGACGACCATGTCGTTGAGACGGACGTTTGGGGCTTCACTAGTCCATTTTGACCTCCCCTGAAGCGACGTCAAGTACTCGGTTGACCATCGCCGCCAAAACGCCTGATGGCACTGGTCGAGCAATTTCCAGCGATGGACCAAAGTGACGCGTGAGTCGAATGCTGCTCGCGGTGGGACAGCCAACATTGGTTGTCCAATCAAAAAATGACCGGGAGACAGATATTCGAGGTCATCTGGGTCTGTGGACATGGGCATTAGCGGTCTCGAATTTAACACTGCCTCGACGCGCGTGAGTAGCGTCGTAAATTCTTCGTACGTAAAAATGTGATTACCCATGGTACGAATTAATAAACGTTTGGTTGACCGAACTGCGGCTTCCCAGAGCCCGCCAAAATGTGGCGCGCTGGGCGGGTTGAAGTGCCATTGACACTCGGGGCGCGCTTGAGTGACTGCGCGTTGACCGGCCGAACTTTTGATTAATAATTGCAGCTGTTTGTCTGCCCCGATAAAATTCGTACCGCAATCCGAAAATATATCTGAAGGCAGACCTCGTCGCGCGACAAACCTGTCGAAAGCCGCGAGAAACGCATCGGTTGACAATTCCGTGACTACTTCCAGGTGTACTGCTTTAATTGAAAAGCATACAAACACGGCAACGTAGACCTTATACGTGCGCGATTTTCGGAGACGCACTTCGCGCATTTGTAGAGGACCGGCGTAATCGACGCCCACTCGCGCGAACGGCCTGCTCTGCTGTACCCGCGCGGCTGGTAAATCTGCCATAATCGGTTGCGGCGGTTTGGCGTCGAAACGTACGCAAGTCGAACATGCTCGAGTAACAGCATGTAACACGGATTTAATCGACACAATCCAGAAATCGCGCGATATGAGCGCTGTCATTATACGCGGACCGGCGTGACACGTGATCTTGTGCCAACGGCGGCAGATTAACATCGACAAATGTGATTGTTTCGCGAGTAGCATTGGATGTTTACAACCGTAATTTAAGTTCGAATGACGTAGTCGTCCGCCAACACGAAGTACGCCGGACGGATCCACGAACGGATGCAGTGGAGCTAAATGTTTTGATGACACACGTGTCCCTGTTGACAGTTCGTGTAACAACGTCATGAAGAAACATCGCTGAGACTCGATTACCAGCGTGCGCGTGGAATCGTCGAGCTCCGTCCGTTGTAGAGACACGACAGAGACATGTGGACGTTTTCTACATGCATTAATGAAGCGATGTATGTAAGCGACTACTCGAACTAGCCGATCGTACGACGAGAACGTGTCATACCATTCTGACGGCTGTTCGGTACTGAGCACTAGGGCTGCGGGCCGCGTCTCGGGTAAGTCAACAATCGGAATTGACGGTGTAGTTTCGTCCCAAGTTGTCGCGTCATCGCGAATGAACTGAGGGCCTTGCCAATATAGGGACAAACTCGACAGCGCCGATGGCAATACACCGCGGGAAGCGCAGTCGGCGGGATTCTCATCAGATCTGACGTGGAGCCATCGACATTTGGGCACTAAATTACAAATTTGATGAGCCCGGTTGGACACGTAGACTTTAAAGGAGCTGTGGGGGTTCTTCAACCATGACAATACGATTGCTGAGTCACTCCATGCGTATAAGTCGACGATATTTAAATATGAACTGAGCGTCGTCTGAATCCGATTCATCCAACGGGACAGTAACAAGGCGGCATTCAGCTCTAATCGCGGTATCGACAATGGTTTTATCGGCGCGAGTTTCGTTTTGGTTCCGACTAGGAAAACGGTCGAAGTGAACCGTGATTCAACACTTTGATGTACAGTACAGCAGCGTAACCTTGCTGCGATGCGTCGCAAAATCCCAATAACAAACACGGCGACCCACGATGTGTGTTAAAGTGACGAGGCACCTTTAAATCGCTCAATGACGACAGATCTGACACAAATGACGCCCACTCGCGCGAAATGTCAGCCGGGAGGGGTTCATCCCACGTGATTTTTGCCGACCAAGTTCGTTGCATAATGCATTTTCCGTAAAAGATGGCGGGCGCGAAAAGCCCCAATGGATCAAAGATCCGTGCGATCAACGATAACAAGCCTCTCTTGGTATACGTGATCGGGACGTCGAGACGAAGAGCGCACGAAAAAATATCTTCGGTCGGGTGCCACTGAAGGCCGAGCACCTTTATGCCGCATTCGTCTTCGGTGTCGAATGGTTGCGGACAGTTGACGCGGTAGTCAGCGGGTACGGCATTTAAAATATCCGATTTATTGCTGGACCATTTTTTCAACTGCATTCCGGCTCGCCCTAGAATTGAAATTAACTCAGACTGGAGTCTTAACACGTCGGTGGTCGAGTCGGCGCCAGCGCACACGTCATCGACGTAGGTCTGATTCAACAGCGCATCACGAACAGCATCCGAACCGGCGCAGTCCTCGAGGGCGATGGATTTAAGAACGCGGAGTGCTAGAAACGGAGCGCAATTTGTCCCGTACGTCACCGTGTCGAGTTCGTACTCGACAAGTTGGTCGAGTGGAGAAGGACGCCAAAATACGTGCTGGAGGGTGCGATATTCCGGCAATATCAATATTTGGCGATACATTTTACAAATGTCCGCGGTGAAAACAAATTTTGACACGCGAAATCGGGTGAGCACGTCGACGATGTCCTGCTGTAATTTAGGGCCCTGCAGCAAGCAGTCATTTAGTGACGGCCCCCGGGATCCCCTTGCAGACGCGTCGAAAACGACCCGTATTTTTCCGTCACCATCCGCGGGTCGATAGACGGCATGGTGTGGTATGAAATACGTCCCGGGCGTTTTTGCCACCGACATGTGACCTAATGTTAGATATTCGGCCATAAAATTAGAATATAACTCCCGCAACTTGGAGTCGGTCGACAATCGCCGTTCGAGGGTTTCGAATCGCTTAATCGCATGTTCGCGTGAACCGGGAAAAGATAACGACGACGAAGTAGCGCGTGTCGGTAATGGCACGGAGAATCGTCCCGACGGCAATCGGGTATGTTCAGACACGAACGTCTCTTCGCACCGACCGTCTTCCGTGAACGACGGCGGCGGTACCGCGGGTTCTTCCACAACCCAAAACTTCTCGATTAACGTTTCAATCGAGACAGTTAAGGACACCGGGAGTGATACGTGGTAGTATACGGGAGTGATCCGATCAGGATCCACCCGAAAATGGAGCTAAAGGCTGTTGGTAAATCAGCGGCGACAGTGACTTTACGGCCATCTAGAATTTGCGCGAATAAGTCGGCACCCAACAGTACGTCCACCGGTGAAGCGATGTTGAACGTCGGATCGGCCAGTGCCAAATGCGCGAATTTGTCTTTGACACTAGACGATAGAGATCGGCGTGGCATGTCGGATGTGATCGACGGCAGCACCCAGGCCTTCGTTTTCAACTGCGGTTCATTAGCGAATCTGGGTTGTACGACACAATCGACCATACCTCGAACATCTGCGACCGCGGCGCCAGATATTCCGCTGATGGGTGCTGTCCATTTTTGCGGCCGTAGGCCCAAACGAGTGGAACAGGAAACAGTAATAGCACTTATTTGAGATGCTGAGTCGATGATGGCCCGGACCGTCTGCCATGTACCGCAATGGTCACGAATATGAATTAGGGCGGTGCCCAGAAGCACGGCTAACGATTCGTCGGCTCGGGCAGGCATTGAGGCGACGCATAATGACGCTTCATCAACGGACGAAGCGATCTCTAGTTTGCGCCGTGTTGAAAGCCCATGCAGTAATGTGTGGTGTTTTTTCGAACAGGTGTCACAGCGGAGTCGCGATGGACATTTGTTGGCCCAATGATTGGTTGACAAACATGTATAACACACACTGTTCTCACGCGCCTAGTGATGACGATCATCAACCGACAGTGACGCGAATTTCCGACACTCGGTTATGACGTGCTTCCCGTTACAATGCGCACACGACACAATTTTGGAACTCGATGTCTTCGAAATGACCAACGAAGTAGTGGTCGATTTAATTGGATTCTTCTTGAAGAACGCGTTGCCGTGTGATGTAGACTGTGGTCGAGTATTGGACCGTTTCTGATGATCTCCGGCCATCTCTAATATGGACACACGAGATTGCACAAACGTTAATAAGTCATTCACGGACGGAAACTCTTGAGGACTGGATGACTCGAATAATTTACGAGTGGACGCCGGGAGACAACGAAATGCCATGGCGAACAGAATAAATGATCCAAGGTCTTTAATATGGAGTGCATTTAATAATGCGATATTTTCGGAAAAGATCGACACGAAATTATTGAGCTCGGACCATGTTTCTTGCGATGACACGGGGGCGACAAGCAATTTGTCAATTAACGCGTGCGCAACTAATCGCGGGCGATGAAAGCGCGACGATAGCGTTGACCACGCGAGGTCGTAATTTTCGGCGGACACGGGAATATTGCGTATCGCGTCGGAAGCAGGACCGCGCAAACATCCGATTAAATGTTGCATTTTGTCAATATTCGGTAAATCGGTCCTATCACCAACAAGCGCAGAGAACCGGTCGCGAAAAGTTGGCCAATAATTAAAATCGCCACTGAACGACGGTAACGAAAGTTCCGGTAATCTGGATAACGGCTTAGAATACGTGTTGTCGGTGGAACTGTGCTCGGATAAAGCGCGTTTGTCATTGCTACTCGAGCATGTCCGATTAGCGATTGCTGTGGTTGCGTTAATGAGAGAAAGCACTTCAGCTGGTAAATCCGATGAATATTCATTTACAGCATCTATTTGAATTAGACCATCCAACGCATCGTTATCCGCTGACTCGAATTGAGTCCACAGATCGACAAGAGTAGTGACTGCGATTTGCAACTCGTCCGCGACCTCCGGCTCATTTTGGACGCGAGTGGCAAGATGATTGATTGACCGAATTTTCGAAATAGTCGCGGTCCGTTTGGTTTCGGCTCGGGCGATCAGACGCCTAATGCGTTTGATTTCCTTTTCTTCTGCTGTCTCGACCATGTTGACGTATGACGAGAAAGAAAGCAAATCCAACGATAACTCCAAACGAGCAAACGAGAACAAACAACCAAATCAAAATACCGCACGGGTGCGCGTGTAGTGTGAAACGTACACGATAACCAAATTAAATCAACAGCAAAATAATGATTATATTTAATATGGAAAAAATACGTGATTAATGAATGCACGCGCACACTGAACTACTATAAAATAACCAGAATAATCACCATAATCATTAATTATATGTAAATAATAAAACAATAATCGAATAATGATTCATATGCGTGCGACACCAAGTAAAATAGGACAAACGTAAATAATAATAATTAATGCGAAGCAAATACTTATAGGTGGACCGACACTATGCGACACTGACGTCGACAAAATTAGATAGGATTGAAATAAACACTATCCCTATCGGCAATCACTAACGTGTAAATAAATGAAGTCACTCGTTAATTGAATTCCCGAAACCAAGACGCTAATATAATAATTAAAATTGTGGTATAACCACGCTCTGCTACCAAATGTTTGCGCCGAAGTAGTTCCTACGAATGGCGGTTGACTAGTCCGACTCGCGTTTCGGTTTTGGGGAGTGAGGTGACCTTCATATATATATATATTGCACAGTGAATTGTAATAGCGCGTTGCGCGAAATAATTGTATTAAAGAAACAATAATTAAAATAAATAATTGAACATAAACATGTATAAATAATTAAGCGGGCGCCCAGAAAAATATAAATAATAACAATAACGCCTAATAGGCAGAAATACAAAATGATAGTGCTTAATCAAACTACAACAGCTGATAAATGTCACCCGGTCCAGTATGGCAACTTGACGGCATATAATATGAAGGTTGGCACTGGATCACCGGGTCCTGCTCGACGAGCAACGGCCTGGGAAAACCCGTGTGTTGATCCGCAAATAACGGCCGGGTACTTCGGATGCGACACGACGAAAATGTCACGCGAACGAATTACGTCGAGTTCACTGAACGGGAACGCACGACGCAGCGGCACCACGCGACGACACGGCAGCGATGGCACGTGGAAACGCGGCACTTGTCGCGTAAAGGCGCGTAATTTGTCGACACGACGATACGGCAGCGACGGCACGTGAAAAGGACGATCGCACGAAATTAGTGACGACTCGACACTCACGAATTTTATCGACGCGGTTTGCGTACCTCACACGCGAGTACGATAATCAACGCGATCGACAAAAGCGTATATAACGACACGTAATGGCGAACGTACGACTGCCCGAGATATTGCGTAACGCACACGCGAACTCGGCGACACGTCGCGTCGCGACCGTCACGAACGACGGGTGAAACCAGACGGATACGGCAATCGGCACATGAAAGGCGCGCAAAACACCGGATCGTACCGTGACGCTCGTATCAAGCACGTCGCGCTCAACGAAACGATCCCAATCGGAAAACGGGTTTCCGGGATAAAGGCGCAACGGCACTCAGCGCACACAAAAACACGACGACCAACGCGGTCGGTGGGCGCGAATCGAGAGAAGCACACACACTCGGAGCGAGCGGAGCGCGTTGCCCCGACCAAAGTTATCTTACAACTACCAACGACGGCGATGACAAAGCTCACCGACAATTTGGCGCGGAAGCAAATTGCGCGGCGCGAACACTTTGTGTTCTATGATTTCTATGGTCTCGCCGAGAAAAAACCGTTACGAACAGTGTTTTTAAACGCAACATAAATATGAAAAACATTAATATTCGATGTGTGGTCACCCTGATTCATTTTCCAATATGTCGGACGATTTTTCGGGCGGCCAAGGTGACGCTTCTGATTTCATTTATTCTGTGGTTGAATTAAATCGGTTGCACTTAGCAAACAAAAATACAGTAACATGGAATAATGCTAAAAATACAATAAAGATTATATCAAAATATGTAAAGGTTAATGAAGATGAATACTTTGATGAGTTTATGGCTTTTATAAACATTTTTCAAGACAAATTTGATGACTGGATAAAAAATGTTATTTCAGTAGAACAAAAATGGGTACAAATATTTTATATATTTAAAGAAAAAGATGTAAATGTATCAAATCTTACAATGGTTGAAGAAATTGCATTTTGTTAACCTGGGTCAAACGCGTCAATACAGCGACTATTTTCTTCAATGACAACTACTTGGACTGACGTTCGAAATCAAATGGTTACTAAAACAATAGAATGTTGTCTGATAACAGAAACATAATATGGCTTGAGTTGCATTGAATTTTACAATGAAATAATAAAAAATCCTACAGTTCTGAAGAAAATACACATCACTGATAAATATAAGGTCTCCTTGGACGACAAAAATAAAGAAAAATAATAAATCAGTAAATTTTACCTAGATTAATATATTTATCTCAACGACTGGAAATTGTATTATTATTTTTATTTGAATTTTGAGTGTTAATTAAATAAAGATGGCCTATCTAATTGATTAATTTGAATATTATTTATACCTAAAAGTTATATACAAATTCCTATGTTATTATATACTTACTAGATAATTTCCTATTTTTTTATGAATTTTGGTTCCCAGATTTCTAAAAATTAAATCTGGCCACCCTAACCTAAGTAGGTAACTTAATGTATATTTTTGCACCTCTTATAATATAAGCCAACATGGCCTATCTCATATAATTTAAATTACAACACAAGCTATTTCAAAAGAGTATTTAGAACCATTAGTAAACATTGTTATGTGAAGTAATTCACATAAAATATGAAATTAATTAATTAATTAATTTAACAATTAACGAATAAAACTAAAAATGTTACGATGAAACACATAATTATATTAAAACTTACCTGATTTTGATATGCAGATATCTGACACAATACAATTTGTACAGAGATAGGCGATGTTGTCTTACAATTTTCGATATCCTGTGTTATTATTTTATCGATTCTCGCATTATCTATTGATTTTATTCTAAATCTGATATCACCAGTCGATTCCGCGCAAAATGTCCAATAAGACATTGTTGCAAACTCGATTTGACCAAAATGTGAGATAGGTGGTGTTGCTTCTTAAGCGACGTTATAAAAATCATATGCATATTTTGGTAAATAATTTTTTTATTAGCCTAGGTGATGAGTCATATTTAAAAGAACTTATTATTACCATCTAAATAAAATATTACATTTTCTAACAAACAAAAATTTCAAACAGATAAATTCATTGAGTGATGAGTGTCTGCTAGACAGTAAAAGTCATTTGCCGCCATAGGCGGCATCTCCCACGAATCCGATACTGTATTATCAATATAAAATTGATTACAATATCAGTCTGCAACCACCAGTATCTCATAAACCAAGTGATTTTCTTAAATTATTGTATACAATTTTTTTTTTTTTAAGTCTCCATAGTCACTTGGTTTTTTTTTGAACGAATCTTGCATTTAAATACTTTACAGTTAAAATAATCTACGATTCACCTGTATCCCACCGGGCACCTAGTTTATAATTAAAACAAAAAAAAAATCAGTTGAATACAATATAATGAATAAAATGAATAGAATTATTTAAAAAAAATACTATTATATTATATTATTAGGTATATAATAATAATATAACACTTTAAAAATCTAAGAGTACCTATATATTATAAGCCATATAAGAACTAGTTATATATAGATTTAGCCCCCCTCTCCATCTGTTAAATATAATCAAATTTAAATTGTTATATTATAATACCTTTCGAAATTTAAACGTCTACATTTTAATTTTAATTTTGATCTGTCTACTCTTTTTATGTATTGTTTTGTAAATAATCCAGGGTTAGTATTCGTAATTTGTTTATGTACATTACTAATATATTTTGGTCCACAATTATAAGATGTTACCGCTGTATTACACCGTGCACTATATGAACCTATAAAATATCAGTTATACACAATATGTCAAACATATAATACGAAAATATAATTTTTAGTTTTATATTATTACCTACTTACCTCTAGAAGAAAAATTGACTCTTTTTCCACCTACATACTTGGCAACCACACTATCAAAGCCTTAAACTGCATTATTTTTTACGTTGTATATTAGGCTTTGAGCATGAGCAACAATATTTCTAGCTCCTTAAATATCTTTAAATAGTCCACAATTTTCCATTTGAGGAACTAAATTTACCTCACTTTCTTTAGGACCATTACAAAAGTAACTATATGTCTATATAAAATATAAATACACAATTTTATACGATTGCAGATAAAAAAGTGTCATTTAATTTATTATAAATTTTATACTTAGCACAATTACAATGATCTCCAAATACATGGTATGGGCTGTTCAATATCTTGTTTTAAAAGTTCAACTTTTTCATTCTGATGCAATGTCATATTTTTTCGAAAATGTATTGCCTTGGTAATTGCACACCTATTTTAACATATATACATTTATGATTTTTTGATTTTTCTAATAATTTTTAACTGACCAATCTTAATTGCAGTCTCACAGTATTAATGTAATATAATTTACATATAAATCATGCATATACACATACCGTAATTTTAGTCGTTTATCTTTTAAAACTTTCCTAAGAAATCCGAGTACAACTATTCCAGAAGAACTTTTTCGATGGTCGGACAAATCAACAATTCGATTCAGATAATTTCTAAGAATGTGATTCATGCATTCAATTTTTTTAACAAAAACATCGCATCCATATGGTATAGCCAGAAATATTTTTTTAGTTACACTTGAGTCACCATCTCTTATAAGCTTATTATATATAATATTATGCATTGGAATGCTTTGCCGAAATTCTTCCACAATAATATCAGCTTCCATTGCTGTAGAAGTACCATCCCAATTTTTGAAGCATACCGTGAGTTGAAGCGGGATTCCCGTTTAATTTTGCTTTATCACAGATCGAACAATATTTATTACCAATTTGTATTAATTTTTATTATATGCATACCGTGATCACGGTGGCCCGAAAGGGAATATTTTGTCGACCTAAAAATATAATAGACTTCACAATAGGTTTCAACCAATTCCGGTTTTCTTCAACCTGTTTTTTTCTCTCGGTATTAATCAAATTTATAACTTCCTTTTTTTGATTATTAAAAGTAGTCATGAAATTATCTGCAACTTCAACACAAGCTACATGATAATGGTTTTTACTATGAAATTCTAGATCTCCGTCTTTACCTAGGAGCTTGGCATATTTTTTAAGCGGCTTAGAAACAAATTTGCATAATTAAATAGTTTTATATCGACCACATTTATCACTAAACAAAACACAATATTTACAAAACAATCCAGACATTTTTTTAGAATATGTCAACCATTTATATTTCTCAAAATAAATTTTACTTAGGTACCTTTTTTCTTCTTTGACTTTTTTGGAATGTATAGAATAAACAAAATCAATATCAGGTATATTACTCGATTTTATCAATACAGCACGGTCATGGTCAGTTACACTAATGTTAGATTCTTTTAAAAAGTTTGCTATATCTAAATTAAATGTGGTAGTGGCACTACCAGATGAAATACTAGTTACTGCTGTATTCAGCGATGATGAACTTGCAGATGTCTGTGTGGTTATCTTTGTCGTAGTGTCGTTTTTCATTTGTTTGCTGTTATTGTCAGGATCATTGTCAACATCTTTGCGTTTTAACCATTGACTCAATAAATTGGACATGGTAGTTAAAAGGAAAGATTATTATTTACCTGTAACAGCAATTACAACAACTGGTGTATTTTGCACGAGTACAAAATAATACTATAAACGACGACCGTGTGAATGTGTGATGAATTAATGACGGCACAATGGCGCTTATATAAAATAGCGTGAACGGGGAAACGAGATGTTAAATCTGTTGCAAGTCGCAAGTGTACGAATAACGATCGTATGGCGAACAGGCGAACGGAACGGAACAGTCAAACAGACACAACACATTTTCATAAATATTATAATTAATTATTTCATAGATAAGTACCAGATAAGTTATCAGTTTATCACAATGACGAAATGACCCATCGTGACCATTTAGGTAACCATTTCGACAGGTGACGTTCCGTTCCATCATTCGTTTGGCTAGACTACGTCACCCAGTCCTCGGGCCAAATGTTCCATCTTTGCGTACCATAGAGCAATCACTAATCAGTAATCCGATTTATCCGATATAATATGTATTATCAGTTGCTGGGACTAACTTTGTCGGCGCCAGCAAGCATTTGCGTATTCTAGTCAATAATTCGGATAACCAAGAACGTCTAGCTTCCCACCGTATGTGTACGTGGCATTCCAATCCCCCTAGTGGGCCACATTTTGGAGGATTATGGGAAGCTGCTGTATGATCTACCAAAGCACTTCTGTCGAGAGTCATGGGCCCGTACAATTTTAGTTTGGAAGAATTGTCCACTATATTATGTAAAATAGAAGCGATCCTGAACTCCAGACCCTTGACTCCGGTGTCATCTTCTCCTTTGGATCTGGACTACCTTACTCCAGGACATTTCCTCATCGGTCGTCCATTGGTTGCTGTCCCGGAATTAGTAGTGCAAGATGACAAGCTGTCCATTCAAAACCGATGGAAATTAGTACATCAATGCATGCAGGTGTTCTGGCTTCACTGGTCCAGCGAATATCTCTGTTCCCTGCCGATCAAAAGCAAATGGGCCAAACGCACTCCTTATCTTAAACCAGGTGACATGATCGTGGTTAAAGACCAGAAAAATTCTCCAACTACATGGCGTCTTGGACGCATAATCGAAATCATGCCTGGTAAGGATAACGTGGTGTGTGTCGTCAAAGTTCTCACGTCAACGGGGGAGATCACCCGACCCGCTGTCAAACTTGTTCTACTGCCAACTGATTGATCATGTCCATTTTCCTTAGACGCACATGACCCTTTTCTGATATTGTAATTTTTTTTGTTGTTTTGTTTGTATTAAATATTCTATATTGCTGTTCCTTTTTTTTTTTTTTAACTATTATTATTATAATGTTAATATGTTTCATAATGTATGTCAAATTCAAGACCTACCGTTCTGGAGAGAAGCGTCTTCCACCTCGTCAAGCTGCTATTGAATGATTGAGATGCTGCTCATCTCAACGGGGGAGTATGTTCGAGCAAACGAGGTTGCAAAGATATCGATGCCGATCGATAGTAACGGTTTTGGCTCGGCAACCGATAACGATTTTGCCGAGTACTACACTTCCAGTCCATACGCTCTGGTTAACGGTCGTAGCTTGTCGCTTAAGTTGCGTCCGCTAAAAACCACGTGTGCTGTCTGTCGTTATTTTTTGCTGGTCCGACCTCCTTGTTTTGTTTATAGGGCCGTCGTCCATTCGCCGTTAATTGCGACGCGTGTGTTTCCCGTCGGTTTGTTTTATCGCCGTTGTGCGTTGCCGCCGGTTGACTGTTTTTTTGCCGTTGTGCGTTTGCCGTCGGTTTGTTTTATCGCCGTCGTGCGTTTGCCGCCTGTTCTGTTTCTCGCCGTTGTGCGTTGCCGCCGGGTGACTTTGTTTTCTCGCCGGCGTGCGTTTGCCGTCGGTTTGTTTTATCGCCGTTGTGCGTTGCCGCCGGTTGACTTTGTTTTCTCGCCGTCGTGCGTTTGCCGCCGGTTGACTGTTTCTCGCAGTTGTGCGTTGCCGCCGGTTGACCTTTTTTCCTCGCCGTCGTGCGTTTGCCGCCGGCCGATTGTTTTCCGTCTTCATGGTCACGAGGTTTCGGGTTTTTCCGCCGTCGTCTATCCCCATCGCGTTGACGAGCTGTTATCGCGAGGCCGCCGCCCCGTCGGAATCAACGTCAGCTGTGTCCAATATCACTTTTGTTTCACGTGATTATTAATATTGTATATTATGTGTATTATTATTATTTGTTATCATTTATCAGTTTTACAGTCTTTATTATTATTGTTATTATTTATGTTTCTGGGCGCCCACTGATTTATAATGAAATGTATGTTGCTATAAAATACATGTTCCCCTCTTTTTTTAATTATACCTCTATTATTTTGAAAACTTAAAACCGCTTCCACTCCTGTAGATAACTGTCCCAATCCAGTCACTTCGGGCCAACCGCTCGTTAGGAGCTCGAGTGGCGCAAACACACACATTACGGGTTCGTAATGTGTGTATCTAAGGAGATCAATCTATCGTCTTCAATGAAAACTATATACTTCTTATTGATATGTATAGGTGCAAGTAGTGGCCAAAAACTGGGGGTGCTAGAATTATGCAGGGGGATACAGACCTGTAAGGAAGTAATACCCAATCACCAGACACCTACCATACTTAAATTTTATAATTACTATAACCACTCCAACACACACTGTAAAACCACTAATATTTAAGTATATAAACAGTAATATACATTGTAAATAAATTAGGTGTATTATATAATTATTTAGGTGATAAATATAATAACAGGGATAATAACCAAGTATAAACAGATTAAAAAACTATTTTATTTAATAAATAAATGAATAATATTCTTAGTATTCCTTGTTATATATATTAACTTTGATTATTAATTTTATGTTCAATAGCATTTTATTTTCTAGTAATATGATATCTTCAAGTTATCTTAGTCTTCTTTTAATAGTAATAATGTACTATTATAGTATATACTGTATGCTTAAATAATATAGTATAATACTTAATTACCTACTTATAATTGTTTACTGTACGTCGTACGGGTAATATATTATAATAGGTAATAATATTCTAATATAATAAATATTATTGAATATTTACTTATTTGGTATCACTTGACACTTAGACTATTTTTGTCTAAAATAATAAATAGGTAGAACGCAGCACTATCTAGGTTTATATGTATTTGGTAATAGACACACATGGCGATGAAAGTAGTATCAATACAGAATATGGGCTGATATAAAATTTCCATCTCTGTATTCGTATTACTCTATGAGTAAAACTTAACAAAAACAGGTAAAATAATATAAAAAATAACTGAATTAAAAGTGATAAAAATGTAAAATTATAGTTACATTATAAAATTAATTATATTATTAAAATACATTATAAACATTTTTGTTTTTTTTTTTTTTTTACATATTAATCAATCAATATTTTTTAATAATAACATAGATTTAGATTTAAAACAATTGCGTGAGAGAAAAAATATATCTAAATGTATACAAATTTTATTAGCTAAAATTAAAGCTCGAGGGAAAAAAGAATTGGTACCACTATTCGTTTTATAATGAGGAACTAAAAATAAATCTGAATTACGTGTAATTAGATATGGAATTCGAAAGCTGATTTCAGATAACAATTTGGGACACAATATTGTAATTAATAAGATCATAGACAAACATAATATCAGTTAATTTCCGTCTAAGTGAAAGAGAAACAAGGTTAATATAATCTTGAGTTAGATGGAGAGAGTCCCTAGATAATGGATTATTTGACAAGTATGAAATCCTTTTAAAAAATTTATATTGTACATTGTCTAAATCATTTATATATTTCAAGTATTTGCATGACCAAATTACGGAGCCGAAATCAAGATTGGATCTAACTAAAGATGTATACAAGGTTTTTAAGCATAACGGATTTTTAAAATCTTTAGTATTTCTATTAATAAACCCTAACATCTTAAACGATTTATTAATTATCATATTATGGTTCATTTTAAAAGAAATATCACTTTCAAAATAAATACCAAGATCTTTGATTACATTTACTCTAGTGAAAGAACACATTTCAATATTATAGTTAAAAAGATGGAATTTTTTTTACGTGTAAATGTTATCGTATTATATCAATATTTAACGGTGATAAATTTAATTTACTCCATAATTGAAATTTATTAAGATTATACTGAAGAGATTCAGCATCACTTAAAGAATTAACAGTATAGAAAATCTTCGAATCATCCACAAATAATAAAATGTTTATAGAACAATGAAGGACTAGTGGGAGATCATTAATAAAAATTAAAAATAGTAAAGGACCTAAATGGCTGCCCTGAGGAACACCTGATAAGACAGGATAATCGTCAGAAACATAAGAAATAATTTTAACTACTTGAGTACGTTCAGAAAGATACAAAAATAACCATTTTAAAAAGTTCCCACCTATACCAAGATGTCTTAATTTATGATATAGTAAATTATGATTCACCTTATCAAACGCGTTTCGAAAGTCCGTATAAATAGTATCTACTTGGAAGCCTTGATCAAGAGCAGGGTGGTGCAACTCTATAGGAGCGTTTTGTACAGTATATAGTTCTATCGTACAACCACCGCTAGCGCTGATGGTCGTGGGCCAATCAGCGTTTAGTCCATATACTCCATAAGATAAGATAATACTGTATTTATCACGGTTTAAGATATACCCTCGGATATACCTACAATACCTACATACTACTTTTTTGTAAGTTTATATCTTAAGTATATCTTAAACCGTGGTTTTTCTATTAACATAATATTATTATTATCATCAATTATGCCACCCAAAAATTCATCGAAATGTGTTGTGAATGATTGTAAATCAAAAGGTATGTAACGATAATATAGTACTTCTATTCTTGTACCTAGTACCTACTATTAATTATTAATTTGGTTTATGTATTTGATGTTATTTGTCACCGATTTCCGAATCCAAAAACGGACATGCAAAGATTGGTACAGTGGATGAATATAATAGGCTTGAAGAACTTGGATCCAGAATCGGTCTATAACAAAAAATTTATTTGTGAGAAACATTTTACGAGTGATTGCTCAAGTCCTGGCACAAAAAGGCTCAATGCTAATGCCTACCCTTCAATCAATTTGACAAGTATATACTAAAAGCTAATGTTTTGATGTTATTGCTGAATCCTGGACAATAGTAGAATCAGAAATTAGAAAATTTCAATAGAAGAATCCAGGTTAATAATATTTTTATTTTGATAATTTTAGGTTTCTATATAATGCATTACACTTATTGAGATATTAGGCATTTTGTATTGATTAATACCATCTTATTCTTATAGGATTATTAGCAAGCATTGGTCTTAAAAATTGCAAACAGCTTACTCCCAAATGTAAGATGTTATATTCTGTAACAAATAAGTTGTTAAAAAAGCAACGTCGCTTTAATATTAAGAAACAACTATTTAAGAGTCGGTAACGCGGAGCTGAACAATTTAGCGAAACTTACTTAAAAAGAAAACTGGCTGATAAAGTTATCCCTGCTGCCTCGCTGTTTACTCGTTTGCAACTTCGAGAAACTCAAAAGAAGAAAAAGGCCATAGATTTACATTAGAAGAGAAGATGTTAAGTCTTTCAATCTATAAAAAGAGTACAAAATGTTATAGATTGCTTTCTATCATATTTACATTACCTAGCAAACGAACATTGAATAATATCCTTAGTTGTGTACATATTGGCCCGGGAGTTTCCTTTGTAGTGACGCATGTTCTAAAAGAGAATGTTCAAAAACTGAAACCCACGGAGCGGTATGTTGCAACTATTCAAAGACAATGTAATATATAATATAATAATTAATTTTTTTAATTTTTTTTTTTTTAGGTATTGTTCTCTAATTTTTGATGAAATCTCATTGAGTAGCGGGCTTCATTACAATGCATCGACTGATGAAATAGATGGTTTTGTTAACTCTGGTAATTATAAAAGTCAAGAACTAGCAGACCATGCTATAGTTGTTATGATTAGAGGAATTAAAAAGAAATTTAAACAGCCAGTGGCTTTTTCATTTTGCCAGGGTGCTACTCAACAGCACGAATTAGTGAGGCAGCTTAAAGAAGTTAGTTAAATATTAAGTAATAAAAATTTAATGTATTTAATATGTTGTACATTTTTTATTGGAGGTTATACAGAAAGTACACGAAACAGGTCTTAGGGTAGTAGCAACAATATGTGACCAAGGGAAAAGCAACGAAGGCGCAATAAGATTGTTGAATAATGAAATCAGAAAATACTATCTTCAAAACCATGCTGATCAAGACTATAGAGAAGAGTTTTATGAGGTGCCATTGAAAAATGATGAAAGAATAAAAATTATTCACATATTTGATGTTCCTCATCTCCTAAAATGTACTCGAAACAATTTATTGAACAAAAATCAACATTTTGAAATGAACGGTACTAAACGAGTAGCCAAGTGGGAACATCTACAACAACTATATAGTGTTGATGTTCTATACCAGATGCCAAAATGTTGCCCAGGTTGACTGACAACCATGTAGTTCCTGAAAAAATATACATAATGAAAGTACGCTATGCAACTCAGGTCTTTAGTCAAAGAGTATCAGCTATTATGAATTTCCTTGCTTGTAAGTTTTAATTTTTAGTATAATATTACAATTTTAAATAATTATGAATTTTTTTTATTTAGCAAAAAGTATAATTGAACCCAGTGCTATAGATACAGCAGAAATATTTTTATTCTTTGATAAATTGTTTGATTCAATGAATGTTTGCTTCAGTAAAGTTATTGAAGGAAAAATTTATCGCACTGCTGTGACAAAAAATTCTGTACATCATCATTTATAGTCAGATAGCTTGAAAGATTTGAGTTCAATGTGCTTTTATACACCAAATGGTAAACGTGTAAATGTCCCCACAGTTAGAAATTGGATAACAACAATAAAAGGTATGTTTATTGTAATACAATGCAACTCACAATCTATTATCTAATATTAATACATTTGCACTTGTTTTGTTCACAGGTAAAAATATTGATATCGATAGATAAAAATATCGATATGACAGTAACTATCGATAGTAACGTTGTTTTAGTAGTGTCGTACAACCACCGGGAGCGCTCGACTACAGCCCGTTTTTATAACATAGGAGTTGCCTATCTATTATATTATACTTATCTATGATCAAGAGCTTTTACAAGATAATTATGATATAATAATAAATTAGTTTGAATCGAATGTTTTGGTACAAATCCATGTTGATAAAAGCTTATATTATAGCACAATAAATTTGATAATTTTTTTGAGATAATGGTTTCAAACATTTTTGGTAAAATTGACATTTTCGAAACTGGCCTATAGTTTTTCACATTTTGTCTGTCACCTGATTTATGTATGGTAGAAATGAAAGATTTTTTCCAACAAAGAGGAAATGGTCCACTGGATAGAGACATTAAATAAATAATGTAAAGGTTTAACGAGAGTTTGACAACACATTTTCAAAAAAAATTCTAGGAATTCCATCGGGCTCAATACTTGCCTTGTCATTAAGTGAACCAATAAAATCTATAATTTCGTATTAATAAATAATAAGTGAATTAAAATTAAAATTATGAAACTGATTATGAAATAAATCATTATTGAAATCATCTATAATATTAGTTGTGTTAGACGTGTATACTGATGAAAAATATTTAGCAAATAACCTGATGGTATCATCCATATTATTCGCATAAATATTGTTCAAAAATACTGAAGGAGAATATTATTAGATCTCAAAGATTTAATATAATTCGAAAACGACTTCGGGTTGATATTAATATTATTTTCAATTTTTAACAAATGATTTGCATGAATTCGAGAAAACAATTTTTTACAATTACTACGTAAGTTAGAAAAAAAATGGAATCTGAATGTGAATTAGTAAGTTTATTTTTTTTATGCGTCGTTTTTTTAGTTTAATTAAATTTCTCAAAATAGGATTGGACCGATATAAACTACGCGAATCATAATGATTTAATTTAATTTTAGGTACAAACATATCAAACGAATGGGATATAATTTCATTTAGTTTAAAAACCGCTAAATCGACATATAGATTTATCAAATTAGACATTAGATCAATGCTTTTGAGAAACAGATTAACATCGTTATAATGACATGCATTAAAATTAAAAACAACTGGACATGATGTTGTAGTGCCCGACTATCTTGGTGTGCCAATAGTCGGAACAATACACCGTTGACGAAACTTGCAGAGGATCACGAACGTATATTCGGGACCAGGAGGTTGTGTTAGTCAAGTTAAAAGAATAACACTGTTTTTAATAAAGTTATAAGAATATTTGTTTATTAAAATTAACATAAATTTGAAGACAATTGGTAAAGTTAATTGCCTGAGATTAATACTACTCGAGATTTGATATAAGAGCTGGCGACGATGTAGCGGCGCGGCGCTACGACCAGATTACATCTCCTAGTAGGGTCGGACTTGTTAGTTAACCTAATCTAATCTATCACAAGCACTACACCTCGTATTTATACAAAAAAGATTGGTATAGGTCTTATGATAGGTGTGAGTAACGACTGTGCAACCTTGTGGAATAGTCGTTACCCGAAAATGTAACAAAAACAAAGCAATAAATCTTAAAAATTAAAAAGTAAATGTTAATCAATAAATCGAAAAAAACTAAAAGTAAATGTTAGTGGTTTATAATTAAAATAGTTATTTATAACTAATGCATACACGTGTTGGATATTGAAATATATATTTAGTAAAAGGAGTTCTTTCGATAGATCCGGGTGAAGACCCAAGGACGTGTATGGATAGGTCAAATATGCAAATGTAAAATAGGTCGGTTTATTACAATGTTTTGGAAAGAAATTCAGGTTTAGAAATAGATAAAATAAAATCCAATGGTGGGTGATAAGAATCAATTAACGGTGTAAGTGAACTACCTAGACGTATGCAATCTACGCAAATATTAGTCATAATTAAATCTAAGATATCAAACCGATCATTAAGGATACTATTAACTTGTTTTAAATTTAAATAATTAATAAATGAACTGATCAGTGGCGTATATAAGAAGTTTAGAAGGCCATGCAATGTCAAAAAATGTACACCCACCCACAGGCCACAGCCCAAAGGGTTGGGCCAGCTACCATCTAAATATAAACTCAAGCATTGTTTTTGTTTACCTATTACTTTGTTTTTTTTTTTTTTTTTTAAAAACCAAGTATTTAAGTAAATGGTTTTAGGGTATTTACATATACACACAAAAACTAATTTAATATTATTGGACTTATACAATTCAAATAATTTAAATAGAGTAACTACTCTTACAATTTTTCTATAGTCTATTCCAAATAAGACCAGGCTACGGCGGCGACCAGATCTCGTCGGGCGGCGGTCAGGCTCCACCTATTTTACTGATAACGTGTACTGACGTACGTATGTGATTATGTGGTACGCGACTGCGCGAGTGACGGTTATTAAAAATACATCGCGACGTACCGCCACAGAATAAGTTAAATCAGAATGGAAACTGATAAGAAAATACACAGGCTCTTATGGCCGCCCGAAAATATGGTCGGCCATTTTGAAAGGGCTCAGCAGTGTTGACCTAAAATTGAATATAAAATATGTTTGGCACAATTAATATTAAAGTGTACAATATTTTTTTAGATATTACGCGTTAAAATTAGTTTTTATTTGAAAAATGTAAGTAAAAAAAAATAAATACATGTTCATTTATTATATTATTCATTATATAATCGACATTTAACAAAATGGATTTTAAATTTAAATTTTAAACATAATATGTAAAATATTAAAAGTCCCTAAATATTGTTCATTCAAATAATATTAATGTACAAAACATTTTTTGAAAAAATAAAATTAATGTTCATAAGAATTTACCAATTATTATATATGTTGATTTTCTATAGTATTCAGAATATAATACTATTTTACTAATTGAAAACACTTGATGATTAATACATTAAGTCAAATATTTTATTTTTTATGATATTTAACATTAAAAAAAATTATAGTAGGGATATATTGTTTGTAGTAATAAGGTATTTAATATAGTCAACTGTTTATTTTGATGTGACATAACTTTTTGGCAATAATAACCATAATGAATTACATATTTAAATTTTGGATGGACATAATATATTTAATTATAAACAATAAGTTTTTTATTTTATTTTACATAAGAACATAATATACAATCTATACATTTATATTGCATAATTAGTATATATGATAAGAGGTATAAGAATAAACAATAAGTAAACAGTATTTCATTAATTTCAGTGTATTAGTATACCAAAATTTACAAATATAAAAATAAGAAAAAAATATAATAATTCATTGTTTAGACATTATACAAAAAATAATAATAAAAATAAATAACAAAAACAAAAAATAAAATATTATAAACTATTTTACAAATGAGATAAAACCGCTAATTTTCTATACATTACATTACATAAATTATATTTAAAATAATGCCTTCTTTTATATAATAAATAAATTAATAATGTATTATTTACCAGCTATAGATGTTGAGCAAGAAGGTGTGTTGTCACTAGTAACACTATCATCCAGTGAGTTCAATAATTGTTCTATTGGAACCGCTTTATTACAATTTTCAAATATTGTTGGTATTGCGTCACATTTAAGTCGTTTTTTTTGATAGTTACCAAACATTTTATCTTCAAACTGCAAAGAACATAATCTATATTTCTTATTCAAAATAATGGGATCAATACATAATAATGCTTTGCAATTGTATTTTTCCAACCAAACGGTAAATCTAGAAAAAGAATAATAATAAATAATAATAATAATACATAATTGATAAAGTTATGTCAACTACATATAACATGACCTTTTAATATATTAAATTAATTGAAGCATTGCAAGTTTGAAAGTTGCTAAGCGATTTGAAGAGTACTTTGAGTCTTAATCATGAATTGTGTGCTATAAGCTTGAAGAAAAAACATGTTGAAAATTAATGTTTAAACTTTAAAGTATAGTGTTTATGACAAGAAAGCAAACAATTTTAATGAAGTGTTGATAAAATTACATACCTAGAACTATCCTTTGGGAATGAAAAGTAGCTTATCGGAGTACAGGATGAGTTGTTTTTCCGTTTACTCTGACAACCAGGAACACAACATTTCATGCCACAAGGGCTATTGTAAAATGTATTCATGGTACTACAAATAATGTAATAACGTATAAAATATGAAACATTTTTTAGGCTGATAACAAAACAAAACATTACATTTTTTTCATTTGATAACAAAAATCTAGGTAAACAGTGTAGCCAAATAGTACAGAAATAATAAAAACGCAAATTATTTGCTATCTGGGAAAACTGCTGAGCCCTTCAAAATGGCGGACTAAAATCAGACCGAGCCAGAGTTTCCATTCTGATTTAATCTATTCTGTGGTACCGCTCCGCACTCTCAGAGTATACAATGCAATCTAAGTTATTTGTTCAGGTCACTGGTTTGCGATAAGTGATGATAAGAAATAGCAATAGCAGCTATAATAGCACTGCTATTTTACTTTAGCAATCGCAGACTGCTATTTATTGTAAATAATAACAGTGATTGCTAAAATTTGTATAGTACATTCAGTTTCTTGTGTTTTCCTACACTGTTATTAGCAGTAGCAGACCAGCAGAGCTGTAATAAATAGTTAGCATTAGCATTAGCATTTAGCAGTATAGCAACATTAGCAACCATACGGCGGCGTCATCATGCGCATTGCGCGCGCATACACATTACTATGTATCTTAGATAATACACACTATTATCTAAGCTATGTATATTATTATCAGCAAACAGCAATACCTATTGGCTATTACCTAATCAGGACTAGATAGGAGTACCGTAGTACCTACTATAGTTTTATATAATCTGTGTGACTGTGTCCTGTGACAGCATGGTTTAAGTCATTTGAGTAATTATTGAGTCAATAATATAGTAATTAGTAATAAACATCAATACAATACATTATACTCAATACTCATTATCACAGTTGGACTGATTACTGATGTGAATAATAAATAATACACCTACATGACAAATAAACAAACTGTAAGTACACCTAAAATTGTAATTAAGTACCTATTAAATAATAAAACAAAATACTGTAAACAAATTTCAACTTAATCATAGAATCTTAAATAATATACAATTGTATTAAACAATATATTCTTTATGTGTTTTGATTTAAAAAAAGTAGAATTTCTACTTTATTGCTGCCAAGTCTACTTCGACGGTCACTGATAAGTAACCCAGCTTTTGAAAACACGCGTTCACAGGGCACCGATGTACCAAGACAGCAAAGTGTTTTTCTGGCAAGTTGACTCAAATATGGATAATTATACTTGTTATCCTTCCACCATTTTAATGCATCAGTATTGCGGTTCTGTATGGCATCTTCTAAATACCTCTGTACCTCTATAATAGCTCTAGAGGTGTTGGTTCCTGTAGGTTGAACTTGGGCCACTTTTGAGTCAATCGAACTCCAAATTGAAAAACTTTTTTCATTTTCTGTTGATGTAGCCGTAGATGTAGGTTGCACTTCATTGTCTGTCCTGTTATCTGATATTATTGATGCAGTTTTTTCTATAATGTCACTTTTAATTGTTTGCAGGAGATTTCCAGTGAACGGGATATTTTTAAAACGCGGATCGAGGAATGTACAGTGGGCCAAAGTCTTACTACTAATAATGCAACCCCAACGATCTCTATCATGCATTCCAGATAATAATTTGTCTACAACTTTGTTTACTCTTGGATGGTAATTTTCTTTTTGGAGTTGGTTGCATACATTTTTAAGCCCTTCTGATAATATAATTACTAAAGAAGCTGTCATGTATTTATCTCCACTTACAGCTCTTGTAGCCTCTTCAAATGGTCGTAACACTATGCAAAGTTCTATTGTTACTTTCCATTCTTCGACACTTAGTCCTTCAGGAGGATTATCTAACAAACCTAGAGTTCCACGAATAGAGCTTTCAAGTTCAACCATACGCTCGATTATATATAGGGTTGAATTCCAGCGGGTACTGACATCCTGAAGAAGCTTTTTCGGTTCTTTTGCACCATTACTTATTTGGTAATTATTAAGTTTTTTATTTGCAGATGAACTTTTTCTGAAATGGGTCACAATCGTTTTAATTTTTTCTATAAGGTTAAATTCAATTCTTAAAGCCCCTTGAACAATCAAATTTAACGTGTGAGCAAAGCATCCAAAATGTTTTAACTCAAGTTTGGATAAAGCACTTTTTATATTGTTTGCGTTATCTGATACTGCAAAACAAATTTTTTTTTCTAAATCCCATTCTTCTAATGTCATTTTTATTTTTATGCTTAAATTTAAACCTGTGTGGCTTTCAGAAAATTCATGGCAACCAAGCAAAACAGATTTCAGACTGAAATTTTTGTCAATAAAATGAATTGTAATAGCGATATAACCCATATTACTCCTGGATGCCCAGCAATCAGTCGTAATGCAACCACATTCAGCTTCAGCTTGTATCATTTCCTTCATTTCATTTAAACATTTTTTATACAATGCTGGTATGTATACTTTAGACAATGTATGTCGATTCGGAATTTTATATGAAGGATTTAACAGATTAACGAAATGTCTGAAGCCTTCGTCTTCAACTATTTTAAAAGGTTGAAAATCTTTTGTAATCATTTTTATAAGTGCATCATAAATTTTCTTTTGTGTGTCAAATGTCATTTTTCTAGGTACATATTCTGAAATGTTAGTTTGTTTTCTTTTACGGATATTAACTATTGGACTTTGAATGGACGTTGATGGAGTTGGAATTTCATGAGATGTTGATGCAGTTGGATTTTGAATGAGTGTGGTTGGATTTGTGTTTGGTACATTTAAAGAAGAACTGGGAAACTGATCACTAGAAGTTTGACCTGGGTTCGACTACAGAAAAAGAAACTTTTATTTAATAACTTAGTGAGTTTACCTTACTATACTTTAATTGTAAAATAAACGTACCTGTTTTGCTGCATTTATTTGTATCTAATGATTGATAGAATAATGCGTTTTTAAATTAGTTACACTAGTCTTAAAAGAATATTTTTTTTTACAAATATTGCATTTTGCAAATGTGTTTTCTATCACTGTAAAATGAGACCAAATATCACTTGTCTTACGATTCATGTTGAAATAATTAACCACTTTACAAATAAATTATTAAACAGAAGAACTAGACAGTAAATATATGTGCCAGTGTTTACCACAGACAATGCAATATTCAACGATGATGTACTGGGGTTACCCCAGTGGGGTAGAATGTGCTCATTTTATTACATGAATTGTATTTTAGGCATAAGAGATAAGAGTTTGTATTTGAGTGAACATGTTAATTCTTGTCTAATAATTGCGTGGTATTGTTTGCACTTTGTACTATGTTTAATATACGTATGGAAATAAAACATATAATACATAGTTTTATCATAATAATTTTTTTTTCATTCAATATTTCAGACATCTTTTTATTCTCTATATTATATTATATTATTTGACTAGTTTTGATGCATATAATCTTTACCTAGGGTTTAACTAGTTTTAACTCATACATAATATTTAACATATATTTAAAATAAACTTAATATTTTGTTTTAATGATGCTGTATACAATTATTTAAGTACAGCTATTGAGCTATTCATATAAATTGTATTAGTAGGATATATTTCTAATGAAATATTTGTGTTAAATCTTAATTTAGTAAAATTTAAAGTTACACTGCAATCACCATTAGTATGTGTGATCCAGGTGAATAGATGATAGTTAAATGAAATAAACTTAATTTTTTTAACTTAGTCAAGTTAATTATTGTCTCCATGTTATCTTTAAATTTGCTGAGTTAAAAGTATTTTTAATAATCATTATCTTATTGACGCGGTCCGTGATATTCGTAGGTACAAAAGTACACCGATTATCGCGGAACGCGCCTATTTTCCATGCACGCCGCCAAAGCGGAGTGTAACAGCGCCGACAATCAACCTTCCACCTAGACGTTAGGTGGGGAGCTGGGATTGCCGGCGACACATAGCGCACCGAACCTGACCCCGACCTAGGTCACTTCTTTTCTCTCGACGTCTGAGGACACTCCGTCTGAGTTCGCTCCGTCTTATGTCGATTAAACTAAAGCGGTCTCCTTTAATGTTGTAAAAAAAAACACATTTTGTTGAATACACTTTTAAAGATTGAAAATAACACGACTGTTTAATGTGTTTTATGATTATTTTAATTATGTCAGAAATAAATGTTTTATGCCAATGATACGTATTTTCAACTTGTATTAATTGTTTTTTTGATTGACCGGCAACCTCCACCGAGGAAGACAAGAGTGCCGCGTCAAATTGGCTCCCCGGCAACAATCGTCCCGGTTTGCGGAAAAAGGTAAGAAATTATTCTAACACTACCCTAGCTTTACTAATATTATAGATATTATAGGAAGTAGGGAATATAGTGAAAATTTTTTGGTGGTAAAAATACGCGAGAATATTTCTGGGCCTTCAGGTAATACCCGCGCGCCATAAAATTAGAATAATCGGCCGAGCGCGGTTAGGAGTTTTAATTAGTTAATTAGGACTATCACCGCTCTATCGCTCCGCATTACCTGTTCCCGCACGTGACCCATTTGGATAAAAGTGCAGCACGACGAAAGTGGCTTGGATTACGCAACACGCGAATCACACCACCGTCATCGCTGTCACCGCCGCCGTAATCGTTTTATCGAATTGATATTTACGGGCATACGGCGCGGTATCACTTTATCATAATCAGGCCAACGACCTACGTCAACGAAATCGTACGGTCACCGACAATAACAATAACATCTACTATCATAGTAGAATCGTATTGTTTTGTTTAGATCGAACGTACTATTTATCCGAGTAAATACCTGCCAATCGACATTCACACGCATCTCGACTTGACTTAACTACCACAGTTGTAATTGAATTATTTTTTTTAAATAATTTTTACACTATGGACGGCAAATCAATTGCTCAGTTAACGATCGAAGAGTTACGTCAGGAGTGCCGTATACGGGATTTACCTCAGGGTGGTAGCAAGGCAGATCTAGCAATCAGGCTAGAAGAGCGACTGCGTTCGATCGGTGTCGATCCCCTTAGTGTTCGGTTCACTACGCAAAGTAGTGTCGGTAAAATAATACACACGCCGACACGACAGGGGGAGCAGACAGACACTAACGGATTACAATTGTTATCGGACCTGGGCAGTAGTGTCAACAATGACAACCTGCTATCCGTGGAAAACAATTTAGAATCCGGTCTGTTCCAGTCGACGGGCTTACAAATCGACACCACAATCCGACCGTCGTCAAACACGAACGTTTTTGCTAACGCGGCGGCACAACTCGGGACGCTACGTAGATCACTATCTACGCCCCCCGACAGTGTGTCGCTCGAGGCGCGGTTATCGGCACTGGAAGCGAGTATGACACGGTTCTTCATAGAACAACGTGAGCTTACCGCGGGCGGACGTCGTGCACAGCCCGACGTGCCCAACCAGGACGACCGACACCACGCACAGCAACGACAACGATCACCACCACCCGCGCAAAACGTATCACACGCATATTATGAACGTTCCAACGCGCAATATACGATGGGTGACCGCGGCAACATTCGACAGCCGTTGTTGACGAATATAAGCCGAGTCGGCGCCACGCCAGACGCTCCGCTATACGCGAGCGATCGCTGCGGTGACCGAACAGGTCACCCAATACCGACGCATAAAGATATGACGTTCGCCCCACGCTACGAAGAGCGCTCAGTATTAATTCCGTACGAGGACTTACGCGCGGCGCGAGCCTCGTTACCCGAGTTTTCCGGAACTCGGGCCGAAGACCCCGTACGATTTATTAATAACGCTGAGTCAGTACTAGCACAGGCGAATATACATATATCAGGCTGGTGTAGGGCGGTAGAAACACAATTAAAAGGTACGGCAGCAACTTGGTGGAAATCCATCAAAGTCCTAGACCTATCTTGGGCCGAATTTAGAGTCGAATTTTTATCAAATTTTGACAATGACGAAATTCGGTTACGATTGCGCGCCGACATACTCGCCACGCCGCAAACACAGTCACAGTCGCTTACGGAATTTATTTTGGCCAAAAATCAGCTTGCGCGCCGCGTTCATACCGGCTTGTCCGAGGCAGAACTAGTCCACTACATTACTAGACTAGCGCGCGAGTCATTCCGAACGCACATACGCCGCATCGCGAGTATACTAGACCCCGTTATGCCCACCACAACCACCCCACCCACGCGACATGACAACAGTCAACCCGTGCGAAGGGGGTGGCACGACCAGCGCAACGGCCCACCGGTTACGCAACCACGCGCGAATTTCTCAAATCGAAATCCGCAGGCGCAACAACCGCGCGCAAATTTCAATCGAAATCCGCCGGGGCCGTGTAGGTACTGTGGTGAACTACACTGGAACAAAGATTGCCAGCATAGACCGACCATGTCGGGAAACGGCGGGGGAGCAAGGGGAAATTAGTCCACCCCATTGACTCCGAACAACCCCCAAATTCAAAAAAATTCGGTATTACGGGCGGTAAAAATTTAGGCGATTTTTGCACAATTTTTTCCGCCACATCGTCAGCGAACACCAAGTTCAACGCACACGACGACAAACCTAACGGCGACTTTTCTCAGATCCCCAACCTAAACCACCCCAGAATAGACGCATATCATTACGACGATGATATGCCACGTCTACTTCACTCGGCTGTAGGGGAAGCCACAGGTACAGGGACAAAGGCAACAGAGAAACAGTCGTTTACCACCACGGGTAACGGAGGCGCGATTCACATCACGTCGCACACCCCCGCGTTAGGTCAGTCTGCGAAAATAGGTAGTCGGGCGAGCACAGAGGCAATCGTCACGGATGTTTTGGTTCCGACGGGTAACACCGTACACCATACATCTGTCTGCGCGGTTCAGAACCACTTGTCCCGCTCTCCGCCACTACCTACGTCTAGTAACGATAATCGAACACGCCCGGACGAAATCCCAACCCCCGCGGTTGAGCTCGAATTTCCGTCAGGCTTCGTAACAGCGTTATTAGATTCGCAGGCCCAAAAATCGTATGTAAACCCGACCATCGCCAACAAGTTCGGCAAATTCACTAACGGACTAAAATCATCGGTTCGAATGGCGGACGGCCATATAGCATCAACAAGTGGCTTAGCCACATTCGAAACTAAGATAGGCGCGTTAGAAATAAAATTCGAAGCCACTATTTTAGATGATCTGTATTGCGACGTATTACTAGGACACGACTTTCTCGTTCAAAACGAAGTCTCTTGGGATTACGCCGCATGCACGATTCATATGGGTTCAAAAATTAGGATATCGACATGCTGGAAGGGACAACCAGATCCACACAGTGCGATTCCCGATTTAAGTCAATTAGATATAGGCGGTGACCGAAAAACGCGCGCGAATCTCATCGCGGTACTTAACAAATACCCGACAGTGTTCAGCGACAAAGTAGGCCGCACTAAACTAATTGAACATGAAATCATATTGAAACCCACCAAACCAATCGCGCTCAGACCATACCCGTACCCGTTACAAAAACAATCAGTAATCGACGATATGGTGCGCGATATGGAAATTCAGGGGCTCGTAGAACCTAGTACCTCACCGTGGGCCGCCCCAGTAGTATTGGCCAAAAAGAAGGACGGGTCCGCCCGCCTTTGTATCGACTACAGGCGGCTCAACGACGTAACCGAATCCGACGCGTACCCAATGCCCGATTTAAACAAATTAATCCGGCAAATGCGGGGCGCGAAGATTTTCTCGGTGTTAGATCTGAAAAGTGGTTACTGGCAAGTACCACTTAAAGATACTGCACGAAAATACACGGCTTTTCGAACACGTAGAGGTCTATTTCAATTTCGAGTCCTACCTTTCGGTCTTAAAAACAGCCCAATGACTTTTGTGAGACTCATGAACGAAGTTCTAAGGGGGTACTTGGATGATTTCGTACAGGTCTATCTCGACGACATCGTAGTTTTTTCAAAACACGAACACGAACATCACGCCCACCTAGATAAAGTTCTTGAACGTCTTATGAGGTTCGGACTGACGTGTCACACTAAAAAGTGTAGAGTAGGTTCATCTGAAATTTCCTTTTTAGGGCACGTAGTAGACGCGGAAGGTATAGGCAAACAACCGGAAAAATTAGAGTGCATAAACAATTTTCCGGCGCCTAAAAAGGTAAAAGACGTCCGTAGATTTTTGGGTGTGTGCAATTGGTACAATCAGTTTGTAGACAATTACGCTGATATCATAGCCCCACTTTCGGATCTACTAAAACAGGGGGTGAAATGGAAATGGTCAGGGACGGAACAGCGCGCGTTTGAAAAAATAAAAAAGGCGCTATATACGTCCCCGAAATTATCACCGCCAGATTACAGCGCGACGTTTTGCTTACAAACTGATGCTAGCGAGATTGGCGTGGGAGCAATCCTGTTCCAAAGGGGTGACAGCCCGGAGGAAAAACGCATAGTCTCATACGCGAGCAAAAAGTTTAGTGGCGCACAAAAACGTTACTCCGCGGTAGAACGCGAATGTTTGGCTATAATCTGGGCGACGGATAAATTTCGACCATATCTCGAAACCCGCCGCTTTGAACTCTTTACCGACAACGCGGCGTTAACGTGGCTACATAGGGCGAGGGACAAAAATTCTAAATTAACGCGATGGTCACTACAACTATCTAATTTAGATTTTAGCACGACGCATGTACCTGGCAGGCTCAACGAAGCACCGGACTTGTTATCGCGCGATCCCGCCCCGGGTGAACCAGTAGACGAGGACAAACTCGAAGAAAGATTAGTGGGGGTGCCAACAACCCCTAACTACGTTCGGCCAAAAACCGACAATCTTTTCTCTACTTTCGCCAACCACGATAACAACACACCACCCATTTATCGAAAATCTGTCATCGGACACCCTGGCGCGCAACACTAGGAGCGCCGATACCAGGACTGACAAACATGTCTTTTCTGATGGCCTCCTACGTGCAAACGTCGGGCCCGACCAGCTAATCGTGATACCCAAATCTAGAACACAACATATAATCTGGATGTATCACGATCACGTTCTAGCCAACCACCCGGGTTGGAAAGAAACATATCGGGCGGTTCGTAATAGGTTCTATTGGACAGGTCAGAAAAACGACGTCAGGTTGTACGTAGGTGCGTGCCATGTGTGCGCATGCACGAAACCACTCAACGCGCGTCCAGACGACCCCATGCGTGCCAGAACCCCCCGACAACCATGGGAAGTTATTAGTATAGATCTGATGGGCCCCTATCCGCGCACGGCCAAAGGCAAATCATACATACTAGTAACGACCGACTGTTTTAGTAGGTGGACAGAGGCCTACCCGCTAGGTACCGCCACCACTAAAACAATAACCGAAACACTAGAGCGCGAATTCTTTTCACGTTTCGGTTATCCACGCGTGTGTCTCAGTGATAACGGCCCCCAATTTGTCTCAAGTGAAATGAAAATTGCATTAGATCGTTGGGGAGCGACTGGTTGGACTACTCCGGTATACCACCCGAGGGCTAATCCAGTTGAACGCCGAAATCAGGAGCTGAAAAAAGGTTTGCGCGCACAACTAGTGAAAGGCAACCACTTCTGTTCTGAATCTGTTCCCGTCAGCGCAAATCCCGTTCGATAAATTAAATATAAACAGGCCAGCGCGTGAGAAATGTGTTTTAGGCGACAAACCAGCGACAGGTGGACACATCAACACAAAGTTCTGTGAGGGCGACGTAGTCTACTACAAGTCACACCATCTGTCAAAGGCACACGACGGCTTTCACGCCGGTTTCGCACCAAAGTGGTGGGGACCGGTAAAACTGGCAACAAAGGTTGGGAAGGGCGTGTTCTTAACCGACCAAACACCAGCACGGAAAATCCATCCATGTGTCGTGTTTGAAACGCACAACACCAAAACCAATATAAGGTATCACATTAAACATCATAGAACAAAATTTTATCAGAGTACTGTTCTAGATATCTTATAATGGCTGGACGCGGATCAACGAGGGGTGGAAGAGTACCAGCGACGACACCACCACCACCGCTGACACTTCAACAAGTTGCTGCAATGTTGGAGAGGGCGACAAGGGCAGTTCGGACGGCCGGACAACCGTGGACGTTGGAGGCGGTTCGAGCCATGTCCGACAGTGAGTTGCGGCAGGACCCGGTATTGTCGGTGGTGTTCAATCGGGGGTGGAACGCGTGCGCCGAGGCAGTCAGCCGCACCACCACACGGCGCCCCGACCACGACAACCAGCCGAAGAAGAGGAAGCCGAGCAGCGCCTCAACTTCGGCAACCGCGCCTGCAGCAACCACCCGCCCGCAAGCCAAAAAGGAGAGGGTACCCCTGCCCCCACCTAGCTGCCCAGCAGCCAGTGGGCCGGGGGCAAAGGAGACGGCGAAGCAGCGGAACCTGAAAAGGTTCCAGGACATGATCGAGCGACGGAAGGCCCGGAAGGCCAGGGCCAGTAGCCAGCAACACAGGCTGGCTAAACATCCGGGACCCAACGCCGCCTCGACGTCTCGCTGCCTAGCCCCTCCAGGACCAGAGTCGTCACCGGTACAGATGGAGGTCGACCAGCCGGAATAGGGAACCGCTGCCACGACACCATCCGCTGGACCGACAACCCTGGTCTCGCCGAGAAGGGATGCCGACGACATCTACCTCGACGAACCAGTGCCATCCCTACCGTACGACGACGACCTGGAGGCACCGCCGTCTTTCAGGGACGACTAACCCCCTTAGGTGATAGTAAGTGCGCTATGACACACCTCGTTGGGCGGCTTGGCGGGGGAGTATGACGCGGTCCGTAATATTCGTAGGTACAAAAGTACACCGATTATCGCGGAACGCGCCTATTTTCCATGCACGCCGCCAAATCGGAGTGTAACAGCGCCGACAATCAACCTTCCACCTAGACGTTAGGTGGGGAGCTGGGATTGCCGGCGACACATAGCGCACCGAACCTGACCCCGACCTAGGTCACTTCTTTTCTCTCGACGTCTGAGGACACTCCGTCTGAGTTCGCTCCGTCTTATGTCGATTAAACTAAAGCGGTCTCCTTTAATGTTGTAAAAAAAAAACATATTTTGTTGAATACACTTTTAAAGATTGAAAATAACACGACTGTTTAATGTGTTTTATGATTATTTTAATTATGTCGGAAATAAATGTTTTATGCCAATGATACGTATTTTCAACTTGTATTAATTGTTTTTTTGATTGACCGGCAACCTCCACCGAGGAAGACAAGAGTGCCGCGTCATTATAAAGTTATAACTTACGTATCTAACTCAGTTTAATTTTACTCATTAACTTGTTATTTTTGAAGACAAGATACTCAACACCCTCAAAACCCAGGTAAAATCCTTTGCTGCTCGCCTACAAGACCTAGAGCAGATAATAGCAATAGTAAATTTAAATTTAAATTTATTCATCTTTTATAGCTTATTTGGTATTGCTGTTTGTAACATTGTAACGGCTAATTTTATCATTAGCTATTAGCTGCTAATAAAATAGGAAATTGAAAATATGCGATAATATCATATCATCAGCTGATTTTTAGCAATAGCAATAGCTGCTATTTGTCACTGCTATTTTACATTAGCAATAGCATTAGCAGTTGCTAACGAAAATAATAGCATTTTACCACCACTATATTGCGATAGACTAATTACGTTGCGGCGGTCGCTCTAGCTGTCGGGCCGCGGCGGCAAAGTTCGAGGTCCGTGCTCGATGTGAAGCCACGCCCATGCGCACAACTTGGCCGCCGTAGCCTGGTCTTATTTGGAATAGAGTATATATTGACATTAAAAAATATAAGAGTTTCAAGTATTTTGCATTATAGAGTAGATTACAACCATTCAAATTGTATACATAATTCACACACAAACACACACACACATATATATATATATATATATATATATATATATATATATATATATATATATATATATATATATATATATATATATATATATTTATTTATTTATTTAATAAATACATATTTAAGTTAAGACACTAAACAGTTAGCAATAAAAAAATTAACTTTAATTGAAATATTAAACATATAAAATAATCAAAACATTTTTTTTTTTTTTTACAATATCTTAAAAATATCATATTCACATTTTACAACAAACAAATGTTCTTATATTATTAATTTTTAAAAACTTGTGGTAGATTATTCCAAAAATACTAAATATATAAATTAAAAATACAATAAACGATTAATTATATTTGTTAGAGATGAAACATTAATAATTTAAATTTTGTAAACCATAAAGGACTAGTTTGACTAAATAAATTGAGCACCTCTTCGTAATCAATATTAATATCATATTCGCAAGATATAGTCATTAGGCTTTCTAGCCTATCATTTGTCATAGTATAACGTAGTCTACTTTCATGGTCCCACTGGTAATGTCAATGATAATTTGAAAAATTATATATATTATAAATCATGTATTAGGAAATATACCAACAAGATTATTTTTCATGAACATTCTAAAAAATAAATAAAAACATAATTTAAAGATACAATTAGATTGATTAATTTCAAGGTAGTTAATAAGACCAACCTTCTAAGTATAATATTAACCTAAATATTGGTAGTAAACTTCCGAGGCTTTCATTACCAGCATCATCTATATTTTCATTTTCTTGACAACTATCACTGTTACTATCATCACTGATATCATTATTTTGATGATCATGGAGACTGGTTGGGAGTTCATTTGTTTTTAAAAAGACATCAATGCATTTAGTGAATGGCAAGTACTCTGATTTAAGTTCATCAATTTTCAAATACATTCCATACACACCACACAATGCTATAAACGCATCATTAGGAGTGTTTAAATCTAATTGAACTTCTTTAATTCGTTTTTTAGTCATGAGTTATTTTGTATAACATTTTTTTCACTTTGATCAAAAAACCGTCCATTTAGTTCAGAAGTTACTCGATCAATAACTACAAAAAAGGTATTAACACGGAAAGAAGATTTTTTCTAGTGGTTTTTGGTGTATCTCTTAAACTTAGAAGACGTTCATTTATTTCTAAAGTATCTTCATCTATATATCTAAATATAAAGGAAACTTGCTCTTTGTGGGACAAGTCAAAGGTTGAATCTATAGAAATACTAAAGAACTTTGATTTTTTAATGACATTGACAATTTTCAATTTTTTAAACTTTGATATTGAATTTATCAAATCATTTTGTCTATGACATGTGATAAATGAATACTGAGGGTAATCCCATTTCTTCCAATTGATATTGACCAATATAATTTGACAGTGCAGGAGAATATTTTGAAAGAAGAGAGCATAAATCTCTGAAATTTCCTTTTAAAGTGCTTTGGCAATCTTTTTTATGGCCTCTAAATGCTATGATTTGACATCCCAAGTATAAGGTAATATCAATTAGTGTTTTGATTATTTCACGGTTCATAAATACTTCTTCTTTTTTTTAGATGTAAGTGAAGGTATAAGTGGTAAGGAAGATTGTCTAATTTTTTGTTTTATTGATGAAAAACATGAGCTGATGATACCTCATGACCAGTAATACTGAGAGAACACGTTGATCAATTTTCAAAACCATTTAGAATCCAAGCTTTATTTGGGGTTTCTTTGCCTTTTCCAGGAAATATACATACAACTTAAACAAAACATTCGCATATTTGATTTAGTATATGAAAACCAATTTCTTTTAATGACTGACCCATCTGGTAATTTCTTTTTGTAAACGCTTAAAATGAAAAATTAAATATTATAATGTACTTTACAATTATTGTGTAAAATACTAATTACATAAACCTTATATAATTCTAGATATAGTTAAGGAGATAAAAAGAAGAAGATTGGAATGGGCAGGTCACGTATGGAGGAAACCTGATGCTTTGACAATGACGGTCTTACAAGAGAATCCAAGAGGGAAAAGACCACTAGGAAGACCCCGAATGCGATGAGAGGATTGTGTCAGGAAGGATGTAGCAGTTTCTCTGCCGGAGGAAGATTGGCATATGCTGGCACAAAATCGTGAAGGATGGAGGCAGTTATGTTTGGATGTTTGGTCTAAAAGGCCGTAAACAAAAAAAAAAAAAAAAAAATTATATAATTCTAATATGCAACATAAAAAATAAACAATGAAAAAAATGTCAAGGCACAGATATATTTCTAATTTTCACCAATAAATACGCAACTGACTTAAATATAGTATTAAAAATTTGAATTCCAACTTACCGAAGTTAATTTGTTCAAGTTTTGGTTTTTTCGCGTAAAATGAAGCTATAGAGCGCGTATCTTCATAATTGTACAACTTTCTAATTGTCGAAGCCATTTTGTATTGTTCAAATTTGCTTGAGTACGACCGCAACTCATTGTTAAGGGGATCGCAGCAGACGTATTTTTCATGCGTTTTAGACCAATAAGCGGTAGTAAATTACACATACTTCGGAATGTCCGATTTTGACAAAATATCTAGGTAATTTAGGAAGTCGATTTTCAATTTTCAATTTTAAAGGACTTAAAAATAGCGATTTTTTTTCAAAAATCCCATGAAATAATTGCATTACATTTGTATTTATTTTGGGCACATCTAATTTTAAATCAAAAAAGTGATTCCTAAAGAGCATAGTCTAGAAGTTTAAAAATTCAACAATTTTTTCAAAATTGCAATCGGACTTCAGGAAGTATGCTTAATTTACTACCGCTTTTAGTTGTTTTTATAGCATTGCAAACATGAATATATCTCATTTTTCGTAAAGTATTGACATGTGCCTGCGCGTGCGAGAGGTTGTTTCGGCGGCGGCTCGCGGCTGCCGACGCGCGACGGGCCGTGAGAAAACTTCTCGGAAAGTCGGAAACAATTAGCCGATAAGGATTATTGGATAGGTATAGAACATTATTAATGGGCGACAATAATAATAGTCGGTAATAATAATTTTTTTTCCAAATTTAATACTACCCACGTCCCACATATACGAGGCATATTCGAAAAATAAAGGCCGTTTTATCATAAAAAAAAATATAACCATATGAAATAGATTTTATTAGAACATTTAGTTTCCTACTAATCCTTTTCACTTATCCACGAAATCGCCGTTTACTTCTAAGCATTTTTCGTACCACTTCACCAAATTCCTTGACCCATCTACATAGAAGCTCGCCGCCTGCAAGTTGAACCAATTTTCTACGGCGTTCTTAAGTTTTTTTGGTTTTGGTAAAGTTGAGTGGCGCCATTATATTGATTGCTGTTTTGTTATTGGATTGATGTAGGATATCCACGTCTCATCACCGGTAACCATGTGGGAAAACAAATCGTCTCCATCTTGTCGGTAACGCTTCGAAAACTCTCGTCCACTGGACATTCTTTGCTCTTTGTGCTGGTCGGTGAACATTTTTGGTACCCACCTAACAATTTGTGGTATCCAAGTTTTTCTGTGACAATTGTGTAGACAGTAGTACGTACAAGGTTAGGAAATTCATCAGCTAGGGCACTAATCGTCAACCGACGATCAGATCGCAGTTTTTGGTCCACCAGAGAAACAATTTCATCAGTTTGCCTACTGGGCTTACCACTCCCCTCTTCGTCATGAACATTTGTTCGTCCATTTTTGAAATCACGACACCATTGTCTAACCTTTCCTTCACTCATTAGAGTAGGTCCATAAACTAGGCATCTCTCGGTGAATTTCAGCAGCTGAAGATCCTTTTGCACACAAAAATCGTATTACAGCGCGAACTTCACAGCTGGCGGGAGCAAAGATTATCGTGGACATTGTCTACTGTACGCACAACTAGGAAAATTACTACTGAATCAAAACAATGCCTGAAATAACTGCACGAGTAGTGCACGTACAGATATGCATAAGTTCAAACGTGTTATGACTTGTCGATTTTGAAATATAAGCGAACGGCCCTTATTTTTCGAATATGCCTGGTATTTGAATACGATGTTTAATAATACTACCTATTTATGAATTATTTGATTTCAACACAACACGCCGATCAGTAAGGTTTTCTGTAAGTTTTGTGTTTTTTTCAATTTTTTTTTACAAAATGGGTAAAGATTGGCGTTATGGGAGAAAAGCGTTAGGTTAGGTTAGATTAGCCTAACCTAACCTAACCTAAGCAAAAACGTTTTATTTAGTAAATCTTTTATCCGTCTTAATCACAGAAAACCTTAGGCAATAAATGCACAAATACTTTTTTTTTAATCTTTAATATACGTGTATTTCATAATATTATTATAATTTATACCAGTGAATATACTAATTGTGTTTGTCATTTCTTATTTGTCTCGCTGACTTTTACTCTAAATCAGTGGCGTAGGGAATCATGTTTTTCAGAAGCAATTGCTTCTGGTTTCTGGGGGGGTGGTGGTACCTGACCCGTGGATGAGTAAGTGGTTAATGTACATGTATGCAAAAAAGTCATGAAGTTATGTTGTATATTTTGTAATCCAAGTATAGACGTATGACGTGCAGTTAAAGGGGCTGAAAGCGCTCTGTTTCTAAGGACTAAACGATAGGCAATTAGTTTATCAGTTGAAGTCGCGTAGTGCTGTATATTCTATTTCAAAAGAGAACATACCGGGTGGCAACCGTTTTACGTTCGACAGCGCGCATCTCCCACCAAAAACCAGCTGTCCGACGACAATAAGATTGTAAACAATTGATTTAATTGGTGTATACACGTCGAATAATTCCCATCGGCGACCGTCGTAAACGATCGACGCGTAATTAAGACAAAAGTGGGAGAAATTGGCCTTTGGACGGCCGCCAGCCGTCAGTCGTGATGCGCGAAAGCGGTATGTTCTCTTTTGAAAAGCAGTATAGTTGTGTATGTACTATTTAGTATATTATAAACATTTGTGTGAGTGTCCACCGCACCGCCAACAGTACCCGCATATTTAACAACGTTAGGATATTCATTATAATTTCCGGGAAACAACTTGCGATTCGCTAGCAATTCGTTGATAAAGGTCTATTCACACATGTCCGGTCCGTGTCCGGTCCGTATCCGTACCGTCCGGTCCGTGTCCGTACCGTCCGGTCCGTGTCCGACGTTTTTACATTGTATGACTTAAATTTAATGTTATCGTTTACACTTGTCCGTTCCGTACCCGTTCCGTGCCCGTTCCGTATCCGTCTCGTCCGATTCTATTTGTTCAAAACTATGTTTTGTCGGATGGCACTGATACGGAGACGTATTTTCGGTACATGTAAGTACAAGTCAATACTGGTTCGATCAGGTCTGTTCAAAAATATATTTCTATGGGAGTTATCGCCAGCCTCCAATGAGTGTCTTGTCTTTTTATATCATCTTGAATTTTTAATAATAAAATATCAAAACTATATTTCGGCATCCGAAAGTACTCAAAAAACTTGGTTTCGTGATCTACTAATTCATTGTATAGTGTTGTGAATTCTCCTTCAATATTTCTTTTCTTCCACAAATCATGAACCCAGGTTCGTTTTCCTTTTTTCACTACTTTTTTTTTGCTGCTCCATCTTCATCCAGTAGTATTGCAATCATTGCTAAATCTTCGATTTCTAAATTGTTCATTTTAAAAATAGGTATGAAAACGCTCTTACACTACAGAAGTTCTGTTTGTCACTGAACGAACATGAAATTCGTGATCACAGTGTAGAGCACAAAATTAATGCCGGACGACACGGACTTGTGTGAATTAGATGCTATCGGACAGTATTATCACTGAACGGACGGTACGGATACGGACCGGACATGTGTGAATAGACCTTAATGGTATAAAAATATAATATTATGACAACGACTAATTATATTGATTTCCCTCGTAGACCGTACTACTATGATATGGCTTGGTGGGACAGCGCTCTCGGATCAACACAATGATAAAGTCTTTTTCTATTTTTAGAAAAATATTACAATTTTGAAATTATTAAATTATTGAAATAGTCGACACTAATTCCACATCGACACTCGACGTCTCTATAGACTGCATCTGCACTACAGCCTACGCTTCTAACCTGCGCGTTTTTATTGTCCGTCCCTGTGTTATATCTTTTTGAATTTTTCATATATTTTAAATATAACATATATATATATATATATATATATATATATATATTGTATATACTAGGTATATTATAATATTTTTTATTATTTAAATATTTTATAATAATATTACAATTTATACATTCACAAGTTTATTTTAATAGCTTTAAGCTTAAACACAATTGTTAAATCAGTTTTATAAATTTATACGAACGGTAAGTAAACATTATTACTTATACAGTTATTGATTTATACATAATTACATAAATAACCAAAAAGGTTATAAATTAGTAATTAAATTCATAAATTAAAATTTTGATTGATCAATTAGCTTGTTCCCGATTCCCGAGCATGACAAGTTGCGAAATTTGTGGGCGACAAAAAGGTGACATGAATGCAACAAATTGGACTAGACATGTCAATAGTTGCAGGTCTAAAATTTCAACATCAAAAAGGAATTTATCAAGTATTTCAATAAAAAATTTTTTCTTCAAGAAGCAAAAAGTAGGAAGTATTAGTAAGTCTATATTTTATTTTATTATAGGTAGTTTAGTAATTTAGTTTTTATATATATATATATATATATATATATATATATATATATATATATATATATATATATATATATATATATATATATATATATATATATATATATATATAAATTCGAAAATACCTAAAGTCACCTACAAAAACAACCTATCAAAACCAAATTATTAGTTTATTGCTCAATAAAGATCGTTTAGTACCCTACAAAAAATTTATATACTGAACTAATCATTCTTCCTGTAATCCTGTTAAGAAAATATATTTAAAAATAACCAGCATATTTTTAAAAGTCATAATTTTTTGCAACCAATAACGCATGGTGTCAACACAAGATACACAAAAAACAATTTTTTCATAACAAAAACTAAAAAAAAAACACAACCAACAGATATTTTGAAATAATCGGTACCAAATTGTTTAACAAAATACCATCTTATATGACAAACCTCCAAATAAATGTATTCAAAAAAAGCATTCTAGAGTGGCTATTTGATTATGATATAAAGAATTAATATAAATTAATATTACTTAGGTACTGTAACAGACCAAGTACTAGATTGTGCAAAAATAACACCTACTAGTGCAACTAGAACCCATCCTGAAGTAAACAAAAATCCAGCTGAACAGACTTCATTATCAGGTAGAATATAGATATCTTATAAATTATGTTTGTTGATTTTTAAAATTGGTATAACTTATGTGTTTATAATTAGGTGTTGATAGCTATAGCATAGATAATGATAACTGTACTTTAACAGACCAAGTACAAGATAGTCCAAGTATAAAATCCACTACAGCCCATGTTGAAGTAAACAGTGATTTGGTTGAACAGACTTCATTAACAGGTAGATATCTTAAGAATAAAATATTATACTGTATATTTAAATGTGAGTGTAGTTCGTGTACACATTGTTGGTCTGGCCCTCCGTGACTCCGAGTTTTATCTGTAGTGGGGTCCGACACTAATATATAAAAATTAAAAATGTCTACGTTTAAATGTACATAACCGAACAATTTCTTTAAGATTGGACTTTGAAATAGAGTTATGATATGAAATACATATAAATTGTAGTATTTAAAATAACATTTGATTTTTTAACAGCTATGGCGCCCAGGGAGAATATATTTCCAAATGATCCTGTCAATTGGCCAGAAATTATGTCTTACCAGCTTTTGTCTCATTTTGTAGAGTTAGGACCTTGCCAGCCTTCTCCACTCGATTTGAAGCTTAATGCATTTCCATAAAGAAAATATAATAATGGTAATCTAAGATATTTTCATGAAAACTATTATTTTAAACGCTTGGAAGATGGTACATTTTGTAAACGAACTTGGTTATCATACTCTCCTTCATTAGATAGATTCTTTTGCATGACATGTAAACTTTTTGGGCTAGTTAAAGCAAAAACCTCGTTTTTAGCTACCACAGGATCATGTGATTTTAGAAATATTTGAAAAACCATTAATCTCCATGAATCTTTACCTGAACACATACAGAGTGAAATAAGCCGAGGCTTATATACGTCTAATACACGAATTGATGTAACATTATTGGAGTCAGCTAACCGTCAGGTAGCTGAAAATCGGAAGATTATGGAAGTTATAATAGATGCCTTGGTTTATACTGCTAGACAAAATATTGCAATAAGAGGTCACAGTGAATGTGTGGATTCAAATAACATAGGAAATTTTTTATAACTCCTTGGTTTGTTGGGAAAATATCATGCACCTTTAAATGCACATTTGCAGAAAATTAATGCTAAAAAGTGTAACCGCTTAACATTTTTATCTGCTGAAAGTCAGATAATAGTACGTTCAACGATTTTTCGGGATATAAAAAAATCTAATTTATTTTCTGTCATCATAAATACTACAACTGATGTATCAAATAAAGAGCAATTTACATTTTTGATGAGATATGTTAATGAACAAGGGAATATTGAAGAAAGATTGGTTGCATTAGTGACAGCACCAGATTCGACAGGTCGTGGATTATTTGAAGTATTTTGCAATATCACTGAGAAGTATTTTCAGGGTTGAAAACGTTCATACAGAATGAAAATCCCAATGCATTGTATGTTTGGTGTTCTGCACATTTGCTAAATTTGGTTATAGTTGACACTTGCGATTGTTGCATAGTAACCAAAGTTTTTTTTGGAGATATTAGAGCATTGGTAGAATTTATGCGAGCAAGGAAGAGGACTGCTAGTTTTATTGAGTGGCAACAAAAATTGTATCAAAATCAACGTATAAGACGCTTAAAACGTTTTTCAAACACAAGATGGACTTCTCACGACAGAGTGATTGTGGTAGTTTATGAAAAATATGCAGCCCTACTAAAAGCACTAAATTCTATCGCTTCTGCAAATGATTCTGACGGGGATACTTCTTCAACTGCCAAGAGTTTAATTTTGAGAATTTCTTCTTTTAACTTTGTATCTACCATGGTTTTTATAAGACAAATATTTTCAATAACTACTCCAGTGTCAAATTATCTCCAGTCAAAATCAATTGATTTTATACAAGCTATAAAATTGGTTGATATTGCAAAAAAACGATTAGAAGACCTTAGACTTGACAATAATGCACTTGAAAAAATATTAAATGAAGCCAAACAATTTGCATTTGATCATAAATTATTAGAACAAGACTTCAAAGAAAAAAGAATCAGAAAAAAAAAAGTTATGCCTGGGGAGTTATCAGGTGATGATATTTCTCCATCAAGTTTAGACAATTTTAGACGGGATGTATATTATAAAGTATTAGATATAATTATAAATTCACTTGAGTCTAGATTTAAGGACTCTCGTGAGGTCATGATAGATTTAAGTCTCCTGTATCCAGAACGTTTAAGGTCATACAGACAATGTAGCGGTAAAAGTTTACCTGATGATCCATTTCAAAGTGTATCAAAATGAATTAAAAGTATTAATTTAAATAAACTAAAAGTAGAATATTTAACTTTTAGTAGTAGTTTAAATGAACTAATTGATGGTTCAGCACCAAAGCAACTGCACAATATTATTACAAGTACTTTAAATAACCATGAAGAAGAAAATGATTCTGAAAATAGTTATTCTGAAAAAAGTGAAAGCGAAGATGAAGAAAGTAAGAATGAAAATGTGAATGTTGAAAAAATACTTCATATATTGTCAAGCCATGATTTAATAACAGCATTTCCAAATTTATATACTGCATATAAATCACTTGGAACTATTCCTGCGTAATCAGCATCAGCTGAACGTAGTTTTTCAAAGGTAATATACAATTTTCAAGCAATTTTTCTACAAAGTACATTCTTGGTAGTGTTTAAGTTTTAACTTATATTTTACATTTTTATATTTTTTCAAGGTGAAACTTATAAAAACACGTCTTAGATCTACAGTTGGCCAGAATAGACTTGAAAGTTTAGTACTTTTATGTACTGAAAAAGATATAGCTATCGATTACAATGAAGCCATTAATAAGTTTACATTAACATCTGATCTGCTGACAAAAGAATTAATGTTCAAATAAATAAAATGTTCCCAAGTAAATTGTGTTATAGTTGGTTTAGTGATTTTGTATATAATAAACACCAATTTTGATGATTTTTTATATGTTTTTTCTTTAAAGAATATGTGAGTCGTGAGTAGTAAGTATAGTGTAAGAAATTAGAGTATTAGTTAAATATTTACAAACAATTATTTGATAATTTCATATAAATAACACACCTAGGTACATTAATTTTTTTTTACTTTTCAATACATTTTTTTTTAATAGGTATAGTTGAATTATTATATTTTAACATTATAATGGTTACAAGTAAGCAAAGAAATTAAACATATATCATTCTTTTATTTTTATGAATTAATAATAATTATAGATATATCAAATTATTAAACCTATATACAGCTATGAGTATCGTTACCACTAACAGCTACAAATTTTAACTTAGGGGGAAGCTGGAAAATTATAAAATACATTTATATTTTAATAATTTGATTGGTTTCTTAGTTGATAATTGTCTGACATTTTTTTTCTGGGAGGAGATACAACTTTATTTTGGGTGCTACTCCACCCCCTTTTTGAGCATATGACTATATGAGTATCGTATACATCAGTTGGAGTAGGGTGGGTGGGGTAGGTCATAAATAATTTGCTCGCTTCCATATGATTTAATGTTCACTACGCCACTGCTCTAAATTGTACCTATCATATACATATAGTATTTTTGTATCATTATATTCATAGGCGCAACTAGAGCTCTATTTCTGGGTGGGCTACATTTTAATAATATCAGTGACCTGTATTATATCACACCCTTATTATCGATTATCAACACTAACATATTTATATTTATATTGCTTTGAACTCCTTACCTGTAATGGTCAATAATTGCTTTCAAAGTAGAATTTTTTCACTTACAGACTAGCTACCTTAATAAATTTGAATAAAAAGGATATATATATAATCGATAAAATATACAGTTGAACAGTTCTAGCTGTTAAATGTTTATTACAAATCTACTAGTAAAATTAACATTTTCCTTTTCTGCAATTTTTTTACAATATCGTCCACATTTCATTTGTTAGTTACATCTCTTTCTATATTTAAAATAGATAAAAATGTAAAGCGATCTTGTGCCATGGAGGATCTTAGCCAAATTTTTATTCGTCTCATACTTATAACATAATAAAATGAACCTGGATCATTCATAATTAGCCTTTAATTAACCATTGATAATATCATACAATTTTTGATAATAATATAATGATAATATTCATATTGTTGATGAATTAAAACTATTAAAGACAATAAACACAAAATTGATGGGATTCGGGAATTGCACTTATCGTTCAAAAACTGGGTGGGCTATTGATAAAACTGGGTGGGCTAAGCCTACCCAAGCCCCCCCCCCCTATTTGCGCCTATGATTATATTATCTACCTAGGTACCTATACGCAGCGGTGGATTAAGCAATTTGCCGCCTACAAGCAAAAAGAAATTTGCCGCCCGTTCATTTTTACAAGTTATTTTATAACCAGCAAAATACGTTATTTAGCAAAATGTATTCACAAAATATTTTTTTATTATTTAAAAATACTTAAAAAAATAACATCTAAACATAAAAAATATAAATATTATACTATGTACATTATTAAAAAAGTTTTCTTTGACTTTTTATGCTTGCAAATTCTTCTATTATTTTATTAAAATGTATTTTTGACAATAATTCCGCTTCGATACTTAGTAAGGCTAATGAATTAAAACGATTTTCGCCACTGGAAGATCTTAAAAATGTCTTAATTCTTTTAAGACACGAAAAATAACTTTCTGCCGAACAGTTCGTAACCGCCATACAGGAAAATATTCTTAGAGCAACACTCCCATTCGGAAATATTTCTTCCAATTCCTGGTTTCAGATAAATTTAAATAAATTTTGGCCAGGTTGCTTTTTCTCAATTGTATTATGAATATACATCTTAAAATGTATGCATTATTGTGTAAAAGTGTTTTCATCAATGTCTATTTGTAAAATTGTTGGAATCTTTCGGCCCCTCAAACATCAAAACATCATACTATATCAGTACTAGCCCGAGTAACATTTGTAATGTGTTACGTCGGTACTCATGCACTGTTCTTGGGGCACAGTGCTCACACGGTTTCAGGGTGTTAGAAAAATATTATTTGAGTGCATAAGGAGTTCATACAATCAACATTTTACCGTAATATAAAAACTGTATGTGCACGGTTCTCATTACAGACCACAGTTAAAATGTAATACGTTCACCAACCGTATTAGAGTATCATTTTTCACGGTGCCCACCCGGTGTCAGGGTGCCAATAAAAATATTGTGTAAGTGCATAAAGAGAGCCAACATCCAAACTCTAACCGTAGTATAAAAACCCTATATGCACGGTTCACTTAGAAAACCACGGTTCAAATATTTTTTGTTCACCATCTATATTTTCAAGTACAATTTATTGCCGTGCCCACCCGATGTCAGGGTGCGAACAAAAATATTGTCTCGAGTGCATAAGGAGAGTTAACGTGCAAAATCTTACCGTCATAATATATAATAATAATATATATATATATGTAATACAATTTGTATTTATTCAATTATTATTAGTAGGTACGTATGCTTCAACTATAACTAGTATTCATATTTGCATATAATATTGAAAAATTATGACATTAATATACGTATACGTACGATGATCATGATAATATATAAATATACCAATACGGGCTATATATAATATATATAATATATATATAGCATAAAAAGGTACCTAAAGTCGGAAAATCAGATTTCTGTTTTTTGAGTGAAATTGAAAGAGGGACTCATTTGGAGCATTTTAAGACAAATTCGAAGTTTCTAAGTGCATTTTTCAGCGAGATATGATTTTTTGAATTTGAAAGTTCAAAAAAGTTAGTTTTGAGAAAAACGACTTTAAAGTTTGAAAAAATGAAAATTTATCTGTTTCTAAAAATTTTTAATAGAGAAACATGCTAAAATATACTATTTCTTACCAAAATTTCACCAGGAATCTGAAAAAATAGCTCAAATTGTCGTAAAGAGGGAAATAATTTGTCCATTTTGAGATTTATAATGATTACAAATTTCAAAACTTTAAAAAAATTAATTCAAAAATTTTTTAAAAAATTATAATTTTTTTTTTTCGTTGTTTTCAAACTTCAAATTCGTTATATCTCGCTGAAAAATGCTTTTCCGACTTGACTTGAATTTTTAAAAAAAATTAATTTACTTATTTTTGAAAAATCATCAAGAAAAATGGCTGAAAAAATAGAAATTCATTTATTTTTTTACAATAATTAGGTACAATAGTTCATAGTTAATTTTTTTTTTCTTCGGGTTTTTCGTCGCAGGTTCGTCGTCGGTAGGTTTTTTTTTTACAGTCGTTTTCTTCGGTTTTTTCTTCGCAGGCTCGTCGTTGGTTGATTTTCTTTTAACAGCTGCTACTTTCTTCTGTTTTTTCGTCGCAGGCTCGTCGTCCGTTGATTTTTTTTTTTGCAGCTGCTCTCGTCACCTTTTTCGTCGCAGGATCTTCAGATGCAGACGTTTTAGCTGGCTCTACAATTGGCTCTGGCATAGGAAACATCAGATCTGCCACTGCTTCGTCACAATATGGCCGTATGTTTTTGTACAAGTACTCTTGTCTAGTTCGAGTTAGACCTTCGGGTTCAATTTTTGGAACATCGGCGAAGCTCAGATCAGCTTTTGGATCAAAAATTTGTAATTTTTCTCCAGGACCATCAGTCGTATTTTCTTTGACAAAAACACATCCAGGTTCTGAGTTTTTAAAAGTGAAGGAGCTATACGTTGATATCATTGGGATGCGTGTATACTGGAACGTCGAAAAATAGTTTTGCCAATCATACGAAGGTATAAACGTTTTCCAGCTACATCACCGACGAGAATGGCTTGATTCAGCTTGGAGTTAGGCGTACTATCTGTAATTACTTCTTTCAATTTTTCTAAAGACGATACTTCGTTTCTTCTGAAGTTGCTCTTCAAGATCCCAAACGCCCAATCGCAACTAAATTTGGTATGTCCTGGCACCATGAAACTGATTGTGATTTCGGAATGCAAATTGAGCATCGTACGCATGCAAAGATAAGCCATCATAATGTTATTTTTATTCTGTGCGCGACAATTATCGGCTTGCAAGAATAAAACTCTTTCGCCAGTTGAACGTTCAGTTAAATAATGATGCAGAAAATGTATTATCATGTTCGCACCTTTGCCCGTGCTGCAAGATTCTGGAATGAGATAATTTGCTTGCTGACGAAAGGTATCGTTCATTATACCGAATATAGAAACACGAAACGGAGTTAGAAAATATAATGGACCAGCTTGCAGTGGATTTGATGGTATGTGCACCTGCTGAGCCATATCGAAGGACAGCTGGACTGTGAAATCATTGGAACATGGCTGAATTTGGTGCTTATCAAGTGACTTCCGAAACGAATGCATAAGATCGGCTTCCAATTTATCTTCTTTATCTTTGGAACGCTTCTCCTGTTGTTTTTCAGTCGACTTTCGAAAAGATTTTACTACGTCAACATCAATTTGGATTTCGCTTGAAGATGGTTGATTTTGTTGGTTTTCAATTTAATTTCGAATTGAAGCCTTTATCGATTCTCGTGTTGCAGCGATGGTTTTCTTGTAAGCTAGACGAGAACTTTCAGCCTCTTGTAAGTGTGCACGAGTATCATCAATAAGCTTAAATTTTTCCTCTTCAGATATCATCGATAGTTTGCGAAGACTAGTAAACGAACGTTGACATTGTCCACAGAGATCAGTCATGGCTTTTTGAATTTTGAGATTTGCATGACACGTATTCCAGATTTGCTTGAACACGAACATCGAAACAGGTTTACATTTTCCAGCTTCGCAGCTTTCAACGTACTTTTTATAGACGCTCGATTTTGTATCACTTGATGGTAATAATTGTGCTGCCAAATTCTTTTCATTAGCCACTCTTCCTGGCAAAAGTAAGGCATTTTGTTCCGCGTAGTTCGTCAAAAAGTTAGAAACCATCCGTTGAGATTCATGTGAAGTAGCTCTGTGTGAAAGCTTATTAGCGTTGCCGTGAATTGGCTCAGATAAGCCGTACTCTTTGAAATTTTTACTCAGTCTCTTCAAACGTTTAGCAGATATAGTGTGAACGAACATAAAAAAATTCTGACATACTGGAATACCACCGATCAGTACGAGTTCTAGTGCAATGTTTACGTTTCTTCGCTTTGTGTGTACTCACAACGTGTTCGGTATCACGTATACATACGCGAAGCGCACTCGTAATGGCTAAATCCAGGCGATTCGTGTTATTTACATAGTAATCCAATGCGAGAGAATCAAGTCTCATGTTCAAAATTTCTGCTCTTGAAAACGCCTTATGACACGCTTCTCCGTTTTGCTTTTGACAACATGGTCGTTCCAAAAATGCGTCAACTTTGTTCTGCTGAAGACATTCATCACTACCGGAATCAGGAAGAAAACATTCCTACGAAATATTTGTAACAATTTTAGTCTTGTGTAATTGTAATTTTCATTATTTTGTTGATCAAAATTGTGATAAAAATGAGCATTTTTACTTACAAGATTCTGAAATATCGTAAAATCTGATCCGTCATCTCGATCGTCACAACTTGCTTCGTTTTCATCATTTCCTTCTGGCTGTAATTTTCAAGGTAACATTTTTATAACTTGTTCAATTTATTCTCTTTTAAAAATAATGCAATAAGACGTATTACTATACCTTCGATAAGTTTAAATCTTCCAATTCCAAATTGTCATCAGAGTCTGACCTGGCCGCTTCTTCAGAAGCAACATTGAAGTATTCATCTTCAAGATTATCGAGTATTTGTATTGTTTCATCCATCATAAACGATTATTCAGTAATAATCTTATAAAACTTTAGCGATTTAATTAATTAATTAAATTAATTATTAAGAAAAAATGTTGAAAAAAACTCATAAACTGATATCTAGTGAAAACAACGACGATCCAACTACGACGAAATGCACCGGAACGAGACGAAACTAACCGAAACTAAACATAAAAATTAGGGGCGACTTAAGGTACCTTTTCTTAATACGCGCTAGCGTCGCGTTGCGAAGTCGGCAAGGTCTAAAACCGCCATCTAGCGATGGAGAGGTGTACTAAGAACCTATATTTAATGAAAAGTAGATTTCGCTAATTTTGACCCAAATCACTTAAAATTGCTCTCCTGTAAAAAAATGTTTTCCGACTTTAGGTACCCTCTTATGCTACGAGTCACATATATTATATATAATATGTTTGATTATGATTTATTATTTACGAATATGATAATAGTATTATTGATAACCATCGAACCGTCGGTTTTTCCGTTGGGGTTTTACCATATTTACAAAACAATATCACTGGTCAATGGCCATTCTCCCGCTCGGCGCGGCGATCAACACTCAACAGCAGATACCACGTGAATACTGCTATGTGCTGTGTCCTGTGTGTTTTTATAGTGTTATACTAATTTTAATTTACCTTACCACGTAAGGCCATAACAGTTGCCTGCCGAGTGCCGAATTTATGAAATAGCTAATAAAGTAAGTATTAATTATAACTAAACAATATATTTACACATAATATTTACTGGTTTGTATTATAATTTATAGTATATAGTACCTATTATCAATTATGTATTCGAACACGGCCAAATTATTGTAATTTGTAACCGTTTTTTAGTTGTCATTTTGTCATTGTCATACGAAATGATCGACGATCGCCGTCCGTCCGTCCGTCCGTCCGTCCGTGTGTGTGTGTGTGTGTGTGTGTGTGTGTGTGTGTGTGTGTGTGTGTGTGTGTGTGTGTGTGCATGCATGTATGAATAAAACTATGTATTAAAGTATAGGTACTATAGGCTATAGTATTATTGGTTAATCAATAATCACATCATTTTTGTACTCGCAATCAACGGTTCTTTAACATAAGACTCAATTTTATTACCATTACAATAAAATACATTATGGGAATAAATAAAACACATCATTTTTGAGTAAATAATAATTATAAAAATAAAAATGGTAATTGTATTTATTTAATTTTGATAAGAATCGCTCCAACATATTTAATTGAACTAAATATATAGATATTTTATATTAGCTATGTAGGTTCTCAAAAAATTCAAGTGATGATGTATTGTGTTTAGGTACAATTTGTATGGTTAAAATATGAAATAAATGTAATATCATACAATTTAATTGATAGGTACTTTCTTTTATATTTTTTTTTGTAGAAGTTATATTTTAAAATTCACTGTTCTATAGGTATAATAATAATATGTTCTTGGTAACTTGTCTATTACATATACATTTCTGCAGTACTTACCTATAATATTCAATAGTCAGTGACAAATTTTAATTGTAATTGTAATTAAATAGATATAACTCAGAATCTTTGCTTTTGTATTTAATTTATAATTTCATTAATTTACTTTTTTTTCGTAGGTTAATATTGAATTTTAGAAGAAAGTTCCAAATATGTAAGTTTTCTTAATTTTCAATATTAAATACAGAAGATCAGAGTAGTAATAAAATACGGGTTCTGGACCCAAAAATAAAAATTACAGGGAAAAAATATTGCTCCAAGGGGCGTTTTCTACATATTTTTACCGTGTAAAAAAAAAATATTCCAAATATTTATAAAAACGGGTTCTGGACCCAAAAATAAAAATTACAGGGAAAAAATATTGCTCCAAGGGGCGATTTCTACATATTTTTACCGTGTAAAAAAAAATAATCCAAATATTTAAAATTTTTTTTGTTCTGTAACCAAAAATAAAATTTCCGTTGAAAAAATATTGCTCCAAGCAGCGATTTCTACATATTTTTAAGGTGTATAAAATATCGAAAAGAGAACATTTGTTGTGATAAATATTTTTATTTGTGGATATAACATTTTATTTTTTGTAAAAATTATTAAAGCAATTTTTTAATTTTACATTTTAATTGATATGGTATTTTTAATACCATATTTTCACTACTACCAGTTTAGCGGTTAAAATTCACCATATTTCACCGTGTAACAAATAAACAACATTTTTTTAAATTTACACACTATTTTTATTTCACACAAAACATTCACATACTTAAAAAAAATACACACAATTATACTTCACACACATGATATCCACAAAACACATAACATTTTATTATACACATTTTTATTTCACACAAAACATTCACATACTTAAAAATATACACACAATTATACTTCACACACAAATAACATTTTTTTTTTAAATTTACACACTATTTTTTTAGTGTATGATTTTTTATTTTACAAAAACTTACATGCATGTTCTGAGTCCATTTGAGAAGCCAAATTCATACCAGTTTAGCGGTTAAATTTCACCTAATTTCACCGTGTAAAAATAAATAACATTTTTTTTTAAATTTACACACTATTTTTTTAGTGTATGATTTTTTATTTTACAAAAACTTACATGCATGTTCTGAGTCCATTTGAGAAGCCAAATTCATACCAGTTTAGCGGTTAAATTCCACCTTATTTCACCGTGTAAAAATAAACAACATTTTTTACGGTACTGACTGGATTTAAAAATAAATTTACATTTTTTGTATTATTAGTAATAATCGAACACCTACATTTTTAAATTAAAAATGGGAATAATTATTTTCATATAACTATCCTGTATTTTATTGAATTTATCAAATGATAATGAAAATGTTTTTAATTTAAGATTTGTTTTCCAATTAATCATGAATTAAATTGCATAAATTCATACCAAAATTATAATACTAAACATTGCAACTATTAAATATGTTCTTCATGAAGCTTAAATTAAGAAAATTATAAATCTTAATTTGAAATTAATAATAAAGTTAGGATTTAAAAAAATAAATATGTATTCAGTAAAATTTTAATTCATTAGAGTCTACAGAACATTTCATAGTTTTAAAATTCATAGATTTTTTTCTCTAAAGAAAACACCGATATGTTATTCCACGACATGATAGCCACCAATTGCTTGGATTCGAATCGTTAGAATGCGTTACAAACCGTAATAGTAGCACACGTTTTAACGTGGAACTCAAAGAGTCACTGGAACTTTGCCATCTGCGTACTAGGTCGGTGTACAAACTAACAATTATTACTTCTATCGAACGTGTTCACGTATAGTAAATTTTACGAAAATATCGGTGTTTTTATTTTAGTATAAAAAAAATAAACAACATTTTTTTTTTTAAATTTACACATTATTGTCTAACCGAATATTATTGAACACATTTTAGAATCTACAATCTTGTAACACTGATTTGTTTCAATTTTTTATACAGTATTTATTATTTTTTATAATATAACTCGTTCATTTTATATTTTTAGTTTGATCAGTTGTGTTTTCATGTTCCTCCGGGTAACAAGTAAAACATTTTATTTTTATTATAAAAATAAAATATTACATTTTATTCAGTCAAATATGAACGATTATTTTCAAGGAGTTGAGTTAATTAAAAACTCTTCAACACCAAAATTTTTAGAATATGAATCATTTGTAAAGCGTTTTGAATCTCTCGAAGAATTTTCGACTACAGATAGTGATAAAGTCCTATTAGCGGACGCAGGATTTTTTTTCAAGTCAAACGATATCGTTCAGTGTTGGACATGTGGAATAATTCTCGGAAATTGGCTCAAAGGTGATTGTCCTTTTCGTGAACATGCAAGATTTTCAAACAAATGTCCTTTTCTCTTATTGAGTAAAGGAAGTAAATTTATAAATGACGTCAATAACAGATTTAAATACAAGGATTTAAACAACTGCTTCTTTTACAAACGTGACGGTATCGATGAAGTTGATAATAAGTAGTAATACAAATTTTAATTATTAAAATCTTATGTATTTTATTACAAAATAAAAAAAATATTTTACTTAAATGCTTCAATCATGTTTAATATGTTCGTGAACACTGTGTTCTAACGGTTTAAGACGTCACTCTTTAAGATAAATATGATAGGTTTAAATAATAATTTAATAGGTGGGGTAAGGATAGAATACTTAGTGTGGTAGGTAAATGTTTAAATAAAAAGTCACGTCTCAAACCATTAGAACACAGTGTTCACTTTTATTTTTTGTTGGTATATAAATAAAAAATTGTTTCATTTTTATTAGTTATGTACTCGTCACCAAATGAGTTAGACTGTGTTAACTGCATTAAAATTTTAAAATTAATAAAACGTATTTTAGAAAAAAGTCATACAGTAAAACGACGTACGTCTACCAGAATCAGAAGAGTACCGTTACGTTTTTGTAATATTTAGTATATAATATACATACTTTTTTTAAAAACAAATAATCAAACATGTCTTCGTCAGTTTCAATAGTTGGTAAATCAAAATTTGAAATTCATAATAAAAAACATGTTTCTGTCGGATATTTACTTGAAAAGGAAATTTCAATTGTTGTATTAATTGAATCAGGTAGAAATGTTTTCACACTAAATTTAACTAATTGGAATGATTTAATGCGTGAATCTAATTTTAATATGATTTTAAAAAATTTACAAACACGTTGCAAGTCTCCAGTTCAATTAAATGAAAATTTAAATTATTCTATAAATGCAAAATATTCTTCAATTACACTAAGATTGAATAATAATTCTATATCATTAAGTATTATCGATCTTTGTCGTTTAAAACAAATCCAAATTTGTATAGAATCAAACATAATAGAAAAACAGAAAAAAATTAATTATTTTCAAAATTGTTATAATTTATTCTACTCAACATTAAAAGAATCTATATCAAATCTTCCAGCTAGTTGTCAATCAAATGCTTTCACATATCAATTTATACAGAATTATGGTTACGACTCAGACTTAGAAGGTATGTCTTTAATAAGCGAGATTCAACAATTTCAATATGTTAAATTATCTGATTTAATATTACAAGACTTATATCAATAGAAAAATAATTAAAATGTTAAAACAGGTATCCGATATAAATTTTATAAATTAAATATTTTCATCGATTTTTAAATATGTTGTAATTTTTTTTTTCATACAGTTTATAATAATATTGATAGTTATATCATTAAATAATCCTTTTGTAGTAATTAGTATTTTTTTCTTTTCTCATTAAAAATAATATGATACATATTTTTTTTTTTAATATAATCAGGTATATTTTTTAAAATTATATTTTTTATCGATTTTTAAATATGTTGTAATTTTTTTTTCATACAGTTAATAATAATATTGATAGTTATATCATTAAATAATCATTTTGTAGTAATTAGTATTTTTTTCTTTTCTCATTAAAAATAATATGATACATATTTTATTTTTAATATAATCAGGTATATTTTTTAAAATTATATTTTCATCGATATTCAATTTTCATTTTTGTCATATAGTTTATCATAATATTAATATTTATATTGTTAGATAGTCATTTTGTAGTATACCATACTAAAATACTACTAAAATACTACTATCTAATATTAAATACATACATATTTTATTTTTAATATAATCAGATATATTTTAAAAATTATATTTTATTTATATATTTTCATCGATTTTCATTTTTTTCATATAGTTTATCATAATATTAATATTTATATCGTTAGATAGTCATTTTGTAGTATACCATACTACAATACTACTATCTAATATTAAATACATACATATTTTATTTTTAATATAATCAGATATATTTTAAAAATTATATTTTATTTATATATTTTCATCGATTTTCATTTTTTTCATATAGTTTATCATAATATTAATATTTATATCGTTAGATAGTCATTTTGTAGTATACCATACTACAATACTACTATCTAATATTAAATACATACATATTTTATTTTTAATATAATCAGGTATATTTTTTAAAATTATATTTGAATTATATTTTTTATCGATTTTTAAATATGTTATAATTTTTTTTTCATACAGTTTATAATAATATTGATAGTTATATCATTAAATAATCATTTTGTAGTAATTAGTATTTTTTTCTTTTCTCATTAAAAATAATATGATACATATATTATTTTTTAATATAATCAGATATATTTAAAAAATTATATTTTATTTATATATTTTCATCGATTTTCATTTTTTCATACAGTTTATCATAATATTGATATTTATATCGTTAGATAGTCATTTTGAAGTAATTAGTTTTTTTTCTTTCTAATCAGAAAATAATTAAAAATATGATATCTTAAATAAACATTTTATTCATGAAATTAGTAAACATCTAATATACTGCACAACTATCTAATTAAAATTAGGTAGATCATGTCTAACCGAATATTAGATGTTTACCAATTTCATGAATACAATTTTTAATATGATACATATTTCATTTTTTAATATAATCAGATATATTTTAAAAATTATATTCATTTTTATATTTTCAATGATTTTCAATTTTTAATTTTCTCATAATTTTTATTAATTGTTATTTTATGTTGTGGATCAGCCATGAAACGATCCAGAATGTTCTCCACAACTGAATTTAGCTTATGGTTGATATCCTTATCCTTATTTTTTTGTTTAGACGTTGTTATTTTTATTGAACATTCAGCATGTTTCCATCTAAAATTGAAAAAATGTTAATACTCAATTATTTAAGATCTCATGTTTAACATTACCTTTCCTGTGGTGAAACGTTGGCTATTTCTTCTGTTTTATAATGCTGGATGACCCAATAGTCATCCCCATCTATAGTAGGACATTTTAACGTACACGTTTTCTCTCCTTGTTTAATTGAAATAGTATCACTTGTATGAGAGTTTGAATTACTGTATTCCCCCGAACTTATAAGTGAATTCAATTTTGTTTTGTAGGATGCAATCTGATTAATAAAACAAAATGTAATTAAAGGTTAAACAATTAATTTATGTTATAAAATTTAAAAAAATTACTTTTTCAGTTTTCATTTTTTTTAAATGTTTTAATCCTGTATTGTTCGTTTTCCTCTTAATATTGATTTTTGCAGTTTTTTGTTTTTTTAATGGATTATCTAAGACCTTTCCTGTATTTCCATTTGATTTCACACTTAAATCGCACTATATTAAATAAATATAATAACATATTAGAGTACAAAGGAAAAACATTTTTAATATAAGGTTTTTTGTTTAAATAAATTCGTTAGATTTTATATATTTTTATTAAAAGTTTGAAGTTAAATGAGAATTTACGTTTTTTTGGTTTATGTAAATGTACATTTACGTTATTTAGGTCTAGGTAAATTTGAAATATTTAATCCAATTTTATATTATAATAATTACCAAAGATATTGTATGTAATATTATACTACTACATTACAGTTATTTAAGTTAATTAATTTTATCTAGTTTCACTTCTAATATTTTTTATATAGTTTAAGTATATGAATTTCTGACTTTAAAAAGTACTTTTGAAATAAGAAATATAGAAAAAATTATTAAAATATGCTTTTCTGTAATACAAATACATTATTTTTAAAACACATGACAAATCCAAACTTTAAATTATAAAAACAAAAAAAATATATCTTCAAAATAATATTTTAGCTGATATTAATTATAATTTTACAAACAAAATGTAAATTAAAGGTTAAACAATTAATTTATGTTACGAAATTTAGAAAAATTACTTTTTTCAGTTTTCATTTTTTTTAAATGTTTTAATCCTGTATTGTTCGTTTTCCTCTTAATATTGATTTTTGCAGTTTTTTGTTTTTTTAATGGATTATCTAAGACCTTTCCTGTATTTCCATTTGATTTCACACTTAAATCGAACTATATTAAATAAATATAATAACATATTAGAGTACAAAGAAAAAAAATTTTTAATATAAGGTTTTTTGTTTAAATAAATTCGTTAGATTTTATATATTTTTATTAAAAGTTTGAAGTTAAATGAGAATTTACGTTTTTTTGGTTTATGTAAATGTACATTTACGTTAATTTAGGTCTAGGTAAATTTGAAATATTTAATCCAATTTTATATTATAATAATTACCAAAGATATTGTATGTAATATTATACTACTACATTACAGTTATTTAAGTTAATTAATTTTATCTAGTTTCACTTCTAATATTTTTTATATAGTTTAAGTATATGAATTTCTGACTTTAAAAAGTACTTTTGAAATAAGAAATATAGAAAAAATTATTAAAATATACTTTTCTGTAATACAAATACATTATTTTTAAAACACATGACAAATCCAAACTTTAAATTATAAAAACAAAAAAAATATGTCTTCAAAATAATATTTTAGCTGATATTAATTATAATTTTACAAACAAAATGTAAATTAAAGGTTAAACAATTAATTTATGTTATAAAATTTAAAAAAATTACTTTTTCAGTTTTCATTTTTTTTAAATGTTTTAATCCTGTATTGTTCGTTTTCCTCTTAATATTGATTTTTGCAGTTTTTTGTTTTTTTAATGGATTATCTAAGACCTTTCCTGTATTTCCATTTGATTTCACACTTAAATCGCACTATATTAAATAAATATAATAACATATTAGAGTACAAAGGAAAAACATTTTTAATATAAGGTTTTTTGTTTAAATAAATTCGTTAGATTTTATATATTTTTATTAAAAGTTTGAAGTTAAATGAGAATTTACGTTTTTTTGGTTTATGTAAATGTACATTTACGTTATTTAGGTCTAGGTAAATTTGAAATATTTAATCCAATTTTATATTATAATAATTACCAAAGATATTGTATGTAATATTATACTACTACATTACAGTTATTTAAGTTAATTAATTTTATATAGTTTCACTTCTAATATTTTTTATATAGTTTAAGTATATGAATTTCTGACTTTAAAAAGTACTTTTGAAATAAGAAATATAGAAAAAAATATTAAAATATACTTTTCTGTAATACAAATACATTATTTTTAAAACACGTGACAAATCTAAACTTTAAATTATAAAAACAAAAAAAAATATGTCTTCAAAATAATATTTTAGCTGATATTAATTATAATTTTACTTACATCACTGACGTTGTCTGATGAATTCTCAGTCAGAGCAGAATATTCAAATTGTGACATTGTAGGTAGGTATATTGTCAATACTTGGAAAAAAATATAATATTCGCTTTAGACGTTCCACTGTTCACTGGTGATATCATACAAAATTTTTACATTATTTTAAGCACTGACAACTAGATATTCTTAATAAAAGTAATTAAATGTCTTAAAACATAAACATTTATTTATTACACAAAACTCACGGATAGACAGACCTGCACCGTGGCTTCAATAATTGAACTCCCGAGTCCTCCTCCTAGTCTTGATTTTATATGCTCTTTCTGTGATCACGCCACTACATAGATTGCTTAGTTGCTATCTATTTACAAAGAACAGTCATGACCTAATGTCTTTGATTTAACATTCGTATTATTTCAGGTATATAATTATTATTTATGATGATATGAAAAATAATTACAATTATAATAATAATAGTAATAATATTAATAATTCGAATGCCACGCCGACCTCTCAATCCAACATATCATCCAAGATTGCTCAAAGTACAGGGACGCAAGAAACAATCTAGCTATACCACCTAATATGGATGAAGCACTAAACGAAAATAATATTATTAAAATTATCTCTTTTTTAACCTAAATCCAACCTAATGTCTTTAATTTAACATTCATATTATTTCAGGTATATAATTATTATTTATGATGATATGAAAAATAATAGCATTTATAATAATAATAGTAATAATATTAATAATAATAATAATAATAATGATAGACCATAATAATCTAACATTTTAATAATGTGGATTATTACACTACTACCTACCACTACAAACCATGAATTTTTTTTATTGATCATGCGGTTCTTTATCTCACCTTAATATTTTAAGATTATAATTACATCATAAAAATTTTTTATAAAATTTTTGTTTATAGATATAATGAAATCCACAATACATTTGGTGAATTTCACATCACTTATAGGTTCATGTGAACATTTTATATTATGATTATTTTTACAAATTAAATTATGCGTCTCAAATAATGATAATAGCCTTCCATTTTTATTAACGTATTCTAGCTTATGTATAAATATTAATTTTTTAGTATTATAATTTATTAACTTTAAATAAAACATTTTATTATTATATTCATCATATGCAGTTAAATTAAACATCTTAATTAAACAATCTTAATAATATACTTCTATCTGTACTACCATTCCATAAAATTATTGATTTATTATTAAAATGAGTTTTTAAATAATTTAAAGTTAAATTATTTGAATTATTTTTCATAGATTGTTCTAATTCATTTAAGACCGTATCAAGTCATATAGGATTATTTTTAAATACAATTTTCAATAAATATTTTGTTTTTTCGTATATATGATAATTCATTAACGTTATTCTACCCTCTGGCGTAACAATGAGTGGTTTATCTTGTAGTTTATAAATTCTATTTTCTTCGTTAATGTTATAGTTTGTAAAAGCGGCGGATATTAATATTAAATCTTTTTTTTGATAGTTGAAAAATTCAAAATCAGCTACGATGATTTTATTTTTTTCAATATTCCTGAAATAATAATATTCTTATAAAGTGTATGAAATGAAACATTTTTAATTTTAATTTTTTATATTTTCTAAAATGGTTTGATATTTAATTTATTTGGTAATAATAGTAGTTTTAATTAATTTAAATCATATCAAACTTTGCTTTATTAAGCAATAGTAAGTTATAATATCTTAATAAAAAATTCTGATATACCAAACACATAATACATATTTAAAAATGTTATATGAACTATGCTAGTACAAGTGTAACATAATTGCTTTCACTTCGTTTATTTATAAGTAATGTATAAAAATTATTTTGTGTAGAATAAAACTGTATGTAAAATATTTTTGTGTGAAATAAAACTTAGTACAAATTAATAATAATTTAAAAGTAATTTTAAATAATGCGTAAAATTTATTTTGTGTAGAATAAGACTGTATGTAAATTATTTTTGTATGAAATAAAACTGTACAAATTAGTAATAACATACAAGTAATTTTAAGTAAAATAATTTTTAAAACAAATACTTACATTTTGAAGGAATTTCACTTGAGGAATTGATGGATGTCTCTGCTAACTTTTAAAACGCTACTGAATCATAATTTACTAAACATAATAAGAATTAGCGAAAACTGATTATTATTAAAATTACACCACTTCTGAACTTGGTCACCTTAATATGGATCATGCGGTTCTTTATCTCACCTTAATATTTTAAGATTATAATTACATCATTAATACAATTTTTTTAATCATGTCATTCTTTATCTCACCTTCATATATATTTATTTGAAGATTAGAGTAACATTATTAATTTGCAAAATAAGCTTTTTACAAAAATTATACAATTTTTTTAATCATGTTATTCTTTATTTCACCTTCATATACGAGTATAATAACATAATTAATTTTGCAAAATATGCTTTTTAGATAAAATCATACGATTTTTTATTACACCTTCATATTATGATTATATTTAAAATTTTCCCGAATTATCATAATTATGTAACACCTGACTCCATATTTTATTTATTTTTTAACCTTTATAAGACAATTAAAAATCGGCTACTGTATCATTTACATATTTACACTTGAACAGTTATATTGAATTATCAATTTTTATATTTTTTAAAGTTTTATACATTTTATGATGGAAAACTTGAAAAAATATACGTCAGTGTCGGATGATGATGAAGAGTCTTCTAGCGAAATCGTAAGTAAAATAGTTATGTAAAATATAAACGTATTTTTTATAATTACCTATAATTAATTTTTTAGTTTATTGAAACAAGTGATTGTGAAAAAAAAACCCGTAACAATAAAAATAATGGTAAAAGAACAAAAACTCAATCGGTCATAAATCTAAAAAAAAATAAACTAGAGAAGGTAACTATTAAGTTTTCATATTTGTTACTATAATTAATATACTATAATTTACTAAAAAAATTGTATTCAATAACATTTGTTTAGCCAAATTCGTCTTACATGGATAAAATAAGAAAATTTGTTGAGGACGAAAACATAAGTGACGAATCCACTAATACATTGACTGCAAAACAAGATGGACATAATTTGGTATTCAAATATCCTATGACTGGCGGACAAGATTATTGGGTTCTTCAGCATTATAAAGTGGCTGATATAGAAAATATATCTAGTTCTAACAGGTAATAAAAATTGTATTACAATAAAAGAAATATTATAATAATTATATTTTATGAATTATTTAGATGGAAACATGCGTCTTGCTCTATAAAATTATACACGGATCAACAAAATAGTAAGGATAAAAATATAAGTAATAATTTTCATAAATTGATTGAAGTTGTGTCAGAGAGATTTGCCAATGATCCGAAGAGAAAATTATCCAAACACAAAATAGATAAATAACCGATTCTATAGTTTTTATTTCAAAAATATTTTTCCACTATTTTTAAGATAAAACATGAAAATTAATATTTTAATAAATAATTACTTTAATTCATTTTTTAAATAATAATATACATATTTTATTTTAATAAAATATAAAAAATAAAAAAATACATCTATATTAAATTATGTTTTATTTTTTATATGATATAAGACGTTTTCCTTTTCTATATAATTAAAAAAGTATTTTCTTAATTAGGAATACCTTTCAAACGTATATATTGATTGTTAATGCAATAACAAATGTTTAGTATGATACATTTAAGGAGAAGATGGTTTAGAAGCGTTATTCGTATTTATGTCTTCTAATATCATATCTGATATCTTTTCATAATGAAATTGTTGTAGTTCTAAAATAAAATATTTATCCTCATAGCGTATATTACTTAAATTGAATTCATAATTTTGAACATACGAACTTGTAAATTCTCTCCTTTGACATGAATTTGGTAAATTTTCAATATCTTGTTTAACCGATGAAATGATAAAATCAAAGCAAGTTTGATACATAATTAATTGATTTTGTTTCGTAAAAATACAAGCATCAATGCAAGGTTGTAGCTGTTTCATACGTAATAAATTGTTACGAGATAAAGTTATACGGTTGTTATCAACTCGTAATGTAAGAGATTCATTATTTGCATTAGTTGAATAAAACACGTTTTCAGTTAAAATTGTTCGTTTAGAATTAGTAAAAAGTTTACTGAGTAACAAAATAAAATTAGTTTCAGACATTAAGTAGTTCCATTTTTCTTGATTTAGTTTTAGAGTTTGTTTGGTTAACTCACATACAAGCAAAACAACAATTTCAATTTTATAATCAACTGAAAATCCGATTGATATATTTTTTTTATTATTGAAAGGTTGAATACTGAAAACTGATTTACATACTGTTGTAGAAGCCATTACTGAAAATATTATAGTCTGTTTTTAATATTAATAGTCAAATTCGTTGTGAAAATATCTTGGTGGCTTTGAAATCCTTGATAATTTTCTAAGATTTTTTTTTTTTCTAAAATATATTTAAATAATATTATTTTTTTTTTCACACTTAAAAACTTCAAATCTATGCTAATATCAATAACTTAAGAATAAGGCATTACTAAAAAATCAAAAATAAAAATAAACAATGTTTTGCGAACACGTAATTATTTGTTGGCTGTATCAAACATACTAAATAATTATCATACATTGAAAAATCAAGAATAATTACTTTATAAAAATAACCTTTAAACATAATAATTGTTATATGTGTACAAAATAAAGATTTATCTATGTTTATACATTTAACAGTGATAAAAAATTGATGAAAAAGAAAAAAAAATATGAACATATGTCTCATTAATTAAGGCGTATAGTAAATTATTTTTAGATTTTAAATTTATTATATACTTACTTTTATTACTTACTTACTATTATTACTTACTTTATTCCATACCAATGAATGTAGTACCTGTAAATTGATTATTTATCCCTACTCTAAATTATATTATTTATACTTATTAAAGTATGTTATAAATTACACGCCTTAACCATTGAGACACATGTTTACGGAAATTGTTAATTATATTATAAACATTTAAACATTTTATCATTGAAACAATAATTGAAAATTATATTTATTTTTTTTTAATTTTTAAACTTTTTTATTATTTTAATGGATAAAGGTTAAATAATAATATATAAATTATAAGTAGTAAGAGAATGAAAATATAAAATACGTTTTTTTTTTTTTTTTTTCATATTATATTTAACATATAAGTATATCATACAATTTATCCATCAATTACATCATATGCAGAGAATGAATTTAAATCTTTGTACATGAAACTATTAACATGATTTACAAATTTACTACCTTTACTTAATAATATAAAGGGACATTTTTTTGAATATTTAGCATGTTCTCTAAACGGACAATCACCTCTTATTACCACCAAATTACCGAGAATTACTCCACAAGTCCAACACTGAACACAATCGCTTGTTTTAAAAAAAAATCCTGCGTCAGCTAATTGCATTTTATCTAATGTCGGAGCTGAAAATTCTTGTAGCGAATGTAATCGGTTTGAAAATGTTCCATATTCTGAAAATTGTGGTTTTGGAGAGTTCTTAACCAGCTCTAATAATTCGAAGTAACTATTTTCATTATGTAATTGATTCATTATAAATAATACAATATATTTTAATTTTATGAAAAAAAGTACTTATATTTATAAGAATGACTGATCAATCTAATAGTTTCCAATAAACTAACACTCTTGTAAAAAAATTAATAATAATGTGAAAAAACTAAAACTAATCAGTGTTACAATATAATGAATACTAAATTTATAAAAAATCGTGAATTCTTACTAAAAATGAAGTTCTATAGTTTTTATATTTTCTTAAAATAAAAACACCGATATTTTCGTAAAATTTACTATACGTGAATACGTTCGATAGAAGTAATAATTGTTAGTTTGTACACCGACCTAGTACGCAGATGGCAAAGTTCCAGTGACTCTTTGAGTTCCACGTTAAAACGTGTGCTACTATTACGGTTTGTAACGCATTCTAACGATTCGAATCCAAGCAATTGGTGGCTATCATGTCGTGGAATAACATATCGGTGTTTTCTTTAGAGAAAAAATCTGTAAATTTTAAAACTATGAAATGTTCTGTAGACTCTAATGACTTAAAATTTTACTGAATACATATTTATTTTTTTAAATCCTAACTTTATTATTAATTTGAAATTAAGATTTATAATTTTCTTAATTTAAGCTTCGTGAAGAACATATTTAATAGTTGTAATGTTTAATATTATAATTTTGGTATGAATTTATGAAAGAACAAAAAAATTTTAAATATTTGGATTATTTTTTTTTACACGGTAAAAATATGTAGAAATCGCCGCTTGGAGCAATATTTTTTCCCTGTAGTTTTTATTTTAGGGTCCAGAACATATCGGTGTTTTCTTTAGAGAAAAAATCTATAAATTTTAAAACTTTGAAATGTTCTGTAGACTCTAAAAACTTAACATTTTACTGAATACATATTTATTTTTTAAATCATAACTTTATTATTAATTTGAAATTAAGATTTATAATTTTCTTAATTTAAGCTTCGTGAAGAACATATTTAATAGTTGTAATGTTTAATATTATAATTTTGGTATGAATTTATGAAAGAACAAAAACATTTTAAATATTTGGATTATTTTTTTTTACACGGTAAAAATATGTAGAAATCGTCGCTTGGAGCAATATTTTTTCCCTGTAGTTTTTATTTTAGGGTCCAGAACATATCGGTGTTTTCTTTAGAGAAAAAAAATCTATGAATTTTAAAACTATGAAATGTTCTGTAGACTCTAATGACTTAAAATTTTACTGAATACATATTTATTTTTTAAATCATAACTTTATTATTAATTTGAAATTAAGATTTATAATTTTCTTAATTTAAGCTTCGTGAAGAACATATTTAATAGTTGTAATGTTTAATATTATAATTTTGGTATGAATTTATGAAAGAACAAAACAATTTTAAATATTTGGATTATTTTTTTTTACACGGTAAAAATATGTAGAAATCGCCCCTTGGAGCAATATTTTTTCCCTGTAATTTTTATTTTTGGGTCCAGAACATATCGGTGTTTTCTTTAGAGAAAAAATCTATAAATTTTAAAACTATGAAATGTTCTGTAGACTCTAATGACTTAAAATTTTACTGAATACATATTTATTTTTTAAATCATAACTTTATTATTAATTTGAAATTAAGATTTATAATTTTCTTAATTTAAGCTTCGTGAAGAACATATTTAATAGTTGTAATGTTTAATATTATAATTTTGGTATGAATTTATGAAAGAACAAAAAAATTTTAAATATTTGGATTATTTTTTTTACACGGTAAAAATATGTAGAAATCGCCCCTTGGAGCAATATTTTTTCCCTGTAATTTTTATTTTTGGGTCCAGAACCCGTTTTTATAAATATTTGGATTATTTTTTTTTTACACGGTAAAAATATGTAGAAAACGCCCCTTGGAGCAATATTTTTTCCCTGTAATTTTTATTTTTGGGTCCAGAACCCGTATTTTATTACTACTGATCAGATAAGTATTTTGTAATGCTTAAACGATTAAAAGTTAATAAAAGTTCTCGCTATCGGCGTAGAAAGAGAGCTGAAGTTGCTTCTTTTTTATTTTCTTCTTCAAGTTCTGATGATGATTCAATAGAGATCAGTTTATCAGATTTACATAATTCTACATATTCTCATTCACATAAAAGTATTCCATTAAAAGTTAATACTCCTTTTAATTCAAATTCCAATACCAAATTATATCAAGAATCTAATAATATAGTTGAACAAGAATCGCCCAATGAATTTGAAATAAGTTTGGATAGTCCTTCATCTGATTCAGAAAATGCACCCAATCTTAGACTTATCATTGCAAAATGGGCAATTCGCCATGATATTACCCACGTTGCATTAAATGATCTACTTAAAAATTTATCAAACCTACCATCTTTTTTAGAGCTACCTAAAGATGCTAGGACTTTATTAAAAACCCCCACAACTTCTATAATTAAAAACATAGGTGGTGGAATATATCATCATTTCGGGATAAAAGAAGAAATTGAAGAGTTAGTTGAAATAAATCAAAATATTCCAACAGAATTGACCTTATTAGTTGGGATTGATGGTTTGCCCATTTGTAAAAATCCATCAAGTGAATTGTGGCCTATATTAGGGCATTTTACTAATATATCTATAAAAAAGAATAAAGTTTTTATTATTGGGGCATATTATGGGAAAAGTAAACCAACAGATTCAAATGAGTTTTTAGAAGATTTTGTTAATGAAATAAAAATATTTTCTGATGGTGTGATAATCAAAGGAAAAGAGATCAAAGTTTCACTTCATGCTGTTATTTGTGATGCTCCTGCTAAGGCCTTTGTGTTCAATTTTAAAGGACACACTGGAAAACATTCTTGCCCACGTTGTCATTCTGTTGGTAAATGGGCTCATTACAGAGCCCATTTACCAACATGATTATATTTTCCTGATATTGATTCAAATTTAAGAACTCATGAGGAATTTATTTCTTATACCGATAAAGAATATCATGTTAAACCTACAATAATGGCTAACATTCCTAATTTTAATCTTGTTCAAAATATACCTTTTGACTATATGCATAGCATATGTATTAGAGTAATGAAAAAGTTATTGTTGTTTTGGATAGGTTCACCAAAACATAAAGAATCACTACCATCAAATTGAATTAATGTTATTGATAAAAAGTTCATAAATTTGTCAAAATATATTCCATGTGAATTTCAAAGGAAACAAAATAGTAGAAGACATCCATTACATGATGCAAATCGCTGGAAAGCAACTGAGTTACGCCAGTGCTTACTTTATACTGGAATCGTTGTGTTCAAAGATTTATTAAGTAAAGATACATATTATAATTTTTTAGCTTTATCCATTGCTGTACGTATTTTATTAAAAAAAAATGTAACTAATGATCTCAATAATTATGCCAAGGAACTTCTAATTTATTTTGTTACTTCATTTAAATGCATATATGGTTAAATATTTATGTCTCCCAATATACATTCTACTCTTCATCTAGCAGACGATGCAAAAAAATTTGATTCATTTAGCTATACTTCAGCATTTCCATTTGAGAATTTTATGCAACCTCTCAAGAAAACAGGCTTGAAACCTTTGCAACAATTAACTCGACGTTATGCAGAAAGACGAGCATATCACAACTATGAAAAATATAATCCTGAAGAGTTGAAATATGTATGTGGCCCAATAAATACTCATTGTAAACAAAAATTCAGACCCATGGTAGATGATGCATGTTCTCCTCAGTATTCTGGATGGAAAACATTAGATGGATTTTTATTAAAAATAGATAACGCCATAATTGTGTAGAAATGATAAAGGGAAAAATAGTTGAAATAGAAAACATTGCTACTAGAATATCAGATCAAACAATAATAATTATTGGAAGGTGTTATGAAAAGTTAAATGTTTTTTTTAACAGTCCTTGTTCATCGTCAATATTGGGCATACAAATTGTATATCAATTAGGCCATTTGTAAGCATGGGAAATCAAACATGTGAAGGCAAAACTTATTCGTTTACCAATAGATAGCCATTCTTCATTCATAATACCATTTGTCCATGATGTATACATCTATTGTCTACTTAAAATTTAATACATATCCATTAAAAAACATACTTCTAAACACATGCAAAGAAAAGGTTTCATAATAACTCGTTTTGAAATATAGGTTTAAATAACTTTTTTTCCACAACTGAAAAAAATAATTGTGTAAACATAATAATAAGATTCGTTGTTACTAACAATCTTCATAGGTCAATATTATTTACTTATTTATTAATTTCACTTAGTTATTAATTATTAAATGTAATATTTAGGTCATGTTTAGTAGTCAATTTTTTAAATACTGATGAGGTACAACATGTTCCAACAAAATGTGCTAAATTAGACTCCAATAATAAAGGGACATGTTGGTTTCCATTTTCCAAGACTGACAAAGGCATTAATAAATATTTTCGTCGCAAAATAATAACCAAAATGATATTAAAATGTATAACTCCAAGTTTGAACGATGGTAAATACTATGATATAGAAAAAGTAGCTGGCCCAATCTGTAAGTATATTTATATATTTTAAACTAAATACAATTTATTTATTTTTAACCATTGTTAGATGATGAAATGCAAGCTCGGCGTGTAGCAAAAGCCTGGTCTGGAACTGAGGATAGTGACTTGGAGGAAGCTAATGCTAACTGTAGAAAAAGAATTCCCACAATTTATCCAAAAAGTCCCACAAAAGAAATTTAAAAACATTGAAACAAATCATAACCAAAATAATTTAGTTTTACCATCCTTTAACTCCACCTGCATCTATTTCATCTCAAATTAAATGTTTAGCACTACAAAAATGTTCTTCTGAATCACAAACTTTAAAATCCATTATTAATCCACTTGAAATTGAATCGACAGAATTATTGCCTCTTCAACTTTTGTCTAATAGTTTATCTACCCAATCTTTACCTGATGTTTCATCTCCCCAATCTTCTCCTGATGTCTCTTTTCCCCAATCGTTACCTAATATGTCATCTCCTCAATTGTTTGATGTATCCCTTTCTGAATCATCAACTGAAGTAACTGAAAATGCGTCTCATACTAATCAAACATTACTTAAAGCTGTGTCGACAAACTTCCAATACATTGAGCCAATTGCATCTTCGTCTTCACATTCTCAAGCTGTCTCAACTGCAGGTATTATTTAATATATATCTTTTATAATAACATTGTTAACCATACTAATATATTACATAAATGTTTTAGATGTTTTGTATAATGATAACAATACTGACAAAGACATTATGGAATTTTTATCTTCAGCTGAATCCGATAACTTTATGATTGAACCGTCTGACCAAGATATTGATATGATTGGAATAAATTCAATTACTAAAGGTATATATTAAATAATAACTAAATTAATTAATGTATCTATTTACACTATGAGTAAAAAGTATTTAGGCATGAATATTAATGTAAATTAATATTTTTATGTGGTTGAAATATCAGACATTTTCATACAGTGAGTGTTTTATTTTTATATTTTGAATACATTGATGCCAATTTTATTTTAAATATTTTAGAATGTTTTAATATTTTCCTAATAAATATATATGTCCTATCTGTTTAATATTGCTGTTCTCTAATTTTATTGTAAGATCAATAAGGCATAAACTTTCAATCAGTACCTATGAAAACAATAGATTTAATGAAAACTGACAGAATTAAGTTACATTAATAAAAACATAATGTACCAATCAATAATTTTTTAAAGCAATTGTTCTTTTATAATTTAAAATTGTGTTATTACCAAGAGAATTATGAAAAATAAAAGGTTCTTTATTAATTATTTCCTTCATACATGTATACAATGTATATTATATGTATATGTATATGTATATATATATATATATAAATTTTAATTAAATATTTTTGACTTATACAAAGTTTAAATCCATTAATTATGATAATAGATTGTTGTTGTAAGAATATTATAAATTTAAAAGACTTTATAATAAAGCAAGCTGATCGTTCCAAAAAAAGAGATCAGCAATTGATGAATCAAATGTTTACATTAAATGGATCCAATACTCGATTATGTGCTGCTCTTCAGCAAATGGATAAAAAACTGAACAGAATCATGGCAGCTAATAGCCGTTTAAGAGCTCTAGCTGTTCCAATACCTACAATACCATCACCTTTTTTAGATTTACTGCCAGTTAAAAGTGAAGCTGAACTCACGATTGTAGAAAACCTAATCAATAATGTTGATATGAATGAAGTTGGCAAAAATAAAGAAGACTTAGTAAGTAATTTGTAGCGTTTCTGAAATCTACTAAATTTGTTTTAGTAAATAATTATGAAAAGGTCTTGAAAATTGTAGAAGTTAAATATTTTTCATTTTATTTTGATTTATAGTAAAAACCAATGTACAAAGAATCTATAGAAATTTATTTATATAGAATAAATTACAATTGTTTTATTTTTTATCAATAACAATTTTAACCCTTTAATTACATACTCCCAACACTATAGAAAGTTTAAAAATTATTTTGACCCTGAATATTTAAGACAACTTTAGTACTTTAAGATACTTTAGGATAGGTATTTTCTTAGACTACCATTTGTATTAATTATTCTTTTTTTCTTTTTTTTTTGAGACAAGTGTTAGAAAAATCCATAGTTAATAATAATACAAATGTTAACTATAGATTTTTTATTATTTTTATAGAGGTATTTTTATGTAATACTATATATATGTAGTATTACATAAAAATAATACTTTCAATGATAACGTTTTATTGATTTGCTTAAACAAAAATTTGTAAAAATAAATATTCTTTTATGTATAAATTGTTGTGCTTATAATGTTTATTTATCTTTAGTTAAATTCATTAAATATTGAATATAATGACTAGAACAAACTAGAAGTTAAATTGATAAAATAACTATAATTCATATTATTAATTTTAATTAATTTAATAATAAACTTATTTTCAGAAATGATACATATATTTAAAAGTTGGTAGATTACCTCTAAGTTCTGCCATAAGATCTGCTATTGACTTGTGTTTCACAAAAGAAGTCCTATACAAATATAGCTATCATGTCAAAACAAAAAAGAAATTTGCTGCATTGGGCCTATTTCAAACCATAAATGGTATTTATAAATTTCATTTTCAACTATTGTCATTAATATTAATATAATATAGCATATAACATTTTTAAATTTATAGATACTTCATCGGGTTTGAGAACAACAGTAGACGATGAAGGTAATGCCAAAAAAATAATTGACAATTATTTAAGACATGCTAAACCAACAATACAGTAGTGATAATAAATTTATTTTCTAACAGCTATTTGTACTTTTATTCTTATTTATTTAACATATCAAAGCGAGCCATTGAGAACAGTAAGGTTTATACCTCTAAGGTTATTATATAGTAAGGAATTAACTTTATTTTAATTATTAATTTTTATAAAATATGAATTGTTATTAATTTTCTTAAACATGATTTATTTTTTTGTTATTATTATGAAAAAGATGTGTAACATTATTTCATGTGCAGTATGATTATAATTATTTATGTTATTTTTTTTATTTACAAAGTGCTTGTATATATTTTTTTTTCTTGGTTATTATTATTTACAATAAAAAAATATATGTTATACATTAATTGATTACTATAACACAAATTTCACTATTCCAATTTTACCAATTACTATAGATTACAAAAATATTCATTAATAAATATTGTCTTCTATTTTTTTTCTTCAACTACAATAACTTATTTTCTTATGATTTGTGTTAGTTATTAATTTTATTCTATAGAATGTATTATGTATCAAGAATTTGTTTGTATTTAAATAATTAATAGTTTTGTAACAAAATAAATTTGCATTAGCCTGGTATGCAATTGAATTTGTTTTATTTATATTTAGGGCTTTTAGTAAGTCGTTCACCAATTTATTTGTAAAATGTGAGCCTCGGTCAGAGTGTATTTCGCCTATTGCTCCGAATTGTAAAATTATATCTAGTAAATATGCCACTGTTGATTTTGCATCAGCGTTTTTATATGATTTTGCAATTGCATACTTAGTAGTTGCACATGTTCCTACCAAAATATATGAGTTCCCCTTGCTTGGTGGATTTATTGGGCCAATATAATCGATTGTAAATCGTTGAAATGGTATACCTATCATTTTTGGTGATGTTAGCATTTGACCATAGGTCGCTTTTTTATCCGATTTTCTTTTTTGGCAACTAATGCATGATGTTACATATTTACGTATGTCTTTATATATAGAGGGCCAAAAATATCGTTGAATAATTTTGTTGTATGTTTTGTCTACGCCTAAGTGTCCTGATAAGGGATGGTCATGAAAATCACTTAAAATTTCATTTTTACGGTCGTTTGGCAATGCGATTAAATTTGTAAATCGCCCCTTAGATAAGTGTTTATACATTAGTATTTGATTGTCATTTATAAAACAATTTTTTGATTTTCTTATCCATGTGTGGTTTGAAAGTTCTGGGTTCTGTATTGCTTTACCCTGTGTGCATAAAGATGAAGTTACCATCTACGAGACGTCTGTTTTTAGTCTCAAAAGTGACGGTACATTGTAACATCTATGTGCCTTCAAATGGATGTAACAGAAAAAAATGAAATTGCGATACAGAAGTTATTTTTGTGAAGTTATAATGATTGATGGTATACCAGGTACCATATTACAATGTATACAAGGTTACTATGTAACCATAATATAGATGTTACAAAAGTTACATATAAATTATTATAGGTACACCTAATTTTAGGTTTTTACTATTTTTAAGTTGTATAAAATAAATAATATTAATAATTATATTATGGAGAATAATTTTGTATAGATATCACATATTTATATTTTATATGTACGGCAATATTTTATTATTTTGTTTTAATCATTGATCAGTATATAAATATATAGTAATATACGCGTTATCTATCAATATACTGCAATGTTATTTTATTATCTCTTGATTGAATTTATTTTTAAATCATGGAAACAATGTCTCCGTAAACACTAAACAGTGAACATACGCCACGTCCTGGTAAATAAGTATATGTATATCTACTAGCGTCTGCCGTCTAGCACACTGTCTGACTGTCGTCTGTCATTATTTGCACTCAGAAAATTATTATTATTAAGTACAAAATGTCTTCAGAACAGGTAAATACAACATGATTATAGCCGTGTTAGTTCATTTTCACTATTATAACTACCTATATAGTCTATACTCTATAGCATAGCGCCATATAGGTGACATATTTAAACTAGTGGGCAGTAGTGGGCAGTGGCTGATCCAACAGCCGTTTAGTCGGAAAATGTTGACGAAGGCTATGTCTATTAATTTTCCGACCAACATTTAACTCTCAAATCCGCCACTAATTTTAATTATAATTTCTTAACAGAAAAAACCTGGTAAAAATGATGTGTTTATGCGGTTATTAAATTTGTTACATAACAATCCTCGGAAATAGCATTGGTCATTTTAAAAATGATTTTAATTATAGGTATCGAGGTTTACAAGTATCATTTATATTTATAATTTAATGTTAAAATAAATTATTAAGAACTTAGGTAACTATAGTTTTCTAGCCTTGCTAACCAAAATAAATTATATTATTTATATTTATAATATAACTAGGTAACTCTTTATTAATTAAATTAATTAACAAATTTTGTTCATGTGTTAATTACTTTAAAGTACCTATGTCTTTATTAGATTACCATGTGTCATATACATACCTTTAAATTTACATTTGCCTTTGAAATTATCAATATTTTCATATAATTTAGTGGGTCGTTGGTTACTTTGAAAAAGAAAATAAGTATTCGGTAATACCAGCCAGTTGGATTGTTTCATGTGGCAACATGTGTATTTCTAGATGGCCAAATACTGGGAACATAGCTAAAATGATCATAGATTATACAGAATATGGCAAAGATTTGCCAACATACCTTGTAAAAATTATATCTAAATACTATGGTAAGTAATTTTTAATTTGTATTTTAAATTGTTGAAAATGTTTTCTGTTAGAATTAGAATTATAAACATAATACCCTGTATTATATAGGTAGTTTATAAGTTAACTTTTTGTTCTGTAGTACACAAAATAGATATTTTTATAATGCTATAGAATATTTTTTGTCTAATATAGTAGGTTAGTTAGGATGTTAATAATTGTCAATTGATATTATGCCTCGTTACACTTGTATATTATATAACTTTACTGATTATTGTATTAACATATACCTACAATACATTCAATCTTATTATTATTACCTTGAACTTCTGCAGTATACCTATCTCTGTATTTTAACATTTACTATTTTTATTATTAGTAATTATAATGCGAGTTATAGACAATTTATGACAATTTAACTTTCATTTTTTCTATATGTTTATAAATCAATTTTCTTTTTAACTAATTTTGTTAATTAATTCAACCTCATGAATATATTTAGATAATTATAAAGAAGCTTCATCAAAAGAAAGGCAGATGTTTATTTCTGCATCAGCTTCTGAGCCAGAACACATGGTAAGAGTTACTCCAAAATCACCAGTGTTACAAAAGAAAAGAGTATATTATAAGACATTACAAGATGATAGTGACAGCTGTAAGTTTCCTAAATTAATATTTAAAATATTTCAAAGAACTATTAACTTAATGTTAATTTGTATAATATACATAAATAATAAACATACAAGTCTATATATTCATAATAATTAATATTATTTTATTTTCAATTTGTTTTAGCTTGCAGCAGTGCTTCATTAGCTCCAATGAAAGTTAAAAAATGGGACCAAGACCAAACAGCTACAGAAACATTGTTAGATGATGAAACAGTAGGGGTCAGTAGACCATTCAACACTTTATCTCATTCAGATAATTTTCAAACAAATACTCAAACGTTTCAAACCATAACAAGTATGTATACAAATAATTCAGTATTACAGTTTTCTATTTTTTGTGTACCTGAGTTACCTAGTAGTAAATGTTATTTCTTGTAAGTGTAGCTATGTCTATAAGTTACATAAAATTACTTTGTTTTGTAGTAATAATATTGATATTTTGAGGTATCGACATTTCAATTACCTACATAAGCAATGTTTATGTAAACTAACAATGATTTTGTATATTGTGTACCATTTAAGTTTTAGATACAAAATTATAAATAATGCTCAATACTCAGGAATTAAGATTGTGTTCTACTATTTCTAGTAATCATTGTTTAAATTTTCAGGTGCAATGTATTGTGTAAATGACAGTTTACAAGAAGAACCAAAACGAGAAATATTATCATTAGAAACAAATAGTAATATTATACCATGTATGTATCTTTTAATACTAAATAATTTTGTCTGATGTTATTTTATAACAATTTATAAATACCTAATATTTGTTTGTTAACTAATTGAAAATAAGTGCATATTGTAAATATAAATGTTATCATAATTCTGAATTAATTGTAATTTATATTTTTGTAGAAGATCAAATGCAAAATGAACAAAATCACCAAAATATGGTTGAACAAATTGCTACCATATTTGCATATGTAAAACGCATTGATATTAAGTTAGATAAAATAATGGAAGACAGAGTATCTTTAAATGGAAATAATGAAAATAACTTAGTTAGTTTATTCCCAATTACAACTGTTGAAGCTCTTCAAAATTTTGAAACAATTCTATTGGATGCTAAATTTGAAAAACAAATGGTAAGAAACATTTTTGAAACAAATTTTACTACACGGTTGTTAACTTAAATTAAATCCCAACAAAAACACTACGCCAAACTCCGTGTAAAAAAACGCTCAGTATAAAAAAGACCCCCTCAAAAAGTTGTGATATCATTTTATAGCTATGTATTTAAACTATATAGGAATAGATATATTATTATAATTTATGTTAAAATTCACTGCTTATAAATTGAACTTAGCTGGTGACTTTAAAATTATAACACTTAATTAGTAATTTATAACAATTAATTTATATAACACTTAATTAGTGTCACTCATTTTCAAAGATAACATGTAGGAATACTCAATACGAAATGAATTCTCATGAGTTTTAAATAATGTCACCAGCTAAGTTCAATTTATAAGCAGTGAATTTTAACATAAATTATAATAATATATCTATTCCTATATAGTTTAAATACATAGCTATAAAAAGATATCACAACTTTTTGAGGTGGTCTTTTTTATACTGAGCGTTTTTTTACACGGAGTTTGGCGTAGTGTTTTTGTTGGGATATCACAATTTTTTTTTATGTTATTATTATTATTATTGTTGTTGTTGTAAGAATGATTATTAAATATAATAATATCAGGTTATAATACAGTGGCCTACAGAAGTCAATGAGACGTATAACGCTGGACGTGCATAACAGTCTAACTATATATTAATCTATGGGTTGACGCGAGAAAGAACAATATTGAATATACAATACATAGTACATCATATTATTATGATATTATCGCACCGCGAGCCGTTACGTATTAACTGGAAACACCGCCGCTGCAAGCTCTGTAGCGCGTTCGCAGCGCGTCGCGCAGCCGAGTGAAAATGACAAAGCACGCGCGTGTGTGTATCTCCTCAGTGGGCGGGGAACTTCATGCGGGCCGCAGGGAATATTATCGAATAACATTTTCTTTTTTACCATAAAAATTCATAATATATTTGGCTATAACTCCATTTATAATGTTCAAATCGGATTAAAAAGTGCAGCATTCCCTTCTACGGAACATTTCCAATAAGATTGGTGCATTGTCAAACTACATTATTCTACAAGAAATTAGATATGCATTGTCAACTATTTTTTTTCGTGATTTCCGATGCTTCCTGTAATTATACCCGGCAGTTGTCGCGCGTTGTGATTGCCGATGCGTTCATTTTAAGGCGTTTTTTTTTTATACTTAGCGCGACCCTGCCGGGTCGTTGGATACAATTTTAGATCAATTTTGTTACCCAAATTGGTGGTCTTAATGTTCATAATTTCACAAAAAGAGTATTTGCAAGAGTTTTTACTAATGAACTATCCACTCAATATTCATGGACAGGATTTAGGAATAATAACCCGCTGAACCACTTAAAACTAACTAAAATTATAAAAGGTAATTTATCTACATTTATTTTAAATTATTTACCTAAACAAATTTAAATGGTATGCCATAAATTATATTTTCTCCAATAAACAATTGTTTTAATCTGGTTTAATGTTATTTTTCAGATGTTTGCTTAAAAACTTTTAAAGTGACTGAACTAGAATTTGAGACCAGTGTAAAAAACTGGTTTAAAAATGGAAGTCTGCGGCAATCACGAGAAAAAAATTGAACTGTTTGTTATTTAAGTTGTTTTAAATATTATTTTAAAAATAGCTAAAATTTAGTAGATATAGTTTTAAAAATATTTGATAGATACAGTGTATAAAGCATAAACACATGATTTTTAAGTATATTATATAATAGTGTATAAAGCATAAACATATGATTTTTAAGTATACTTTGTAATGGTGTATAAAGCATAAACACATGCCTTTTAAGTATATTTTGTAATGTTCATAATATTTGTTAATATTGCATCTAATGAAACACATTTGTTATCATAATAAATAATAGTATCTTATTCATTTGTTTTTATAATAGATAAAAAAAAAAGGATATGCATTCAATGTCTAAAAGAAATTTTTTAAGGTCCATTAACAATAAAACAACTGCGCAACCATCACCTGACCCGACTCAAAATACTTCCGAATCATTCGTGCAGGCTCACATACTTAACGATTCTAATAATCAAAAGGTGTATACAGAAACAAATAATATTTTGCAACCTTCTGAACAATTAGTTGATAATACTAGTATAACATTTAGTAGTGACAATAATATTAACGATCATGGTATTTCAAATCTAATGAATTCTGATCATTTTGACAATGCAGAGAAAACTTCCTTAGATTTAAAACTAAATAAATGGATAATGGAATACCATGTATCCCATAACTGTGTGAATGCACTTTTAGCAATATTGATATCAGAAGGCCATGATCTACCCCGAACTGCTAGAACTTTACTTAAAACACCAACACTAAAGGACCATAGAATTATAAGTATACATCCAGGGTCATATATTCATTTTGGCGTTGAGTTTATGATGTCTAAGATTTTAATGATGCATCTTGATAGTTTTGATACAGACATTATAATATAATTGGGAATGAACGTTGATGGCTTACCTCTCACATCTAGTTCAAAATCAAGTCTTTGGCCCATACTTATTTCTTTTGTAAATATCCAACATTTATCACAAGTTGTAATCCCTGTTGGATTATATCATGGTAAGTATAAAAAACCTACTTCAAGCCATGATAACTTATCTCAGTTTATCAGTGAAATGAAAAATATTTTATTTTATGATATAACTATAATGATAAATTATTAAAATTTAAGATTGGTCAAATTGTATGTGACGCTCCGGCGAAAGCATTTATTTTGAACGTTAAAGGTCATAATGCGTACCACGGGTGTAATTCCTGCACTGTTAAAGGTGATTTCATAAACAATCGTATGGCATATTTGAATATGGATGCTCCTTTAAGAAATAACCAATCATTCCGTGAAAAAAAAGATGAATTTTATCACAAAGATATAAGTCCATTAAAAGATTTGCCAGTAGATATACAGTCTGTAGTAGTATTAGAATACATGCTTAATGTCTGCCTAGGGGTTATGAAAAAATTATTAAGTTTTTGGGTGAAAGGTAAAAAACCAGTACGGCTTGTAAACCCTGAAAGTATTTCAGAAGAACTACCTATGTAAAATTAAATCTTATTTGCCTGTTGAATTCAATCGCTTACCAAGGACATTAGATGAGTTTGAGTACTGGAAAGCTAGCGAACTTAGGACTTTTTTAATATACACAGGACCAATTGTTTTGAGAGGACGTTTAAAAACTACTTTTTATAACCATTTTATGATTTTATGTTGTGCTATTAGATTATTAATTTGTCCTAGAACATGTTATACTTACAACAGTGTCTTTAAAATGTTATTAAAACAATTTGTAAGTGAATATCCTTTTCACTATGGTCCAGAATATGTAGGCTACAATGTGCATGGATTAATTCATATTGCTGACTTAGTACTAATACACGGATGTTTAGATAGATTTTCTGCATTCAAATACGAGAACTATTTGCAATTTGTAAAAAAAAGTTGTAAGAATGCAAGGTATCCCCTTGAGGATATTTATAACCGTGTAATAGAAAAAATAAATATTGAATCTACTTCTGTTAAACCTAACTACCCCATTCTCAAAAATGAAATAAATTATGACCCTTCAGTTAATAAGTCTGTTTATGAAACGTATTATAAAGAAATTGTTTTTGAAAATGTTCTTATAAATAATTCAAATTTAAAAGATAATTTTATTTATGTAAAAGATCATGGTTTAGTAAAAGTAATACACATAGTTAAATTTGTAAATGATACTATTAAATTTAAAGTTCTTAAGTAAAACATATCTCCAATGTTCCTCCATCCCATATCATCAGATATCTTAAAAATATTTTTTGCTTATGATATTATTCCAAAACCTCCCCTAATATCAATTGATGTGGATTCTATAATGTATAAATGTTTTTCAATCCCTATTGATGTTCACAAGTCAGTAGCTATTGCATTATTACATACAATATAATTTTTTCTATTATTATTATTATTATTATGCTTTTTTTTTAAATGTTTACTTAACAATAAACAATATTTTGGGTGACGGAGTGGCCGAGTGGAACCAGGCATCACTGCCGACGCACACTGTCGCCGGTTCAAACCTCGGTCACGGGCGGCTCTCTCTCTCTGGGCAGGTGACTGTCTAGAGAGAGCGGCCACCATCTCCCCTGTGCAGAAGGCAACGGGAAACCACTGCACAGTAAAAACCCTTCCCAAGTAACACCTTCTTCTAGGTGCAAACCAACCTTCGGGTTGATGACCCTAAGAAAACAATATTTTGGTACATTAAATATTATGAAATATATTAAATATATATATATATATATACTTATTTGTATTTTTATTAAAGACTATCCTAGTTCTATAGAGTATAGACTATAATATTACAATAAATTACTACATATTCCTATGCTACTTAAATTACATTTTTTGATAAATTTAAATTAAATCAATGACTTGTTTTTATTTTTTTAGGTACCTATAAATGCATAATTTTAGTTTAAACCTTTAAGTGCTTGTGGCATAAATATATATGTATATATCCTATTTAGGGAAGTTTCACTGTCGAGTGTCGACTGTAAGGTATATAGGTAATACAATACCCGATACCGTATAATGCGTACAATCTACCAAACTCGTACCTAACTGTTAAAGGACTAAAGGTACTAAATACACCACATAATTATCTAAAACACATCTCAGTAGGTTGTCCCAGTAGGTTAGACGTAGGTACATTTAGTTAGGGGTAAAAGCTTCGAGTCAGCCATAAGTGATTAATAACGTAATCACATTTTTGATTTTTTTTCCTGGACGATTCTCAATGTGAACTCTATGTGAAGTTAGTGTGATGAAAATTGGTGAATGCACATGGAAGTTACTATGTGACGGAACATAGTCCATTGCTTTGTAACTTCGCATGCACTAATTTCACAATACCGGGCATTAAGCGTCACGGTACTGTCTCAGAGAGGTCTTTCAGTCAAAATTACAAACTTCACATGTCTCAGTGTGACTACTATGTAATATATATGAGAACATATTTTGCACACAGGGTAATAATGTTAGCATATGTGTCATCACGTAATTGTTCTAGTTGTATATTAATAGTTTTAACTGTGCAAATTGTTAGTTCGTTGTCCTTTTGTATTTCTTGTTCTATTGTTCTATAGTAGGTGGTTCAAACACTGTATTTCGGGACATAGCATCACATACTTGATTTAAGCGTCCTTTTCTATATTTAATAGTTATGTCATAGTCTATAATTTTACTTTTTAGTCTCTGAATTCTGGTTGATAGTGATTTAAGATTGTCTAAATATTTTAACGGAGCATGGTCTGTCCATATTTCTATGTGTGTGCCGTATACAAGTCTAAAAGTTTCGAGTGCATATACTATTGCTAATAGTTCTAGTTCAATTGCACTATATTTTTCCTCAATGGAAGAGACACGTCGTGAAATATATGCTACGGGATGTAATAATTCGTCTCCTTCGTCCTTTTGTAATAAAACACCTGCAATTCCTATTTTACTCACATCGGTCCATATTACTATTGGTAGGTTTGGATTGAAATGTTTTAACAATGGTGGGTTTATTAATTTTTCTTTAAGTTTTTTAAATGTTTCTGTGTGTTTATTTAGCCACTTTACTGGAGATTTTTTTGATTCGAAGTGGCCTCTAGTTAAATCTGTTATAGGAGCTACTATTTCAGCGTATCGTGGTATGAAAATTACATAATCCTAAAAAAACTTCTAGTTTGTTTAATATTTTCTGGTGTAAGGAAATTTTTTATCGCTGCCAATCCCTCCTCATTGGGTTTAACTCCATATTGATTGACGATTTGCCCTAATATTTTCAATTCAAAATATCCATATTTACATTTTTTCACTTTCAATTTGAACCCCGTTTTTCTAATTCATTCTAATAGTTTTTCTAAAATTATAAGTAGTTCTTCAAATGTTTTTGCGTAATTTATTATATCGTCTACATAATTAATGGTGCCTACATAAAGTAGCCTAGAAAGGGCAGTAGCTACAGCCTTAGAAAATTGTCTTGGGGAGTTTTTATCTCCGAATGGAAACCTTGTCCATTCATATAATCCAAACGGGGTAATAAATGCTAATTTATGTCGGTCTGTTTTGCCAATTAGAATGTTCAAAAATCCTAGTTGCATATCCATAATGTTGAAATATTTCGATCCTTCAAGGCAATCAAATATTGTTTGTATATTTGTGATTGGGAAATTCTGATGTGGTACTTGTTTGTTTATTTTTCTATAGTCGATTACTAGTCGTTTTGTTTTATCCGCCTTATTAACTAAAAATGCTGGGCTAGCATATGCTGAATTAGATGGTATAATTAATCCTGTGTTTAAAAGTTCGTTGACTTGTCTTTGTAACTCATTTTGTTCACATAATGTCAATCTATATGGTGGTAAATTTACTGGGTCTTCAGTTAATGTGGGTATTGGTATATCTCCTATATCAATAGATCCTAAGTCCATGTCATGTTGCGTGAAACAATCCGAAAATCTTGTCAATATTTTTTTTAGTTTTAATTGTTGATTTGTTTCTAACTCTGGGTTAATATCAAATTCTAATTCTTTACTATCTATTGATTTTGTTATGTTACATATTTTATTGTTTTCGTTATTTTTTAAGAGTGTGTTTTGCGATATTTGTAAACTTTTATTGGTTTGTGCTGGATTGTCATTAACGTTTTCAAATACTTGTTCTACATACTGTGTTAATTCATTAAATCCGTTTTGTCTAGTATGCATTTCGTCGTATTTAATGTTACGCTGAATGTTGTTATTATTTTCTACATAATGTGTTAATTCATTAAATCCGTTTTGTCTAGTATGCATTTCGTCGTATATAATGTTACGCTGAATGTTGTTTATTATTTTTTATGTATTGTTCAATTTGGCTTTTAATAGTTTTAAGGTCAGGTATTACCGTAAATACTATTATATTATGTAATGTTAATAGTTTATTGTTAGTGTTTATTCTACCCGGGGTCCAATGATTGTTCTTGTGAAATATTCCTATAAATGATCGGTTTGGTCTATAATAAACTATTGCCGTGTTATTTTCTGTTTCGTTATTTATTTCATCGTAATTTTTTACAATAATTAAATTTTTATTATATTTATCCGCTAGATATGCTAGATCATCATCTGTAAGTTGATAACCCGATCTACATATTCCTATGTCATTTAAGATTTCTAGCGTTGTCAAGTTTAGTCCCTCGTTTTTTAAACAAACTTTTAACGCATTGGCCCCACAATCTCCATCTGTCGGTGTTTGTTCCGCTATTTCTAGACAAGAAACTAATTTAGTTATTTGAATTCTTAAGTTCGAATTTATTGATTTCTCGTGACTATATTCTGTATCATGTGAATTAATTATTATATTTATTTGTGATAAATCTCTCGTTTCTAGAGATTTTGATATTGAATTACATTCTATATTGTGTTTGGACTCTAATTTGTAAATTCTTATTGTAATATTTGTATTTTGAAACGTGAATTTAATCATATTTGCAATTATAGTCCAGTATTTTTTGTATAGTCCCGAACAAACTTTGGGTAGTCCTAAACTATTTATCGACTGATCTAAGCAAAATTGTTTTAAATTTTGTAGTGTGTTAAAAATGTCTTCGTAAGTGGGTTTATCGTTATATACGTGTTTTGTTATTAAATATAAAATCCATTGTTTATTTTTTTAAAAAAATGCTATTTCAGTAAGTGTTTTACTCTGTGCTTTTAATACGTCTACGTCTTCAAATTTTTCTTTAAATTATTGAGCAATCCCTGCGCTCATTTTGAAGTCTTTACTAACACAATGTGCAATGGCATCGTTTGTTTGATCAGTAAATAAATTACCTATAATTTCATGGTATCTACATTTGGTACTATACGTTTCTGTTTTTTGAAATAGAAATTGTTGAAAATTTGTTATGACGTGTTTATTATGTTGATTATTATTTGTGTCATGTAAGGTATTTATTGGTTTGGCTTCCTGTTCTATTTTTAATTTTACTTCGATTCCTTCATAATTAAACGTAAGTAAATCGTTTTTTAAATCTAGAATTGTGTTAATTTTTTTCATAATGTCTAATCCTATTATTACGGGTGTGCATAGATTGTCGACTACAATGATTTTATGATTTATTACAATCGTCCTTATTTTTATCTGAGCCATAGTTGTTCCTAGAATGTTTAGTTTAGAATTGTTTGCCGTTTCAAGGTAGAGTTCGCCCTCGGTATTTAATTTACTGCATTTAATAGTATTTTTGTTTATAACTGTTACATTCGCCCCGGTATCTAATAATAATGTAGTAATTTGGTCATTTATTTTTCCTATTAGTTCTATTTTAATTGTTTCTTTATTATTATCATAATATGTATAAATAGTATATTTGGTATTTGTATTTTGGACGTTATTTAAAGGTATGTTACTGGTATTATGTTGGTGTTCATGTGCAGACCCAGTCATCTGCGGAACTATCAGTTTTTTTGTACAAAAGTATTACAGTTTCTTTTTATATGTCCCGGCATTCCACACTGAAAACATATTGGAGGTCCTTGTTGATTTCTATAAGTATAATTGGTAGGAGGTATTATTCTCTGATTAATTTGTGTAGGGACTTGAGTGTTGGTTAATTGGTTATTATTTGTATTGTAATTATGATTTCGATAAAAGTTTGGTCCAGGGAATCGGGTGTTTGCCATCTGGTTATTGTTTGTAGTATAGTTATAATTCGGATAAAAATTTGGTCTTGGATTATTTTTACTTTAGGTACTTGAACTCCGGCTAAACCGGTCAATGGAATAGTCCATTTTCTTACACGCAATTCTAAACGATCAACGCAAATAGACGAAATCACGCTAATTTGTGATGCAGAGTCGATTAATGCCCGGACGGATTGCATGGCACCGCTGGAATCCCGTACATGAATCAAAGCCGTGCCGAGCAACACGCTTGGTTGATGACAATCAAACTGTCCCACCAGGGCCGCAGATCCCGACGAAGATGACGCGTCAGTTGAAGACGTAGGATTTGAATGTAAGAGCGAATGATGAGAACGGTCACATTGATCACATGGTTTACTACGAACGCATTTGTTAGCTCAATGGCTGGTACTCAAACAACGGAAACATGCACGTTTTTCTTTCGCTAACTGACGTCGATCCGAAGTTGACAGGGCCACGAATTTTGGACATTTTTCGTTCATATGCGCACCTTGGCAAAATGCACATTTACTAGATGAATTGCTAGTGTTAGTCGACAACAACACCATTTTGGACTTTCGGTCGGGCTTCATGTGTGTGTTTGAACCTAAATTTAAATGATGTCCGGTACTGGGTGAACGATGAACGGTCGATGCACCCACCTCTTCAAAGGCGGTGACGCGAACTTTGATAAATTTTATCAAATCGTCCACACCGGGATAGTCACCCATAAACCCAGATTCAAACATGCGGCGAGTTGTCAAGGATAAACATCGCAAAGACAACGCGAACAACAAAAAATCACCGAGATCCGGAATATTTAATGATTTCAACATTGTGACGTTGGTGGCGAACAATGCAAGAAATTCCTTTAACCCGCCTAGTGACTCTTGATTTTGCGCTGGGCTGGTTACCAATTTTTCAACGATATTAACGGCTAATTGCCGTGGTTTATTAAACCGATCGACCAACGATGACCCCGCCAATTTATAGTTGGCTTCCGACACAGGGATATTAGCGATAGTGTGTAGAGCCTCGTCTTTCAGACAACCTAACAGATAGTAAAATCGCTCAATATCCGATAGCCCAGTTCGTTGTCCTATAAGCGCGTCAAAACGATCATGAAACACAGGCCATTCGAGCATATTGCCGGAAAAAGTCGGCAACGGTATTTCAGGTAGACGAGATTCACGACTAGCTTTATGAATATTGGCAGACGCCTGGACACTGTCACTATTAGACCTATTTGACACCGGTGGACGATGCTGAAGGACCACTTCTCGGGCGGACATATAAATACATCGCACGTCACCTTCGAGATTCGTAGAAAATTCGCTTAATTTTTCCAAATCAACAAGAGCGTTTAACAAATCACGGTTGTTCGTTAGGAAGGAATCCCATAATGTATCCAGGTCCTCTGACATCGCCAAGAATTTGGGAATTAAATTGTGATCGGAACTCACTTTCATAGCTAAAACTGATATAGCAGTTAATCGTTTAATTGCAGTGTCGCGTCCAACTTCAGCAATCACCTTGGCTCGATTATACTGCCGCTGTTCACGTTCAATTTCAGACGCAGTGCGTGTCATCGTGACGCGTGAATGAATATTTCAAACGATGATAAAAGGTAATAACGACTTCAATGATTAATACAATCGGACCGTGACTCTTACGCGTATGATATAATATATTATACAACTTAATTAGCCAATCAATATTATTACGCACTACACATAGACGATCGCTTATGATAAATAACTATTGGCAAAACATAAACTGGAATATTGATTTTATACGATTAAATTAATACAACCCTGCATAGACATTGTATAGTTATAATAATCATTAATTGTATGATTCAGCTACTTGATGATCGAATGTACACTACTCCTAATACTTATGCACCAACCCCCTACACCTGACGCTAACGGTTACCTATGAACCGGAAAAAAACCACGCTCTGCTACCAAAAGATGTACCATCAAGCTCCTACGTAAGGCGGTTGGCCTCGAATGGTAAACGTATGCCCCGATTACCCAGAGACACTTCATTAAATAACCTAATTTAAATATTTATCTAGATGTGTGGGTGACCAATAATAATAAATAAATAATAAATAAAAAAAAACAATGTTTACGGGTAGTGACGGGCCGATCCAGCACTGCCGTACTATTGAATAATAATAATAATAATAATAACACAATGTTAGGACGGGCGCCCAAAGGGGGGGGGGGGAAACAAGTAAAAATATAATATTAACAACTCGTTAATTACAATAAAAAAAGAACGCCGTATTGGCAATAATAATATAATAACAATAATTATGATACGATACATGTGCTGATAACTCCTCTCAGCTGTGTTGGCACAATGATACGGCGGAGAGGACAATGCAGCCAACTTCTACACCACAAGGCAGCCCGTGACACACCACTAATAACGGGTGACAACCCAAAAGACTGGCATGCGGCAGTCAAAGTATTCGGCAGGGGAGGGTAACCGGCGGATAAAATGCACAAAGGCCAACAGAAACACACGGCACCTTCACAACTTGCATAAACGTAGCCGCGGTATAAAACAAACAAGTACAATATTCACGCCGACGGTTACCACGTGACCGGCGACAAATTAACGATCGGCCATATAACGCACGATAGTAGTATATATATACCGATCCTGGCGCACTTTTGATATTTATTGATATTTTTCACTTAAAACTAATTTATTGATATTTTTCACTTAAAACAAATTAATTGATATTTTTCACTTAAAACTAATTAATTGATATTTTTCACTTAAAACAAATTAATTGATATTTTTCACTTAAACTAATTTATTGATATTTTTCACTTAAAACTAATTAATTGATATTTTTCACTTAAAACAAATTAGTTGGTATTTTTCACTTAGAACAAATTGTTGAACATTTTCACTTAGTTTTTTTAAAAAATATTTATATTTTGGTCTGTGGTCTTTTTCACTTAGTTTTTTTTTTCTTAAAAATATTTATATTATGGTCTGTGGTCTTTTTAACTTAGTTTATTTTTCTCTATTTTTTTGAGTTATTATTTTTGATTAAATTATTAATATGGTCAATGAAGTTTTCTCTAGATATTCCTGTTTTATAATGGCTCCAAGCTAAAGTATCAATTCCATTTTCTAATATAAATCTTTTATCTTCATGAGCACTGAGTGCTGTTTTATTTTGTTCAATTGTACAAATGTCATGGTTTTTTGTTCTAAAAATATTTTGTTTAACACTTAGAGATTTTTGAGTTGTTAAACATTTTTTAAAATCATTATGACATATTTCTTTATCAACCACACATTTTTTTACTCCTTCAGCTTTTTTGACTTCTTTCCCTGTACTATGTTCTGTGAAGGAATATAATTTCGATCGCAGACCAATAAATTCAGCCATTATTTTACCATTAAGCTCATCTTTGAATTTCCTTGTTTCCAAACTTTCTTGTTAACTAATTTATTTATTTATTTTATTTATTTAAATTTAACACCCCAAAAAGGGTAAAATAGTACAGTTAATACCATATACTCGTAAACTTATATCTAGTAAAATATTAATAACAAGATAGTTACATAGTAAGAAAATACAATAGGTAGATTAAGAACTATACATAACAATGCTTTTTAATTTAGCTAAAGAGTCAAAACAAAAATCGAAATGAGATATATCATTACAATGGATCAAAAGACGGTACTCCGGACTATTTGCGATTAAGTTACTAGAGTACTGAGGAACCAAAAAAGGAGGATTGTTTCTAGAATTAAAAACTGTCAAAATCAATGTAAGGTTTTAACCAAGGAGATTGGTCAAACTCCAATATTTTATGAATTTTCTTTATTCTCAAACCATTACGAATATATTCTTGTAATGTTATGTAGTGGACGACATACTTTTTTTTATCATATAAATTTAGAGTAAGTTTAGGTAATGGAACACCGTCGAATTGATTTTCTGGAGCAAAAGGGAAATCTGAATGTTTATCATGAAGTTCTTGAGGATAAGTTAAATCAACCTCGAAAATATATACTTTAGAGGAATCTACACTAAGATTTAATATATCTGTTATTTTTTCTGGATCAATCCATTTAAATCCTCCAGAAGGTAAGTATTGAGACATTGCCCATCCATAAAGATTGTTTGCGTCTAAATATTCCAAATAAACAGAATCTTTATTTTTATTAAATTTTTCCATCATGTATTTATTGTTTGCTTTGGAATATCTAACACTACATTGAGTCATCCCTCCTCTCAATCCTTTCTCAATGAATAAATGCATATCATAATCTGTTAATAATTCCAATTTTACACCTGTTTTTCTGAGCATACAATTCCATGCAAAACCTGGAGTTGTGTAACACCACAAAGGATCTAACTTATAAGTTTCTAAAGAAAGATGACGAAAATTTTCAATAATATCACTTAATAAGAAAACATCTATCTTATTATACAACATGGTAAATTCTCTGAGATTTTATATATTAAACGCATTCCAAACTTCTTGAGCATTTTTATAATCATCGTCTGTTATATGTTTTTTTGTAAGAGAACTATAGAAAAGTTCTTTGGGAGGTAAACATGTTTCACTATACTTTTCGATGCAATCCATATACTCATAAGGATAAGATAATTTTTTAGTTATTAAATCTAGATGTTCTCTTGGAAAATGTTTTCCGAGTTCTTTAAACTGGTTTTTCTCTAGATTATTAGCTAATTCATCTAAACTGCAAGATAGAAATTTGAATGAATCTAAAAATCTTATCTCGATTTGATTTTTACAGACAATATTTGTTGTACTTTTTTTACAGAATTTATTCAAACATTTATTTTTCATACAAGCAGATGATTGGTAGTCCAAAATATTTGAAAAAGATACATATTTTTCCTCATTATCTGGAATCAAGTTTATTCTTTGATTATCGCCGTTGAATTCTTTTATAAATAAATGTGCGTCGTAACCTGAAAGGTTGTGGAATAAAACAGGAATAAATCTAGGAAATTGATGATTTAAATTACAATAAGAATGTGCAGCTCCTCTATAATTTCCAGTTACATGATCATGGTCTCGAACTTTTCTCATATTATTTTTGAATTCAGTTTTTTTCCCCTTTTTTTTCATACTCTGTAACAATTGTGGAGGTATATCCTCCATTTTTCTCTCACAAATATGACATGTGTTTGCGTTTTTAAAATTTTTCCATTGTTCTTTAGTCAACTCTTTCATAGGAACTTTTACATCTAAATAATTTTCAGCAATATTAAGAGCTTTCTCCTTTATTTTTTGAACAAATACCTTAGGTGCATCAAATCCAAAGTATTCTTCACTTTTCTTAAAACTCCCATCAGAGTATTTTATAAAGAATACGAAACTTATAGGAGTATGTTTTTGGTATGGGTTTATATACGAAGTATTATCACAAGGTTGACAATTCTGTATTTTTTCTAACATACACTCAAAGTCTGCGTAAATCGAAACAGGTACTTTTAAAGAATGATTATAATGAGAAAATTGAACAATATTATTGGAAGGTTTGGGTAAAATGACCTTGGTACATTTATTATGCATACAGTAAGTTTTATGTTCGTTTAATTTATCTTGTGTTTTATGACTGGTTAAACACATTTTACACAGAAAACCTATATGTCCATATTTGGAAATTTGAGCATGTCCTACTAGTTTCCATAAATCTTTTATCTAACAATAATGCTCATTAATTTTCTCTTTAAGATACAACAAATCAATATGTTTCTCCTTCTCAATTTTAGTTATTTTAAGAGGAATAATTACTGGCTTGAACTCATCAATACAATACACATTTATAGAAATATTTAATCTATCAACTATTTTATGTATATCTGTTAATTTAACAGGGAATTCAATATCTTTGAATTCTTTATCAAACACATTTTCCCATTTTTTATATTTGGAAACTCTCTGCGGATCATGTTCAGCTGGATATAATGCAGAAAGTAAGGCCTAAAGAAAACATTTATTATCCTCATTTTTCACATTTATAACGGCATGTTTAAGTTGAGTAAATTTTGGAAGTTTTATATACGAAGCACCTCTTAGAGGTATAAATTTATTGATACACAATTCCAAGGAAACAATTTTTTGAAGACACCACTGTGATTGTTTGATTTGAAACTCTTGCATTTCATTCGTTAATTTAGTTTTCACTCCAAGATAGTAATCACTTCGATCAGTCGTTTTCAATATTATTTCATTCTTTGTTTTAAAATGAGTGTCCTTATACTCCATGGTTTCTGTACCAGTAATTTTTCTCTGGTGTATACAATGCAAAATAAAATTTACTTTTAAACCATGTTGTTTATTTAATCCTTCTTGAATTTTACCTAAAACTATTCTTTCTACATGATTCATAAATTTTATAGTATCTTTGAACCCGAAATTATTATTAATTGTGAATGTTTTAACTCTGCTGTTAAAGGCAGTATCTTTTTCCAAGATAACAGATCGATTTTTTTTTGGATTTATTAAAGAGTTTTTCACTGAACTTATAGAAAACTCTATGGTCTTTAGGTACTCTTTGTCTTTTAAGTTTCTTGGTTGTTGTTATTGTTTTCTTACGAATCCTTGTTGTAATTGTATTATTAGGATCATTATTTTTGTGTTTTTTTGTTTGGCAATGTTTTGACCAATTTTTATAAGCAATATTTGTGTCACAAACTACACAGTATTTAGGATGATATTTAGTATTCATATTCATATTCATATTCATATCTGTCATTTATTATACGATATGTTTTTTTATTTTTCAATTTTTTTTTTGTGCGGTGATTGTCGATTTATTGCATTTACACTTATTTCCTTTTAACTCAACTGAGTAATTATCGCTTGTATGACGTCATACAAAAGATAACGAAAATAGGTCATCCTTCGAATTAAATACTCGGTTGTTTTTTAATAATAATTATATTAGATTAATTATTTTTTTATTATTTATTTACTTATCTACTATTTAAATATTAGTTTTTTAATAATATTTATATATTATAAATAATAGATGGTTTTAATACAAATTAAAAATAATAGTATACATTTAGAACGTCCCTTGGTTAATTCTGGTAATTTTTTACTAGGACTTAAGGCTTTAACATTTACTGGCTTACATAATTTAATCAGAATTGAAACAGATTGTGTAATTACAATTGGCGGTATAATAGTTACTGTGGAGCCAGGCAGATATACAATTGACCAGTTAAACAAAAAAATTAATCCTGTTGTGATAAGTCTTTCAGAGGAAAATATAGTTAAAATAACATGTAATACTTACTAACATTTAGATGAGAATTTCTGCAAATATTTGAATTTAGAGTATATAAAATTAGATTACTCAAAAATAAGTGAAAAAGAAATCAGGTATATTCCTGTTATCAGATTAGACAGAGATTGTATTATTAAAACGAAAGAATATAAACTTCAAGACAAAATAGAATTTGTAATTTTAAACACAGAATTTGTGATAAAAAAAGGCATTTATTCTTTAAAACAATTTCAACATGAGCTAAATAAAAATACCACTTATAAAAGAACAATAATGAAATTAGATGAAAATAATATTATACATTTTACTTCAAACATCTCTTTTATATTCGAAGATTATTTAAAAGAGATTTTAGGAGTGGAAAATTACCAATATGAATTACGACACTCTGATGTAGAAATCACTCATATTGGTAATAAAACATCAAAATTTATAAACAATAAAATGTGGATATTAGAGGGAAATATTTATATGGATAACTCTGAATACAATATAAAATCTGATTATTATACAATAGAAGAATTAAATAAAATTATACCAACAAATATGAAAATATCTCTTTTAAATAATTATACCATATTAATTGAATCTGATAAATATTTCGAACTTGATGAAAATTTAAACAAATGTTTTGGAATAAATAAGAAAAATTTTTCTATAAGGTCATATAAAGGTTTATCACCTATATATGAAAACATAATGATTACACCTTTAGAAATTCATTGCAACATAATTGAAAAATCGTTCTCTTCTGTTAATAATATTCACCATGTAGAGGAAGAACTTTTATTCGTGTTTTTATTTGATTCTAATAAAATATTTGTAAGACCAGAGAAAATGTTTTATGTTCCTGTAAGCTTAAAAACAATTAAAACTATAAACATCAGTATTTTCGATCAAAATGGAAACGAATTTATCCTACTCAAAGATCCAATTTTTTATCTCGATTTATTAGACCTCAACAGAAAAAATAGTTAACCAATCCTGAAAATCTTCTGCTTCATTTTAGTCTTTAAAACTAATGAATATAAACCTGGTTGCCAATATTCTTTAAGTTTTTTTAACACTTTAAAATTTAATAAATTAAATTCATTAATATTTTTATATGCATCAATATGCATAAATATGCATATTGTATTTAAAAAAAAATGTATAATAAATGGAAAACTATAAAACACTTTTAAATTCAAACACATACTTCATCTCATTAAAAAACTTGGAACTTGGAAAAAAATATAAGGTAACAAACTTTGAAATTGTTATGACAAAGTATGGGCAAAAATTATTAGTAATTTTAGATAATAATTTAAAAGTAATTTTACCAGACCACTTTTCTAAAAAATTTACAGTTAATGATATTGAAGAAATGAACTCGAATCCAGTGAAGTTCACTTTAATTTATAAAGGTTTGGAAAAATTGAGTAATGGTTACTCAAAACATTTAGTCATTTTTGAGTAAAATACCTTTGTTTATATATTCTTTTAAATATTCCAAGAATATTTAAAAACTCTATAATAAATATGAAAAATATATTTTCAAGCTTTATCCTTTTGAAACCGAAACTCTAAATAAAAACGATTCTTTACTTCATGTTCCTATTCGATGTTTAATTGTTGGAGATTCTGGTTCTGGTAAGACTACATTGTTAAGGAATATTATAACAGAGTATTGGGTTGATTATCAACATCTATATGTGTTCTCAAAAAATCTTGAACAACCAGTGTATACATTTTTACAAAAAATATTTTATATTAATTTTAATATTGATTCGCATTTCTCTGATCAAGATATAGTACCTGTCGACGAATGTCAAACAAATAGTCTAGTTGTTTTTGATGATTGGATTTTGGAAAAAGATCAATCATTAGTAAAGGAATATTTTGTCAGAGGCAGACATAAAAATATTTCCTGTATTTATTTAACTCATTGTTTTAGCTCGAGTGATTTAAAATTGATACGCAATAATTTAAATTTTTTGTTTATTTTTAAACAACAAAAACACTACGTAATTAAAATTTGGGAAAGTTTTTATAGTTCAACTCTATCTAAAGAAAAATTTTTCAAATTTTGTGCACTTTGTTGGGAAAAAATATGTATACATTTCTCTGGATGTTATAGATAATCATATATATAATAAACTAGAGAAAAAACTATGTTAAAATTTACGTAAGACGTTTATGTTTAGGTTTACGTAAGACGTTTATGTTGTAATATAATTTAGATATATATTTTTTTTTAAATATATCTATTATAAATGAATGATAGTGATATTAAAAAAATTCAGAATAATCTTACAAAACAAATGAGAAAAGGAGGAGGTCTTCAAAATAGTGAGATGTTTAAACCAAATACTTTAAATAATGATAAGGACAAGGAAAAAATAGAGAAAACCAAACAAGTATTAAAAATTAGAGAAAAACTACAAAATAATTTTAAAAATGCAAATCAAAGAGAAATCAACAACGAAATAAGAAAAGAAAAAGCTTTCGAACCTGTAGTGAAAGTATTAAGAGACATAAAAAATGCTGTAAACAAAACAGATGTTGATTCACACACAGAATTAGTACCTGTAAAAACATCAACATTAATAGAACAACCAATCCATACAGAAAACAAACCGAAAATGATATCAAGTTTTCAAACACCAACAAGAGATGAAGAAAATCAAACAATAAAAACACCAGAAACAACACATTTAGGCAATATCGCCGCACAGAAACTCATAGATCTAAGAGATAAAGCTTTTGGAATTTGGATTTATGATAATAAAACTACCAATAAAAAAGGTCATGCAATTGGAAAATACGCAATAAGTTTTAACGGCAACGATATTATTTTAAACAAGAATCAATATACAGGAACAGAAGGATTGTGGAACTTGTTAACACAGTCAAATCTATGGGATGAAACAAATAATATTATATTACCGTATACAGATGAGGATTTAAAAACATATAAAAAAATATTATTAGAAACCGACTCGATATATCAAAAAAACGATAAAAAAACAGGAAAACCAAAATCATCCAGTTCTAATAAATATAATCTAATAATTAAAAATATTTGGAATGAAATGAAAAAACCATCTGAACATGTTGGAGAAGGTTTAAAATATTACACGGAAAATCCTGTAGAATAAATGTATATAAATAATTTAAACCAAATAATAAATCGATTGCTTAAAATCGCCGAAGAAGAAAGAGCAGGAAATAATAATTTTCATAATGAAAAACTAGGTATGGTAACCTTTTTCAAAAATGAAATGGAAAAGTTGATTGATTCTCCAAAAAGTACAGAGTATTTGATCGAAATTATAAAATGTTTGCCAAAAAAACTAATTAAAGGGGAAGGTCTTGTCAATCATATTTTAAACAGTAAATTTATACCTGAAATGCATTGGCCTACTTATAACTACTTAGGTCCTGGTACAAAATTAAAGAAAAATAAAAAGCCTGTTAATAAACTGGATGAAGAAGCAAAAGAACACGATATTTACCATGAAAAAAATAAAGATACTAAATCTAGACATAAAGCTGATTTGATTTTAGAACATAAAGCTTGGGAAAGATTTTCAGATCCAAATGTGTCTTTAGGTGAAAAATCTGCTGCGTGGGTTACAACAAACATCATGAAAACAAAACGGAAATTAGGGATGGAATTAATTTAAAAAAAAAAAGAAAAGAAAATGTATAATAAATGAAACTTAAACTAAATGATTATCAAAATAAGAAAATTCATTTGGCTCATGAACAGAAAAAAAATGTTACAATCCTTTTAAAACCTTATCAAATAGGTGAGGGAAAACTATATAATTTAACCAATACACAAATAAATATGCTAAAAAAAGCCAAAAAAGAAAATAAAGAAGTCCGATTAGAATGGGAATTTAATCAAATAAAAGAAGGTGGATTTCTTCCTCTTTTATTCGGTGGAATTGCAGCAGCTGCTGCTGCAGCTCGAGGAGGATCTGCTATATGGGATAGTTATTCAGAAACTAAACATAAAAAAGCAATGGAAAAAGAAACAATTCGACACAATCAGGAATTGGAAAAAATTATTAAAAATGTTAAAACATTACATATTGGCTCAGGTTTGAAGAGAAAAAAAAAACAATCAAAAAGTAGATCTTTCTGTTAATTTCCTTGTTAAAAAATATGGAGAAAAAGCATTGACTAATTTTGATATCTTAAAATTTACTGAAAAAAATAAATATTTTAGAGGGTGTTTCATGAGAAACGAACTTCCTTTAAAACCTTGGACAAATGAAAGTGGTATATTAAATTTAAATGATTCTAAAGAGAAAGGTTCACATTGGGTTGCATGGAACCATGTCATAATATCTTTGAAATAATATCTTTTGTGAAAATATCTCATGACAAAAATGTCTTTGGTTAAAATATCTTTTAAACTGATTTTTTTAAAAATGTTTATTCATATAATTTATTTATTTTATTTTTATAAATATTAGTTGTTTAAATTAAAATGTAAGGGGTTCAGAAAACCAATGATAAATTTAAATACGTCATTCGTGACTTTATTACAAAAAAAAAGAAATACATTCCACATTCGTAGTGTGTTCACGGCTCAGGTAGTCAGGTCGTCGAACAACTGATTCGGACTCATCGCCCAATAAATAAAAATGACAGAATAATATTAATAATACAAATGATAATAAATAATAAAATACAAATGATTAACCCGACTATCGCCCAGATAACGTCATAACGACCTCACGCCACGCGTATCACACATACGGCAAAAGTCGTACAATATGAAATAAATAATAATAATAATATTATATCTTACAAAAATTAGTGATTAATACTGCAAATTATAAGATAAACCTCTTAAATATTGAATTGTTGGTATTTCAGAGCAATTTTCCACGTTAATTTTTAAATTTTTATCATGATCTCTGTATTTTCTACGACGTGTTGGACTTGCTTCTCCCGATAAACGTTTTTCCAATCGAACCTGATATCACGTAATTATTCTATTTGTAATTAAAAGAATAAATTTAATAAGATGAAATATAAATACCTCTTGTAACACTTGCTCATGTTTTAAGAAGCGTATGAATTTCCATATTGAAACATGATTTGCTCCGAGTGCTGCATTGAATGCATGATGCCATCCTTCTACCGAATTATTCGTACGTGGAAGATCTTGTATTACCGATTCATAGCAATTCCACATATTGACACTAAACATTGGTGGGCGTCTACCATTTCGACGGTTGGGACGTCCGATCCATGTGTCTTCAAAATAGTTAATCATCGGGGATAAAATATTTTCATTTTCAACATAATAATTTGATTCAATTAAATCATTAAAATATTGTACAGTTTTATCAATTGGAACAAAAGCAAGTGCACATAGATGTCGAATTTGTAATGAGAATTCTGCATCTTCAGCGTACATATTTTGTAGTCCATTTTCTTGTATTTTACGCCAGATACATTGTTGGAAATGAAAAAAACATCCTTTTATTTCCGAATTGGGAAACACGTCTTTAAATGCTAATATAAATGGTTGTTCGAAATCAATCATAATGCTGCTTCGCCTGCTTGGATTCAAATCCGGTTCAAATCTTTTTAAAACATTTAAAATTTCTATATACGATTGTTTTGTACGATCAGTCATTAATACGTAAACAACTGGATAAGTTGTTTGGTTATAACAGACGTGTATGGTATATAACTGTGAAAATAATTTTGGAACTGTTCGAAATGTCCCATCTGCCATCCAAATATTACAGTTTTTAAGTATTTTTAAATTATCAATCGTCGAGAAAATCAAAATTCTTTTTTCGTTCTTATTGTCATAAAGTAAAAATTGTTTATTATTAACTAACTAGTACTCGATTGGTATATTTAAATCGCTAACTATTAATGGGTTTTGAGGACAAACTTCAACTTTTGATCTTACTCTACGGATTGTTCGAGAAATTAGTGATTGACTTGGTAATTGAGCAGCAACAACTAGTGGAACTGTAGTAACAGCTTCACTAATTAAATTCCTTGTGGACACTTGATTACGTTTTGCATCATCTTTAATTTTTTCCAATATTTCTCTAACTTGAATATTGGCACCATTTGGTGCATGTGAATGACAGGATTCTTTTAGTATTGTGCCTATAAATTATATAATATAAATTAATATACTTCGTCAATTTATTATGATATTTATATAATACAATAATCAATAATTTTGAAATAAATATTTAAATCACTAATTACCTGTTTCATCTTTGCTACTTGTAAAACACGAACTGCATTTATATTTATTATACTCCGTACACCGCCAAATATATTTGTTTTTACCATTACTATAAAAAATATGGAGATATCCATTTTGTACTAATAAGTTATTACCTTTTAGGCTTTTAATAAAGGTAAGAGTCATATTTAAGAAAGAAAATCAAAAGCCAAGTACATCAGTTGACAAGTAATACTGTTGTGACAAAACTAATACACATAAACCTGCTAAAATGTTTATAAACCGATAAGTTTTCTACCATTTTTACCTTAATGGCATAATATGTAAACATAGTCAATAATAGTGATGATAAAACCTATAGTCTATAATAGTGATGCTTTGACGGGGATCACCGGCCATAGGCATTTTATAGAATTCCTAGTACAATTTGACTATGTATTAAATTGTAATTGTATATATTATAATTGTAAATTTGAATGACAAGGATTTAAATAATACCTATGTAATGCAATGGTTCGCATGCCGAAATAATATTTAATATTATTTAAATAAAAATTACTTTAAAGATATTTTGACCAAAGACATTTTTGGCGTAAGATATTTTGTCATAAGATATTTTGACTAAGATATTTTGACCAAAGATATTATTTCGAAGATATTTTGACCGGTTACCGGGTTGCATGGATAAAAGAAGGAAATTTAAAAATTTATACCCTCATATGGGGAATTTAATCCACCTACAGAACTTGTTAAATATTTAGGGAAAAAGAACCTACTAATATCAACGAATATATACCAAGATGATAATGACCCACCTATTTGTGGTCATTTGTGTTTGGAATTTATAAAAAATTATAATAAAATGTATTGTTAATTTTAAAGATTTTCTCTTTAAAATTGTTATACTGTTACAAACTAATGAATATAAACCTGGTTTAAGATTTCTTTTTTAACCCGGATTTTTTTCCTGGTTTAAGATTTCTTTTTTAACCCGGATTTTTCGCCTGGTTTAGAATTTCTTTTTTAACCCGGATTTTTTGCCTGGTTTAAGATTTCTTTTTTAACCCGGATTTTTCGCATGGTTTAGAATTTATTTTTAACCCGGATTTTTTGTCTGGTTTAGAATTTCTTTTTTAAGCCGGATTTTTTGCCTGGTTTAAGATTTCTTTTTTAACCAGGATTTTTCGCCTGGTTTAAGATTTCTTTTTTAACCCGGATTTTTCGCCTGGTTTAGAATTTTTTTTAACCCGGATTTTTTGCCTGATTTAAGATTTCTTTTTTAACCCGAATTTTTCGCCTGGTTTAGAATTTTTTTTAACCCGGATTTTTTGCCTGATTTAAGATTTCTTTTTTAAGCCGGATTTTTTGCCTGGTTTAAGATTTCTTTTTTAACCCGGATTTTTCGCCTGGTTTAAGATTTCTTTTTTAACCCGGATTTTTCGCCTGGTTTAGAATTTCTTTTTAACCCGGATTTTTCGCCTTGTTTAGAATTTCTTTTTTAACCCGGATTTTTTGCCTGGTTTAAGATTTCTTTTTCAAACCGGATTTTTCGCCTGGTTTAGAATTTTTGTTAAAAAAAAAAAAAATATATGTATAATAAATGGAAAAAATTTTTGAAAAGTATGATGATAATATTATCCGGGCTGAATATAGAGATTTCAACCCAACTTCTGTGTTGAACCTTAATACTGTAAATAGGAAGACAATATTCTCAATAGATGGAAGTGATTGTTTTCTAGACTTAAAATCCACAAAATTTAACATTTCCGGAAAAGTTGTACAACTAGACGATACTGAATATCCACTTAATAGCAATATAAAATTAGAGAATGGTTTTCCAAGCAAACTATTTTCCAACATCCAACTGAAAAAACATGGAACATTACTTGAGGAAATCGAAAACCCTGGTATAACAAGTAATATGAAAGGGGTTGTTGGTTTTGCTTTAAATTATAACCATGGTCCTACTATAAACTCAGGATATCAATCCAGATTTAAAGGAGGGGGAAATTTAATGTTTATGGCAATTTGTCTGATTTCGGTTTGGGTTTCTTTGAGGATATAACATATCCACTTTACGAAGGAGACATTCAATTAGAGTTTACTCGAAATCATGACCATGATGCATTATTCAAAGAAGAAAATTCTGATAAAAAAATGCCAACAGATGGGAAAATTATAATTGAGGATTTTAGGATTAGTTTTCATGTAGTTAAATATGATAGTATGAGTAAAACCCTCTTAATAAATGAATTGGTTGAATTATCAGAAAAAAATAATTATTTCTTGGATTTTAAAACTATTAAATGTATTGAAGTAAGAAAATTGAGTGGAAAGAAGTGTACTCTTGATATTACAAACATGTATAGAAATTCTCATGATCCTTTATTTGGGATTGTAGGTTTACAAACAAACAGAAATACTCAACTAAAAGAATCAAGTAATTTTGATCACTGTAATGTTAGAAATATTTACTTTGAAATAAACGGAGAAAAATATCCAGAAGAGATGTTGAATATCGATTTTAAAAACTATAAATTTGGCAATATTTACGATATGCTTGGAGACTACAAAAAAGTTTTTTACAAAACATACCGAGAACTCCCTCTAATCTACACAGATCCAGAACAGTTTAAGAATTCTAAACCTTTATTCGTTATAAATCTGACTAGACAACCTGTGAGTATATCAGGTTCTAAACACACAGTCATTTTGAATATTGATTTTGATTGAGATGTATCAGATGGTACTGTTTGCTATATTTGTCTAGTTTCAAGTAACAAATTTGTATACGATATTATACAAAACTCAATTAGAGAAATTCGATAAAATTTAAGATTGTCTATTATAAAATGGATGGTATTTTAAAAGAAATTATACATTGTCTGAAATGCAAGAAAAAAACAAAAAATATCGATGCAAAAAAAGTTCAAACGAATAATGGTAGGTGGAGAATCTCAGCAAAATGTGTTGAATGTAACACAAATAAAAGTAAATTTATTCAACCTCTTAAAGATGAAGAAAAAATTAAAAACAACCAAAAAATAAAGGCAAAGGATAATCTTTCAATAGCTCAAGAACTTCACAAACCTGTAAGGAAACGATTTCCGAAAAGAAAAATATTTACCAAGGGTATTGATGATCTATGGGCTGCTGATCTAGTTATAATGAAAAACTATGAGAAAGAAAACGATAATTATTCTTATATGTTAAATGTAATTGATACTTTTTCCAAATTTGCTTGGTCTTATCCACTTAAAAAGAAAGACGGGAAAAGTGTATCCAAAGCTTTTGAAAAAATATTAAAGGAAGCTAAAATACAAAACCATAACCCTCCAGTTTTACTCCATACCGATAAAGGACTAGAATTTGAAAATAAATTGTTTAAAGAAATGTTAAAAAAATATGAGATTAAAATGCATCATACTCAAAATGAAGAGAAATCATCAATAATCGAACGATTTAATAGAACACTCAATGGAAAGATGAGAATACATTTCGAAGTACAAAACAATAAAAAATGGATACATAATTTACAACCCTTGTTGTATGAATATAATTTTAAAGACATTCATAGAACTATTGGAATGAGACCTGCTGAAGTCAAAAAGAGTAATGAATGTGAGGTTTTAAGAAAGGTATTCTCTGAGAATAAATCGAAACAGAAAATTAAATTTAAAGTTGGAGACAGGGTTCGAATTACCAGATTTAAACAAAAATTTGCCAATAAATATGATCCTAATTGGACTCGTGAAATATTTATAATAAACGAAATTGTGTACACATCTCCAATAACTTATAAAATAAAAGATATTGATGGTGATATTATTGAGGGGACTTTTTATACAGGGGAACTCCAGAAATCTAAATTTTAATTTTTATGTTGAATTTCAATATATTTTATTATTTCAAAAACATTTAGAAATAATTATGTTATATAATTAGATAAAAATAAACTAAGTTAAAAAGACCACAGATCATAAAATAAATATTTTTTTTTTAAAACTAAGTGAAAAAGACCACGGACCATAATATAAATATTTTTTTTAAAAAACTAAGTGAAAAAGTTCAACAATTTGTTCTAAGTGAAAAATACCAAAGTAGTATGGTTTTATATGTTCTGAGTCCATTTGAGAAGCCAAATTTTATCGGTTTGGCGGGCGATTTCTACCTATTTTTTAGTGTGTAATTATTTTGGTCAAAAAAACGTATGTATGTTCTGAGTCCATCTGAGAAGCCAAATTTTTCCGGTTTTGCGGGCGATTTCCACCTATTTTTTAGTGTACGATTTTTTTGCTCAAAAAAAAAGTATATATTTTTTAGCTTCATTTGGCTTCTCAAATTTTTACCAGTTTAGCGGTTAAATTCCACTTTATTTCACAGTGTAAAAAATAAAACAACATTTTTTTTAAAAAAATTTACACACTATTTTTTTAGTGTATGATTTTTTTATTTTTACAAAAACGCATGTATGTTCTGGCTCCATTCGAGAAGCCAAATTTTTACCAGTTTGGCGGGCGATTTCCACCTATTTTTTAGTATACGATTTTTTTGCTCAAAAAAAAAAGTATGTGTTTTTTAGCTTCATTTGGTTTCTCAAATTTTTTTTCGTGTATGATTTTTACAAAAAACGCATGTATGTTCTGGCTCCATTTTGAGGAGCCAAATTTTACCGGTTTGGCCGGCGATTTCTACCTATTTTTTAGTGTACGATTTTTTTGCTCCAAAAAAAAGTATATATTTTTTAGCTTCATTTGGCTTCTCAAATTTTTACCAGTTTAGCGGTTAAATTCCACTTTATTTCACCGTGTAAAAAATAAAACAACATTTTTTTAAAAAAAATTTACACACTATTTTTTTAGTGTATGATTTTTTATTTTTACAAAAACGCATGTATGTTCTGGCTCCATTCGAGAAGCCAAATTTTTACCAGTTTAGCCGTTAAATTCCACCTTATTTCACCGTGTAAAAAATAAATAACATTTTTTTAAAAATTTACACACTATTTTTATTTCACACAAATAATTCACATACTTAAAAATATACACACAATTATACTTCACACACATGATATCCACAAAACACACAAAATTTTATTTTACATATTTTTATTTTAAGTATACAAATACTTTTTTATAAATATAATATACTAAGACAGTCATTTTAAAAAAAAATTAAGATAATACATTTACACAAGTTTTTTTACTTCTCTGCTAATAGGTACATATTCTACAATACGATCATGTATTAAAAGACAATAAGCACTTACACCATCTAGATTTTCCAAAGCTTCAATTTCTATACTAACATCAACAGTAGAAGCTGTACCTGAATCGTTCTGTTTTGAAGTATCTATCACAACAATCGGTGCCTTAGACTCAAAAGTAGCTGGACTTAATATTGGTTTTCCTTCATTTTTACCATAATACGATTCTTGAAACGATGCATACATATTATATAGTACTGCATAATTTTTTCTATCAAAATTCAAGTTTAAATTATCGTACGGATAAACAACAGAATTTAGTATAACTTTAATGTTAGTTATTTTACAATGTTGAAAAAAACTAGCATCAACTCCAATATTGTTTTTCTGTAAACCTATTATAATATATCGAGGTTTTTCTAATTTTGAGGAAGTTTTTAAATTCCAAACCACGTTTTTAGTTTTACCGAGCTCGGGGTATTCATAAGTTTCAAACGATCTGAATGGAATAAACGAACTTTTACCTTTTTCTACGATTTTCATTAACTTTAACCGTTCTGAATCATCTACAGTAACATGCGGGATTTTCCAAACTACTTTATTGAGTGTTATAGAACCGGTTGTTGCTGAATTAAGTGCTTTAGTATGTAAACTATTTAAATCATTATTACATCTCGTTAAAATTAATTCTATACGAGCATTTATCAATATTTTTTTAAAATCTTCAAAAAACCCCAGCCAATATTTTAACGGTATACAAAAACTAAATTCTCCACTATCATTCACTATACTACTATCTTGTAAAATCCAACCTGCATTATGATAACTATAGTAATTGTTTAAAGTACATGATAAATATGCTTTTAAAGAACTGGTTATTCCGAGTACACGGGTTCTATCAACTTCTACACCATTAATCTCTAATCGGACTTGATCAAATAGAAACGATAATCCATTATTTGATAAATTTACTTTGAGTGGATCTTCTATTTTACCCTCCATAAAAAGGAAACTTTCATGCAAATACGGATATACATCTGTTTGTTGAACCCCAATTCGTATTTCATCGTTAGGTTTAAACGAATTTGTATACGGAATGTATGAATGATATTCAATTTTACTAATTTTCGAATCTGTATTATAATTCGAATCAATATCTAAAATATTACTATCAGGCATTTTGTTTTAATTTGAATCCTAACTGTTTTAATATTTGTTTGCTTTTACGAGTTAATTTTATATTTCTTGGTTTTCTTTTCGATACTTTTGATGATAATTCAGTTGAACAACTGATCGGTTTGATTGCTTGCAACTGCTTTATATTCTTAAATATTAAACCCATTTTTTCAAGATTTACAATGTCTAATGTGTAACACAACTGTTATTTTCTCTTCGAAATTATGAATAGGATTATTTTCTTGATCGACTAAACTGATATTTATAGTATTAATAACTTCAGTATTAAGTTTATAATAAATTAAATTTGTTGGTGACTCGACTATTTTAGCACCCGACCTTTCACGAGGAAAAAATTCATAAATCGAGTGAGATTGTATACCATTATCGAATGAACCATTTGCTATATTACACAAGACTTTTATAGAATTAACAGCGTTTATATCAATATTTTTCGATGCTCTAAAATGTGTAACACCTTCATTTCCATACAATTTCTTTTTAAAACCTAATAGACTCGCTAGACTGTTTTCGATTGTGAAATCTACTGGATAGTTACAATTAATTACACATTTCATACGAGTGACATCAGTGTTCATAGTAAAATCTATAGGGTCATAATATTTTTTATTATTATCCATTACACTGTTTATACGTTCATTATCTTCATGAATTTTGCTAGAAATATATTGTGTGATATCTTCAATCTCGTAACAGCCAAAAGGGAGTTTAATATCTAAATTATGTGTAGGTGTAATAATTCGAATATTGTTATTCGTCTCGTTCACGTTCGGAAACGTATTATATGTGTGTAAGCATAACATCGCAATTTCTGAGTTTCCTCGTAAATTTATCGCTGGGAAATAAGTTGATGACAAAGATGTCATTTTACCGGACAAGCTTACAGTAATTGATTCGTTCATATCACCGTTTTTTAAGATTTAATAGGTCTAATATGTAGTATAATCGTTAACTGACCGTCAGAGTTTTTAATAGGATTATTGTTCTCATCAACTAAATCAATTTTTATTTTTTTTAATAACTGCTGTCTTAAGTTTATAATATATTAAATTATTCGGTGATTCGACTATTTCTTTTCCTCGAGTCGGCTGACAAAAAAATTCATAAATCGAATGCGATTGCTGTCCGTTGTCTAATGCTCCTTTAGCTATATTACACAAGACTTTTATAGAACCACTTCCTTTTATCTTGTATTCTACTTTTTCTGATTCATGATAATATAAATTTAATTTTTCTTGATTGAAACCATGATATATTTTTTTTTCAAACCCTAACACATTCGCCAAACTGTTTTCAACATTAAAATCTATATTAAAGTTAGATGTAACTCTACATTTATCATCCAAAATAGTTAGACGAAAATATGCTTTCATACCATTAGCTTTTCCATAATTTACAGCTACATTAGTTATATAGTTTTCTATATCTGAAATCGTGTAATAACCTTCAGCGATTTTAACATCTAAATTAGTATCAAATATTCTCATACTGTTATTTGTTCCATCGATAAGAATTTTATCAGATGATGTTCTTAAACATACAAGAGCGATCTCAGAACTTCCATGTACATTTATTACAGGAGAAAAAGTCGTTGTTAGTGAACCGTTTTTACCTGACATCCTCACAATAATTGGTTCATCCATTGTAAAAACTCAATACACAAATGTCCACAAATATATGTATTATATTTTTGATAATTTGTATAATTGTACAAGATATTTTGACCTTTAAAATAATTTTGTATTTCAATCGGAGGAGCAAGATCACCAAACGGATCAAAATAAATAATTTTATCTTTAAACCGATAATAACTAACCCAGTGAGTACCGTCGCCAGAAGAGGAGTCTAGATTAATTATTGCACACTCGATTTTATACAGTTTTTTAGGTAAGTTGTCTCGTGAAAAGACACCACGAAAATGTTTAATTTTCAACTTGTTAACATATTTTATAATATCTTCACTGGTAAGAGCTCTGTCGGGTAACGCTAATTTTTCCTCGTTTTTTTTTTTACACCTAAGCCTTTCGGATTCAAATACAAACCTGCTCCGTTAGAATTGTTTAAATATAAACCATTACCCTTCTTACGATTTTTAATAGCATTATATACACTTGAAGCACCAGAAGCTAAACTTCCTAAAGCTGATAACCCTGCTAATATTGGCGCTAACGGTAATGCACCTCCCAACTGGTTCGGTGTTAAAATTGTTCTCTTATCATTTTTCTTCGTTTTTTTATTTTTTTTTTTCGCCGCCAGCAACATTTTTTCATTAACACGTTTATAACCCATACCGATTTTTCTTTTAGCTTTCATAGCGTTTACCACCGCATATGCAACAAGTTTTTCTTTTTTAGAACTATCACCTGCTTTAACGCTTTCCCAAGCTTGTTCTTCTAATAACTTATCGGCTTTATGTCTAATATCTAAATTATTACTGTTTTCGTAAGCAATGTCATGTGTTCTACAAGCAGAATCTAAGGGGTTGATTCCTTTATCTCCTCGAGCTAATCTCTTTTTTAAATTTGTACCTGGTCCACAAAACTGATACCCGGGTACATGAACTTCGAATGGAAGTCTATTTATAACAGTATTTAAGAAACCTCTACCAGTCTTAAGATTTTTTTTTTGCTTACAAGTTGAACGCATTATATATAACTGGTTTTATGTTTTAAAATTACATAGTATTTATATTAAAAATGAAATTAATCGAGCAAAAAGATAAATTAAACATTAAAAACGTAGATGCACAAATCACTAAAAGACCGTCAAGGCATGGATCATTGTTACCAGACAGTATTCGCGGAATACTTGTAGGACCTTCAGGATCCGGAAAAACAAATGTTATGTTTAATCTTTTAAGGCCACGCGCACACTGGATACGTTTTCGTACGACTTTGTTTCGTACGAAAACGTACGTACACGCACAAACGATCCCGACCTATCAGATACTATGCGAGCACGCAGACTGAGTGCGATTTGTTCGTACGTATACGTACGTGTAACTTTGACGAACGAAAACAATCCGAACTTGTCCGGATTTCATTGTCGTTCGTAAGTAAGATACAGATTATCCATTGCATTCTGGAACGTCACGAACGCGATATCACCGAAAAACCGATTATTTTACGGACAAAAACGTGTTCAGTGTGCGCACTCAATTCGTACAACCGTTATGCGTACGTTTTCGTACGAATTGAATTCGTATCCAATGTGCGCACGGCCTAACTCATAGAAATGGTGTAAAATTTGAAAACATTTATTTATACTCCAAAACACCAAATCAAGAAAAATATGTGTTATTAAAAAATTTGATAGATAGTATTAAAGGAATTAATTTTTACACATTTACAAATGCGGATCAAGTTATAAAACCTTGTTTAGTTAAAAAAAATTCAATTTTTATATTCGATGATGTAATTTGTGATAATCAAACACCTATTCGTGATTACTTCAGTATGGGAAGACATTCTGGTGCAAATTCTATTTTTTACTTGGCACAGACATATTCGAAAATACCGAAACAGTTAGTAAGAGACAACACAAATTTTTTAATAGTATTCAAGCAAGATGATAAAAATCTACGACATATATTCGACGATCATTGTTCCTCAGATATAGATTTTATAGAGTTTCGTAAAATGTGTCATCTATGTTGGAACCGTGAAGATTACGGATTTATAGTTATTGATAAAACTCGTGAAATGGATCAAGGAAGATACAGATGTGGTTTCCATACATTTATAAAAATGAATTAAAATTTATGTTTAAATATGAAAGTATTTTTGGTTTGACTACATTTGACTGACTGTGTACAAACATTCGACATTAAATTATTTCTACTTAAAATGAGTGAAAAAAAAGTTTTATTGAATAATTTAATATCCTGTCAGAAAAACAAAAAGCGTAAAGTTTTAGACATGAAAAGAGGTGTTATAGATTCTAATAATTATTTTCGCGAAACATTTAAACCAATAACTGACCCCCTTAATGCAATTATAGAAAAAACAAATATGAACAACGAACCAGAATTTCAAAATATTAATATTGGTGGATATAGTAATGAAGAAGATGATGTATCATCAGACTTTGAACACTTTTTAAATGCTTCTCCTCAAAGTAGAACTTATGACAAATCGTTTGGGCTACATTATGATGAAAAAGATGAACAACTTAAAATATCAAATTATCCTGTAACCATCAGTAACAATAATTTAAAGGTTTTGGATAAGAGCTACCCGTGGACTCGTGGTCTTTGGTCTTTATTGTGTGAAAAAAATCCGTCAAATTATAAATATGATGATTACGAAGCATATTATGACATTTTAAAATCTACAAAAGTTCACCTCAAGTCAGATGGTAAACCTAAAGCTAATAGTGCTAATAAATGGATTTCTATTGTTAAGCCTCTATACGAACGTATCAGAAAAGAATTAAATTATTTAAATTATTTAAATAACAAAAATATAATGCCGAATACGGAAGAGTCTGATAATATAAATGAAATAAAAAAACGAAGTAAACCTTTAATCAGTCCAACACTTCAAAACAAAAAATTTAAGTACTCAAAGTCTAACGATAAATTAAACGTTAGTAAATCTCTTGACGACTTATCACTAGAAAATAGTTCATTACATTCTATAGAAGACTTACGAAATAGCTCGGACTTAATAGATTTCGGGAAAACGTTACAATCTGATCAAATAGATTCGAGTCTATATAAAGACGTAATACCTAACACACAGATAGTTTATTATGACGATCCGAATGAATTAGTTACGAGATTAAACCTTTTAATATCTTCTCAAAATGCTGGCAATACAGGTGTTAATAATGAAATTATATCTATTCTAGAAGAATTACGTGAGAGGAAACTTATAGTGTAAAAACCTTGTTAATAAAAATACAAATAATTTTATTTTTATTTTATTATTATTCATAGGCTTCATAATTACTTAATCGAAACCAGAATATATGGTTATCGAAGTCTACTCCATATAACCCTGGTTCGAATTTATCTAAATTATGTATTTTTCGTAAATGTTTTTTCATTTTACGTTTTGGTATAACATGACCCGAGTTAATAGGACATTTCATATAGTGACTATAACAGCATAGTTCTCCTTTCGCGTTTTCACATATTGGTGTTGGATACCAAATAGAACTCTCTTCATTGTTCATTATATGCTTAAAAAAAAAAAAAAAAAAAATGTTTTTTTTTTATGTTAAAACAAGTATTACATTTAAATTGTTTTATAGTTATTATGACTACGTTAGAAAAAATAGCAGAAGAGCTCCATAAACCAGCGAGAAAAACTTTTCCTAGACGAAAAATAATTTCTCTATTTAAGGACGATCTCTGGCAGGCAGACCTCATCGATATTCAATCGTATTCAAAAAATAATAAAGGTTTTAAATTTATTTTAATAGTTATAGACACATATACTAAGTATGTATGGGTGCATGCCTTAAAAAATAAATCTGCAAAACAAGTTACACTAGGCATGTTAAATATATTAAAAATAAATCGTCCGAAATTTTTACAAACAGATAGCGGTACAGAGTTTTATAACAAACAATTTCAAGAACTTATGAAGAAATATAATATTAAACATTATTCTACATACAGCGGCATAAAAGCAGCAATGGCCGAACGTGTTATACGTACAATTAAAAATAAAATGTACAAACATTTTACAGCAACTGGTTCATATAATTGGTACAATTCAATATCTAAACTTATACATAATTACAATAATACTAAACATACAGCAATTAAATGTACACCACTTGAAGCTCGAACAAAAACTATAAAGGTACACTTATTAAAACAAATAAAACAAAATATAAAACCTAAATTTAAAGTTAATGACATAGTAAGAATTTCAAAAAACAAATATACATTTAGTAAAGGTTATACACCGCAATGGTCAACAGAACTATTTACAATTTCAAAAGTTTTTCTATCAGATCCAGTAACATACAACATAAAAGATAGTCAGAATAATATAGTTTTAGGTCGATTTTATAATCAAGAACTTTTAAAAACTGATTTTCCAAACACCTATCTTGTTGAACGTATTATAAAAAGAGATAAAAATAAAATTTTAGTGAAATGGTTAGGATTTGATTCCAGTCATAATTCATGGATTTCATCAAACGATATTCAAAAGTAATTTTATAAATTATTATAAAATAGTAGGATGAATATGAGGCTTCTAGACAATAAGACATTCCATATCACCTTGTTATATATTTTTTTTTTTTTTTTTTTTTTTAAATACATTTCTTTTATATTTAAATTTAAATTTTCAATAACTTTAATTTTATGATGTAAAATTTGTTTGTTATATCTATTTAAAAAAAAAAAATGTATATGTATTTACTCTTTTTATATTATGTTAGTTTAAATAAAAAAAAGAGTAAGCACTTCTAAAATTAATTAATTTTTAATATAATATAATATAATATTCAAATATATAGTTATATAATTTACTCATAATCTCCATAGTCACTATCCCAATACCTACCAAAATATATGCCGGTCAAATTCATTACCAAACATATTTGGACGAACGATATTTTGGTTGTGACATTTACGTAAATGTTTCCTTATTTTTGATTTATGAATTATATGGCTCAAATCGAAGGGGCATTTCATATAAAGTGTACAAGATAATGCCCCTTTTTCGTGGTTGAATTGCGGAATCATTAAACTCACATCAGTTTTTTGAGTCATTTTACTGAAATCAAAAATAATTATTATGACGTTAGAAAAAATTGTAGAAGAGCTTTATAAACCAGCTAGAAAGAACATTTCCTAGACGTAAAGTAATCTCTTTATTTAAATAGTTGATCGGTGTTGGAAAACTAATACATTTAAAATTTAAACCTGTTTATGTTCTAACATTTTAAAATTACGTTTACTAAATTTAATTTTATCTAAACGAACATTATATTTAGTTAATATCGCATACATAAAATATTTATTATCATTATTTTGAACATTTATCACAGCTTTTTTTATTTTTAATATATGTAGGTAAATCTATGTATATGTAGACCCTCTAAGAGGATTTACATAATTTATTCTTAATTGTAATCCATCTATTGATACAAGTGACCATCCAGAACCTTTAGCAATATATTCAGATTCTTCTTCTAATATTTTGCTAAACATGTTATCTAATAAACTCATAAAATTAGATGAATTACAAGCAAGTATATTTTTAGTTTTAAAAGCCACATTCTGTGTTTCATTTGATAGTACACGTTCATATACACTATAACATGAAGATTAAATTTAATTGATGTCTGCATACATGAATGTTTTAATTTGGAAATTATTTTATCAGAAATAGAATTGAAAAATAATGGATAATGTATAAATTTAGATGTATTTTTTATAAAAAATATTTTTGAAGATTTTTTAAAACGTTCTATTTCTACAAGACCATCTCCAATTGTGTTCATACGGATACTTTTTGAAATCGTTTGTCGTTTCATTTTCACAAAAAAATTAATATATTTATACGTTATGTTATAATTATCAGATATTTTTTTTTTATGATGACTATTTTTATGTTGATGTCTTACAGTAAAGTTTACTTATTAAATAACATAATGTATTTCTATGAATTACTTTTTCGTTTTAATTAACAAAATCAGAAAAAATGAAACTATAATTAGAAAAAAAAATGTACAGTAAAATAACATAGAACAACTGTCTTATAAAAATATGTGTACGATATAATGTATTTATATGAAGACTTACATTTATTATTGGTGAGAAAAATTTCAATATTTTCTAACAGCAACAATTGAGAAAACGTAGAGTATTTCCCAACTATGAAACCGTTTTATAATAAATAATGTTGAATAAATAATTACTCGTTTGATCTAATTGATTAAACAGAAAAAAATTAAACAATGATAAGAAAAATGAACAGTAAACCTAGGTAATACTTTAAAAAATTAAAAAAAAATAATTTATATATATGGTATAATTTATTTTTATATTAATACTCACATTATTGACGATGATATACCTATTGATTTTTATTCTTCAACAAAAAAATCTTTTCATACGTTGTAATTATAGTTTGATATAGTCTTCGAATAAGACAAACAGAAGTAGTTGCTGTTACACTATTAAGAGATGTTTTAAATTCAACAGAAACAGTAAAACTCTTATCGCTGACAAATGAACATGTGAATTTTTAATGTAGAGTCGGTATTTATACAAATCATTGAACTCTACAATTTCATATACATAATTATACATTTATTATTCTTATACATTTAATCGAGAAGCCGGATGAGGAAAAAAAAAAGGGGGATATAGTAGTTTTTATCAAGGATAACTAAATTTCAACGAGATTGTATTTTTCCAGAAAGGAATACTAATTGTTAAAGTATTATGAGTTCGCCGTATAATGTAATATATTCACCATTCAAGGTTCGTATGTTACTGATACGTAATACAATACTGTATACACTTAATGTATGTTACTTAATTAACCGTTATTAATAATCGAGAAGCCGGATGAGGAAAAAAAAACTAATTGTTAAAGTATTATGAGTTCACCGTATAATGTAATATATTCACCATTCAAGGTTCGTATGTAATTAGTGGTAGTGGTTCCTATTATAAATAACGTTAACATTTGTATGATATCACCAGTGAACAGTGGAACGTTTAAAGTGAATATTATATTTTTTTTCGAGTATTGACAATATACCTACCTACAATGTCACAATTTGAATATTCTGCTCTGACCGAGAACTCATCAGACGACGTTAGTGATGTAAGTAAAATTACAATTAATATCAGCTAAAATATTATTTTGAAGATATATTTTTTGTTTTTATAATTTAAAGTTTGGATTTGTCATGTGTTTTAAAAATAATGTATTTGCATTACAGAAAAGTATATTTTAATAATTTTTTCTATATTTCTTATTTTCAAAAGTACTTTTTAAAGTCAGAAATTCATATACTTAAACTATATAAAAATATTAGAAGTGAAACTAGATAAAATTAATCAACTTAAATAACTGTAATATATTAGTATAATAGTAGTTAAAATATTACATACAATATCTTTGATAATTATTATAATATGCAAGTGGATTAAATATTTCAAATTCATCTAGACCTAAATTAACGTAAATTTACATTTACATAAACCAAAAAACGTAAATTCTCATTTAACTTCAAACTTTTAATAAAAATATATAAAATCTAGCAAATTTATTTAAACAAAAAACCTTATATTAAAAATGTTTTTTCTTTGTACTCTAATATGTTATTATATTTATTTAATATAGTCCGATTTAAGTGTGAAATCGAATGGAAATACAGGAAAGGTCTTAGATAATCCATTAAAAAAACAAAAAACTGCAAAAATCAATATTAAGAGGAAAACGAACAATACAGGATTAAAACATTTAAAAAAAATGAAAACTGAAAAAGTAATTTTTTAAAATTTTATAACATAAATTAATTGTTTAACCTTTAATTACATTTTGTTTTATTAATCAGATTGCATCCTACAAAACAAAATTGAATTCACTTATAAGTTCAGGGAAATGCAGTAATTCAAACTCTCATACAAGTGATACTATTTCAATTAAACAAGGAGAGAAAACGTGTACATTAAAATGTCCTACTATAGATGGGGATGACTATTGGGTCATCCAGCATTATAAAACAGAAGAAATAGCCAACGTTTCACCTCAGGAAAGGTAATGTTAAACACGAGATCTTAAATAATTGAGTATTAACATTTTTTCAATTTTAGATGGAAACATGCTGAATGTTCAATAAAAATAACAACGTCTAAACAGAAAAATAAGGATAAGGATATCAACCATAAGCTAAATTCAGTTGTGGAGAACATTCTGGATCGTTTCATGGCTGATCCACAACATAAAATGACAATTAATAAAAATTTATGAGAAAATTGAAAATCATTGAAAATATAAAAATGAATATAATTTTAAAAATATATCTGATTATATTAAAAAATGAAATATGTATCATATTTTTTAAAAATGAGAAAAGAATTAAAAATACGATATCTTAAATAAAAATTGTATTCATGAAATTGGTAAACATCTAATATTCGGTTAGACATGATCTACCTAATTTTAATTAGATAGTTGTGCAGTATATTAGATGTTTACTAATTTCATGAATAAAATTTTTATTTAAGATATCATATTTTTAATTCTTTTCTGATTGGAAAGAAAAAAAACTAATTACTTCAAAAATGACTATCTAACGATATAAATATCAATATTATGATAAACAGTATGAAAAAATTGAAAATCGATGAAAATATATTAATAAATTATAATTTTTAAAATATATCTGATTATATTAAAAATAAAATATGTATCATATTATTTTTAATGAGAAAAGAAAAAAATACTAATTACTACAAAATGATTATTTAATGATATAACTATTAATACTATTATAAACTGTATAAAAAAAAATTACAACATATTTAAAAATCGATAAAAAATATAATTAAAATATAATTTTAAAAAATATACCTGATTATATTAAAAATAAAATATGTATGTATTTAATATTAGATAGAATTATTGTAGTATGGTATACTACAAAATGACTATCTAACGATATAAATATTAATATTATGATAAACTATATGAAAAAATTGAAAATTGAAAATCGATAAAAATAATTAAATAAAATATAATTTTAAAAAATATATCTGACTATATTAAAAATAAAATATACACCGATATTTTCGTAAAAATTTACTATACGTGAACACGTTCGATAGAAGTAATAATTGTTAGTTTGTACACCGACCTAGTACGCAGATGGCAAAGTTCCAGTGACTCTTTGAGTTCCACGTTAAAACGTGTGCTACTATTATGGTTTGTAACGCATTCTAACGATTCGAATCCAAGCAATTGGTGGCTATCATGTCGTGGAATAACATATCGGTGTATTCTTTAGAGAAAAAAAATCTATGAATTTTAAAACTATGAAATGTTCTGTAGACTCTAATGACTTAAAATTTTACTGAATACATATTTATTTTTTTAAATCCTAACTTTATTATTAATTTGAAATTAAGACCAAAATAATTTCACACTAAAAATAGGTGGAAATCGCCCGCCAAACCGGAAAAATTTGGCTTCTCGAATGGAGTCAGAACATACATGCGTTTTTGTAAAAATCATACACGAAAAAAAATTTGAGAAGCCAAATGAAGCTAAAAAATACATACTTTTTTTTTGACCAAAAAAATCGTATACTAAAAAATAGGTGGAAATCGCCAGCCAAATTGGTAAAAATTTGGCTTCTCGAATGGAGCCAGAACATACATGCGTTTTTGTAAAAATAAAAAAATCATACACTAAAAAATAGTGTGTAAATTTTTTTAAAAAAAATGTTGTTTTATTTTTTACACTGTGAAATAAAGTGGAATTTAACCGCTAAACTGGTAAAAATTTGAGAAGCCAAATGAAGCTAAAAAATATATACTTTTTTTTTGAGCAAAAAAATCGTACACTAAAAAATAGGTGGAAATCGCCCGCAAAACCGGAAAAATTTGGCTTCTCAGATGGACTCAGAACATACATACGTTTTTTTGACCAAAATAATTACACACTAAAAAATAGGTAGAAATCGCCCGCCAAACCGATAAAATTTGGCTTCTCAAATGGACTCAGAACATATAAAACCATACTACTTACCAACTAATTTGTTTTAAGTGAAAAATACCAATTAATTTGTTTTAAGTGAAAAATATCAATAAATTAGTTGTAAGTGAAAAATATCAATTAATTAGTTTTAAGTGAAAAATATCAATAAATTAGTTTTAAGTGAAAAAGATCAATAAATATCAAAAGTGGGCCAGGATCGGCATATATATACTACTCGTACGTATATACCGACGTCATATTTATCGTTTTATTAATTTCTACGTAAATATTTTTATATTATGTAAATTTAATATTAATATAGATCTAACACTGTGTGTTAATTTAGTCTTATTTAAGATTCTGAGTGAAGCTAAGGATCTTATGGTTTTACAATGATGTTTATTTTTTTTTTTTATGGAAACACTTTTTCGTATAGAAATCCTTGTCCACAATTTTCGTCCAGCAACTTTATAGATTAGAAATTGGACTTGAGATGGCACTTTAGAAAGGTAATTTTTTCCAAAATATCCATAGCTAGTAAACGAGATTTTTATTGATCAGATTTTAGTTATTTAGTCATAAATCAAAAAGTATTGAAGCTAGAAACATGAAAATTTTACCCAATATTAAATACCTACTTTTTATATTGGAAAAAATGTTCAGAATAATTAGAGCACTTTTGAAAGTTTTTATCCAATATAATTTTAAATATTAGACAGAAAGTTCTGAAAATTTAATATGACCTTACTCATATACTTACTTAACTATCCTAACAAAAATTCAAAAATCGTGACTCAGGACTTTTTTATACACGTTTTAACAAATTCATATAAATTCGTATATGAATATCGACTGTTTTTACGTTAAATTTTAACTTAAAATCTATATAAAACTTTTTTGGTGTGTCCGATCACAATGAAACTTGGAATATAGATATAAAAATATATATATATATATATATATATATATATAACTAACGAGTTAAAAATTGGATATTTTATGAGGGTTTAACAACAATAAAATTCACCAAAAATTAGACAAATAACCGAAAAATACGTAAACGGTACCTATATAAGTAATATATTATATTACACTGAAGCTTTGCTCAGAATCGTTTTATACTAAAGAAATGAGTCATCATTTCTTTAAAACTTAATACACTCATCACCATTATCTTGTGCGAGGACCGAAGGGACGAAGGACGGACTTGTACCACCATCAACTCAATTACCAGCTTTTTTTTTTTTTTTTTGATAATAATTCTCAAAAATTATCAATTTATATCATTTATCAATTTGCCATAACCGTAAATTATGCAAACACGCAATTATGCAAAAATTGTAATTTCAAACACTTGTAACTTTTTTTGGTATTATTCTGGTAGAATTTTTTTTACAGATAATTGATGGAAAACTTACGGATAACGTTGTACCAAATTTACAATCATTAGTTTTGAATACTTAAAATATTATGAATTTTCTACCAAAAAATAAATTCAAATTTTCACGATTTTATACGCATTCCATAAAAATGGGAACTAACTATGCTTATAAAAAAAAAAAATTGTGAGTTACATTTGAGATTTTTTTTTATACCAATAATTTAAACTAATGAGGAACCTAGTATTAAATTTTCAAGATTTTTCGCCCAGTCAAATTTTTTGTATCCTCATTTCAAAAAAAAAACTGAGAAATGTCAAAAATTTAAATTGTCTACTTAAAGCTCAAAAATAATCAAAAGTTTTCAAAAATGATCCCACGTATAGATGATCCCAATATAAACATTTAGTGAAAATGTCGAGTATCTACAATTTTTGGTTTTTGAGTAACGACTAAATAAAAAAAATCCATTTTGTCAAAAACTGGTTTTGCACAAAAATTACCGTTTTTCCTCATAATTTTTTTATTCCCCCCCCCCCGAATTTGAACACATCATAGTAAAATCAATACATTCTTCATTTCGTTTAGAATATAAAACATATCGTTCAATACACTTAGTGATACTGCAGGCTAATATAGATTATCTCCGTTTAGAATCGTTTTTCGTGTACACATTAATTATATCAATGAACTCAAATTTAACAGACCCATAAAAGTATCGCACTCGACAACTAATTTACAGCAAAGTAGTATCTTCTTGCTTACTTGTTTTATTTTTTTTTTTTTTATACACATTTTTAGAAATGCGTTGAAAATATTCGTCGTGGTCGTCCAACTGCGGTTTCTTATGATCAAATATTATCTGTGTTAGAAGGTAATGAATACTCTGTATTTGAAATCGAAACTGGTAAATTGAAAAGATCTAATGATGAAATATGGACTAACTTAGAGACATTATTAAAAGGCAAAATAGCAGCACCAACAATTTACCTCAATTTTCTGAAAAATAGGGGTAATTTATTAAATACATTAATGGAAAAAACTGGACTATCCCAAGATGAATGTTCTTATATAAATAAAAATGTCAGTGATTCGGAATCAACAAGTGATGAATATGATATGGATGGTTTTGAAGAAGATTCTAACAAATTTAATTTTAAAATATATTTAACTTTTGATGAATTTAGACAATTGCAACCAGAAACACGGAATTATGAACGTGGTATATATACAAAATCTTATACGAGTTTAAAGCCTCATCATTGGACAAGTTTTTTTTATTCTAAAATTTGGGAAAAAAAAAATTTCCTTGCAATTATGTTTTTAAAAAATGTAGTATAAATAATAACAATAGTACATATTATTTTACATTTATGGGGATATGCAAAAATTGTCAGGCAAAAATTAATGGATGGTCTGATAGTAAACCTACTGAGGACGATCAATTTTGGGAAATTAATATTGTAGCTGATAAACCCAAAATATCTAAAAAGAACCATACAACCAAACGATATTGTAAAGGAGTTGAAAGATTGGAAATAAGTCAAAATCTTTTGCATGGCCTACCTTCGAATTGGCGACGAAAAAAGGTAAATGAAATCTGTGACTTTGGTGATAAAATACCACCACACGTATACAATGACACGGTATTAAGGTAAGCAAAAAATGAGTATAAGGCAAAACAACTTGGAATAAAGGAAACAGATCCTATTCAATCGCTAGATGTCCTTAAGCAGTCATCACAAAAAGGTTTCATACACACAATCAGTCTTAATGAATTTTTTGTGCATTATTGGTCACCATTTCAGTTAGCTGTATATAAATCAGCATATAAAAAAGGTCATTGCAAATTGGCAATTGATGCAACAGGTAGCTTAGTCAAGAAAATAAATCGACCAACAGTAGATTCTCAGCATATATTTCTATATGAAATAGTTTTACATGGTCATGGAATACAAGTATCGATTGCACAAATGTTAAGCGAAAAACACGACATGGCTACTATTCAATTTTGGTTACAAAAATGTCTAATGACGGGAGTTCCAGTCCCAAAAGAGGTAAGTTTATTTTTTTTTATCAAATTTCATTAATATAAATAATATAATATGATAATATTAATCTGAAATTAAAATTGAATTAATTAAATAATCTGAATAATTGTAACAATCATACGAAAAATGTACTTTTATTTATTATAAAGATTTTATTTTTTCAATAATTCTTTTTGAATTTGTCTTAAAAGTTTAATACATTTTTAAATTTAACTAAGAAAATATATGTTTCACTATGAATTTAAATGTATATTTTTAATAGACAACAATTTGAGTGTTTTTTGAGTTTTGATTAAATCAAATTATAAAATAATCATAGAACACATTTTATAGTTGTATACCTACTTATTATATTAGTTATTATTTTATTTGTACCATTTTCAAGAAAATAAAAAAAGGTAATTATGTTATATTTTTTAACTTTTATAAATAGATAACTAGGTATTCTTTATTATTTACTTTCCTTATTACTCATAATAATATAAAATATAGAATAGTATGTGTTATAATAAAAAAAAGTTGGCAAAAAGCTTAAACCTAATTCAAAATGTATTTTTGATAAACAATATAATAAATAACAAAATCAAATAATCACTTTGTAAAATTATTTCAGATAATTATTGATATGAGTAGAGCACTAATGGGAGCAGTAATAAGAACATTTTGTAATGGTTTGAGTATTGCTCAATATGTTGAAATTTGTTTTAAAGCATTAAACAATGAATCAGCTGAAGCCATTTCATTAAAATGCTATATAAGAAATGATATAGCACATTTAATAAACATGATATGTAGATGGAAATGTTTCCAAGCTTCGGGGCAAAAACTTTTAAAAGAATTTTTTGTTCGATGTAGTAGATTATTAATTCAAGCACGTTCGTTACATAACTTTACTCAAATTTTAACACATGTCTTAACAATAGCATATAGTCAAACAGAAAATACAGCAGAACAAAGCTTAAATTTTATCTTTCAGCTGCTTGAAGGAAAAACATTCAATGAAGAAATTCCTGAAAGTAACTATACAATATTTAACACCTGCAATGACATAACATTAGAAGAGGAAGAAGTAGAAGAACTCAATGAAATGGATGCTGCAAATAGTAATTTTCAATTACATCTAATTAATATAAATAATAATTCTATTAGAGCTGCCTCAGAAAAACAGAAACGTACCACGACAAAAATAAATGCCTACTGTCTTCCTGAATTTGGAAAAAAATTAATCAAATTATGTTCAACATTTCCTATATGGAGTAATGTCATGGTTGATGTATTTTGTTGTCCAAATATTACAGCTTCTTCAGCACCAGTGGAATGTGATTTCAATAATCTCAAAAACAGAATATTGAAAAATGAAAGTAAACCAATGAAAATTGACAGGTTTGATATTTTTAATAAATATTATTTAAAAGCATAAATACAATATTAAAAATCAACTTAAAAACATGCAATGTAGTTTTAAAGTGATATTGGTTTGTTGTATAAGGTTTGTTGTTACCCATTTAAATTCTATTAATGGCTTAATGAAAATTGCTCAAGATCAAATACAATATAAAGAAATACATTTTCATGATCAATGTAAATAAATAAATATATTTAAACTAAATTATTCTTTTTTTATTTAGTATTTAAAGTAATTAAAGTTAATATACTTGAATATTTTTCAGATGAAGTAAACACTGTAACCGAATTTAATACAAAGGATTATGTGTCATCACATAATACTGAAGCCGATGACCAAACTTCAATTTCGACAGTAAATAATAAGCAAAATATATTTCAACTGGGTAATTATGTTTACATATACACATACCTACTTATTGCATACGTACACATATACCACATACATACATAATGCTAAAGTGAATAAAAAATGCAATGTAATTGATATTTTTCAGATGAAGTAAACCCTGTTAACGAATTGAATACATTGGGTTATGTGTCATCACATAATACTGAAACCGATGACAATGATGACATAACTTCAATTTTTGGTATGAATACTAAGAAAAATACTTTTGAACTAGGTGATGATACATAACATATACATATATTGTATTCACTATATTTATTATGTATATGTATATTAAAAATAATAAAATATTTAATACTACTTCTATTTTTATAGAAAAAGCAAGTATCCATAAATTGAGTGACGTTTCAAGTACAGAATCTGATTCAAAAAAATCTAAAAGTTCTTTATTTGATGAAGAGAATTGGCGTGGAAAGGGAAACAGTAAAATATTTAAAAAGAAACGGTCTTCAAAATACTTAGACCCTTGTCCAGAGATAAGAAATATTATGAAAAAAACAAGGTTACGATCAAATAAAATGGTTCCTTTAATAAATGGCAGTATATCAACACCAATAAAAATAAAAAATAAAACAGTTATTATAAACAATACGTGTGCCTTTGATACAATTGTGTCTATAGTTTGTATTGGTTTTTACGATTTTCCAAAATATAAAAATTACATAGATAATTCAAATAGGTAATGAGTTGTTAAAATTCTGGAAGACAATAGCCATGAATGGTGCTTTAAAATCAGAATATGTTAAAAGATATGAATTATTAGATTCATATGGCTTATTAGAGGTTTCTAGTAATTCAGTTTGTGAAGTCCAGTGTTTTGATGCTCAATGCAACGTACAAAACTTATTAAAGCAATTTAGAGTATCATCAATCATAAAAACAATTAAGTGCCCTAAATGTCCAATTACAAATAATCATATAGATTTACTGAGCCCAAATATGCAAATTATTATGCAAAATGGATTTACCAGGGAATCATTAGAAACTGAATTGAACATATATTTTAAACAAAATCAAAAAGTGTGTAATATTTGTACAAACAATGTGCAATACAATACAAAACACAACCAAATATTTTTATTGAAATAGATCTAATGGGATATTATGGACAGGAGGATTGTACATTATCGTCAATTCCCACGAATTTAACAATAAACGGATGCAAGTAAGATTTTAAGACATACTATTTTACCTAATAAATAAATAAGCAAAATTATTTATATCTAGTAAATTGTTGTAATTAAAATGAAACTAATTATTAGAATAATTGCTGATAAAAAATAATATAATACGTTGGCAATCGTCGAATTTATTGGAAATAAAATAACAGATGTAAAAAGAACAGTTGGACATTACATAGCTTATATTAGAAGATTAAATCAATGGGAATTACACGACGACCTACAAAAAAAAACAAGAAAAGTGCCATCACAAAAAATTATTACTCCGCATATTCTTATATATATTACACCATAAAATATGTATCCTACAATACAAATTTGCAATTTCTACTTATACTAAATATATTCATAAAGAATTCATGACATAGTAGTATATTTTGGAGTACTAACTAAATTATCTTTGACTCCAGAGGAGGAGACCCCAGATTTAAACGATCAAAAGATCATGTATACTAAGGCCCGTTCTTACAATGTCCCGTAAAGTGACCGTAATAGTGTCGGTAAAGATTCGGTTACTTAACGGCGACTACTTCCGTTAAGTTTCGGTTACATTAGACCATTCTTACAACCTTCGGTTAACGATCGTATAACTAACTGCCAGTTTTATTATAAGTGATTCCCAAAACATCTGGAATTAACCAAATGAATTGATATACGCATGCGCAATCGTCGAATTTTCGAATTATTAATAAACAGTTGTTATCATATTATATATTATGGTGTTATTGATTCGTTCTTATCTTTTCTTTCTTTTGCGTTTTTTGAAAACGAGTTTCATAAAATGTCCAAAACAACGAAACGTACCCGATGAACCAATTTCTCTTCATTAGAGGAAACAACATTGGTTGCTCTAACAGCAAAACTCGCTCTACCGTTTTTTTTTCATGCGAAATTTTTTATAAATTCTTCTTCGTCGAACAATTCCATGTAATTATCCCTCGTACGAAAATTTTTAGTTTTCCGAAGGGCTACATTGAAATTTGTAACATCACTTTCAAAATCGGACAAATCTTCTTCGCCAAGTAACAGAGAATTATGTACAGCCCTAGACAATATTAAATTTACGTTGAAAACTTGAAACACAAAATCGTCGACGAATATTATAGTAAGATGCACGAATGATCCATGGGAAAAAAAGATAATCAAAATTCAAATCAACATTACAGAATATTTCTACTGATAACTTAGCACATAACCGAAAGATTATGGTTTAACGGGAAGATAACCGATAGAATTCTGCCGGTTATCAATCCGACCGTAAAGTAACCATTTAACGGAAACATTACGGACACTAATCACCTAACCGGAGATTGTAAGAACCGACTGTCCGTAAAATATTTGACTAACCGCCGGTTAGCGTTAATCGACACTTTACCGGACATTGTAAGAACCGGCCTAAGTATGATTAAAAATATAAAAATAAAAATATAATGATTATAAATCATAATAAATAATTTAATAATAATAATAATTTATATGGGTAATAATTTAAAAGTTGTAGACTTATTTTGTATGATACAGAAATAATTTTTGACCTATAGTCGACGACTCGGTAAAAATTAATCAGAAGTATAATTTTCTCATAAACTATTAAATTAACTGTTTAATTTGAATTTTTAGCTACCTACTGATAAGCAATAATTGAAGTGAACACTAAATTGATAAATCAAACAGATACAAATCTGGTTAAAATGTCATGATAATGTTCCAGCAGTAAACGCAGAACACTATATTGGTATTAGGACATGTTCTGTCAGCATTTTGATGCTAACACAAAAAAAATCGACGCGAAAATATTTTGGAGTACCAACTAAATTATCTTTAACCCACAGTCATTCATCAATCGTAGAAAAAATACGTATATTATGTAAAATAACCACATCGTTTTTTTTAATAAATTGTTTCATATTTCCAAAACTATTAATAAAGGTCAAAATTCAAGGGAAATGCAATTTTTTTCGAGTTAAAAAGATTTTAAATCGTTCGTACCATGTACGTATTATAGTTTTTATAGTTATTAATTATTACATAGTATAGGTATAAATATAATTACAGTTATTGTTATTAATATTATTATTTTAAAACTATTACTAAAAAAATGTAAGAAAAAGGGCGTATAATGTGGCCACTTACAATAAATAATTTGTTAGGTATGTTAGCTCTGACTTAGAGTTTTATAAAAGTTATCTGTGATTATCCATCTATATTCGGGACACAGAATCTTCAAGTTATTTTAAGATTTTCTATCGATTAATTGAGGTTTTCGACAGGGAACGGCATTTATTTCATCATATCGACGTTTCTCTGTATATAATACAATTGGTTACATTATACATACAATGCATAGTAACTAAAACGTAATACAAAACTTAATAAGTCACGTTCAATAATATAAATATATCAAAAGCAACATGTAAATAAATAAATTGTGCACAGAACACAATTTAAGTAGGTATCCATAAAGTATTTATATTATTTGATGTACCTATGTAATTTTAGGTAAAATTAGAAAAGATCTATATTTTACGGACCACAAACTCTAAAACGAAACGATAAGGGTCATAGAAAAATCCAAAACGGTCCTAGCAAAATCCAAAAATGTCTTAGCAAAATCTAGCAAATTCAACTGGATAATTGTACATAACTTTTTTTGAAATCGGACAATGTGCCGGTGCTGACGCCAAATTTTGAACCTCCCCTGTGGGCGCCAGGGGTCCTAGCAAAATCCAAAAATGTCCTAGCAAAATCTAGCAAATTCAACTGGATAATTGTACATAACTTTTTTTGAAATCGGACAATTTGCCGGTGCGCCCGAAAAGATAGCACCGGCATGTTTGTTTTTGGATTTGTAAAGTTTAGGGGCCCTAACAAAATCCAAAAATCCCCTAGCAAAATCTATCAAATTCTTAGCAAATTTTTGATACCATTTTCATAATGTGCCGGTGCCAACTTGATGGACATCTGCATTACCCATATTATAATGATAAAGAGCATACACTAGTAGGTAATATTCAACTAATTGATGTTATGAGAACATTAAAATCTAAAGCAACAAAACTATTCAACAAATAGCCATCATATACAAAAGTGAATGCTTGCAAAAATATGTTATGTCCTAATTTTATGACTGTAGAAATATACCCAGTCCTTTCGTTGTCTGCTTTTGATGGTTACATAAATGTACAAGAAGAAATTCAAAAATACTTTTGAACTGAAGAAATAGACTGTGTTGAATGTCCGTCAAGAAGGAAACACACATTCAATGCAAAATCCCATATATTGATTCAGCTTATTTCAGTTCCAAAAGGTAAAATAAATTTACAACCCGTCGTTGCCGGGTTGAAGTATATATATGTATGTAACCTGGCAAGATTACATTTTGTTAAATAAATTGAAATTTAAATTAATTAAGATTTTTTAAATAATATTTTATACATATTAATTTAGTTTTTAAGATAATAACTATTATCATAACCTATTCTATAAGTTATAGCTTTTGGCGGCCGAAGCTTTGTTCACGATAAATTTTAGCACTGAAGGTTCAAAATAAATATTTTACTGATAGTTTTTCAATATGTTATCTACAAAACTTCTTTGTAGGCAATGTTCTTCACTGATCTATTAGTAGGCGACAAAATCACCAAGCTACTGGGTGAGCTTACGCGTGAGCAAACTACGTAGAACTGCCCATGTGAAAAACAGTTTTCTCTCAAATCTATTCCTGCAAATTTAAGAGTTAGGCCTTGAGACTTGTTTATAGTCATTGCAAAACAGACTCTGAGGGAAAACTGTAATCGTTTAAATTCGAACGGATGATTACTCGGAATTAAAGGGATTCGTGGTACAAACACAGTTTCCCCTTTAGCACATCTAGTTAAAATTGTGGCTTCTACTATATTGCGATGTAAAGCTTTGACTTTAAGCCTGGTCCCATTGCACAGTTTAGGAGGTTTCAAATTTCACAACAACATAATAGGTGTGCCCATACGCAGAATAAGCCTATGATATGCCATACCGGGTGGTTTCAATGAATTTAAAAATTCAACCGGATAATTAGTTGCATCGTCCATGTTTACCACCGTATCTATCGAAGTATATACTTTTTCATCCCCTTCAAAAGAAATCAGCAGTGTATCATTGATAGCCGCTGCTAGGTCATTTTTTGGAGTGAGTATAGCAAGTTCACACAACCATTCCATAGGCTTATCATGAATATGAGCAATATCTGGATAAATTTTTGATATTAAATCCTGAACCGTAGTTACAACTGTGCACACATTTTCTGGGATAGTTATCATTTCATCAAACGATGGATGATCACCATTGCCAACTTCAAGTAAAAGATCTGCAAATCTACCAGCAAACTTTTCCTCTCGCAAGTATACCCTCTCATTTTATGACAGTTTGAGTATATTAATCTGAGGCCATAAAGTAGATCTTTTAAGACATGACTTGACTTCATCAGTTCTGGTCCCTTTTGGTACTACTGGTAGAGTTTACCTAAAGTCTCCAGTCAGTAAAACCGTTACACAACCCATTAACCTTTTATTTCCCCTTATATCCTTTAGAGATTTATTTAAAGCCTCAACACCACCCTTATGTGCCATTGTAATTTCGTCCCACACTATTAATTTTGTATCTTTTAAAACTTCCGGAAAATTACTTTGTTTTGATATAGGTATAACAAAAGGGAGTAACCGAAGTTGTTAGATTGAGTGGTAATTTGAAGGTAGCATGGGCCGTTCGACCGCCCTCGACCAGTGTAGCTGCAATTCCAGAAGATGCTACAGCTAAGGAATTGTCTCGAATACTTCTAACTTTCGCTAAAATTAAATTGATTACGAAAGTTTTTCCAGTTCCATCTGGAGCATCTAAAAAGAATATTCGACCAATCTTATCGATGTGGTTAATTAACGATGTATTAAATATACTACGCACTACCATGTCAGATTAGAATTGTAGTAGACCACAGACGTACAGCATTTACACAACAGGCGAGCACGACGTGTGAAAGATAAGTGAAACTTCGGTTCACGTCTTCACCAGTCACGACTGTACGCCAAGCACAGCTACTCTGCGCTGTCAGTAGGGACGTTGCGATACTATCGATTGCGATACTTGTATCTTTCGATACAAGTACATTTGGTATCGATACCATGGTTTTGATACATTACTCATATCGATAAAAAAAGTACTGGTATCGAATCATTAATTTACCGTCATATCACACCGGCTTCTACTAGTTATTTCTATTTTCGAAAAATACCACAGACCTACAGAACATAGTCCACAAATCACAATGCAAAAGTAATACCAATTGCATCTATAATAAATAATATCAAAATTTAATTCCATAAGGAATTTGTTTGAAATATCTTCTTTTTATTCGATACTCTCGATACTTAATTGTTACTTTTGGTTATAATAATACAACAAAAATGATAGGGTATAGTATAGTCATTTTTGTTATTTTCATAACATAATTTTTATTTTATTAGCCTAAACTCGGATACCATAACATGTAAATTATTATATTATTATAATTTTTCATTCGATACTTTGATACGATACCTATTCATATCAGTAATTTTGTTTCGATACTTTACTCATATGAGTATTTTGATTCGATTCGATACCAAGTAAAAGTATCGATACTTTTCTTTCGATATCAGGTCCCTAGCTGTCAGTTACGACGATGGTTGCACGTCATTGCACGTTGCTGTTCGTACACGTATGTATTGTAACATGCATATTATTATTATTACTATTGAATAATATTAATACGCATGTTTTCGAGAGCCAAGTACATTTAAAGATGTAATATGATCACGCACTGGCCAACACTCCCGTTAAGGTCTTCCAAAAACGCACAATAATATATTTTATATAAAAATAACTAAATGTACTGGGCAAAAGGTCAAAATAGGCTTTACTCGGAATCACAGATTACAAAGGACGTTCTGCCCTTCACACACGGAGAAGTTGCCAATTCAGCCATCGAGCACAAATAACCAGTAGGCAATTAAGAACACGGCCTATGACGCACATGGACTTCGCCATAGGAGAATGGGCACTTCGGCTGCCTATATAACAGCCTCCGGGAGACACCGGGAGACAGACGTGTCTAGCTATCAGTCAAAGCCCTTCGGAGTTCTGTCTTGATATTTGTCACGTACACATAAGTTATAAATTGTAATCTTGCTTGTCATTATTGTCTATCATAAAGTTGTAAAGTGAATTAAATTAAAAGTGTTTAAAATTATTCAATTGTCTACCATATTATTCTAACTCATACAACCTCAAGAGTACGATAGGTACCTGTTTTCATTGGGTACCACGTAACAGTGGCGCTGCGGACATCTTCGATACCTGTGGGCTGAAAACTAAAATATTTTTTTTTTCTAAAATAAAAATTTGTTGGAAAAACTGATCAACTTTTCCTACAAATTCAACTACAAATTCAATTTAATTACAACTTCAATCAACATTTACTTTTCAACTTCAATCAACACCTACTTTTCACCTTCAATCAACACGCACTTTTCAACTACAATCAACATCTTCTATCAATTCACAATCAAAACATGACGACACCAAGAGTAATCTCTGTGTAAGCATAAAATTACTAATATTATAATTTAAGTAACAATCAAGTCAAAGTGTACACTTTAAAACATCATACCATGGTATATTACATATGAGCTGTAATAAGGAATTATTTTGAGAATTTATTATTGAGAATTTATTATTGAGAATTATTATTGAGAATTATTATTGCGATTTATTTATGAGTTTTTATTATTGAGAATTATTGAGAATTATTGTTGCGATTTATTTATGAGAATTATTATTGAAAAATATTATTACGAATTATTTATGAATTTTTATTGAGAATTATTGAGATTTATTATTGATATTTATTTGCGCGTTTTATTATTACTAAAAGATTTTAAAAACAACACCCTTTAAAATCGCTATTATTAAAATTATTATTGAGAATATAAATTTATTATTGAATGATTGAGAATTATTATTGAATTATCGCATATTATTTTATTATCGCAGATTATTTTATTATTATGAATTATTATTGAATTTTATTATCGCAAATTTACTATGTTAAACTAACATAAAATATTACAACTCATATGTATAAAAACGACATTACTGATTTAAATGACACGTCTCCTCTAGAACTAGCTACTCTAGAGTCATCACCAACTAACAACTCCAAAGAAGGCACCCCTGATTTAAACGTAACACCACACGATTTGAGCATAAAAGAAAAATTAAAAAGAGAACATAGAATAAAAGAACTCGAAAGCGATTTATTAATTAGCCCACCACGAATAGTAACTAGGAGCAAAGGCCCAATAGAACATATATTTCTAAAATCACCTAAAAGAAATAAAAGAAACGATAATAATATGTCTACTCCATTAACTAACCCAGAACATCTCGAAACTACTATGCCAGTAGACAAAGCTTTTAAATTTATTCCATATTGTTCGGGAGAAGAAAATTTAACACAATTTATAAACGCATGTGACATTGCAGTAAATTCGGTAGATAGACATAACGTACCTTTATTAATACGATACTTATTAACCAAACTCTCGGGAAAACCAGCCGAATATTTAAAATATAAAGACAACAGTAAATGGATATTTATTAAACAAAATTTAGAGGAATCATTCGCTTCCCACTACTCCATAAACGCGTTACAATTACAAATAAACTCCATTAAAATGAACAACGGCGAAACAGTTAAATCATACACCGATAGGCTAGAAAAATTATATTTCCAACTCACTAATATATGTACTGCAGGAAAAAACGAAAGCGATGCAAAAGCTATAAAACAAACACTAACCGAACAAACCTTAGCAGTATACATTAAAGGATTAATTAAACCGATTAGAAACACAGTACGCACTAGAGACCCAAAAACACTTGACCAAGCAAAAGCAATTGCTATACAGGAAGAGTTAGAACTAGCAGAAGAAACAACTAGAGATAACTTAATCGATGGTTTAACACGAAACACAGAAAACAATTTAAATATATCACCTAATCAAAATTATAATAATAATTACACACAACAGCGTAATCAAAATCAAAGAAACTTTAATCCGAGACTAAATAATAACAATAACAATAATAATCGCGAATTTTATAATAAAAATGCGCAACAACAATTTAATAATCATAATTATAATAATCAACCGCAAAATCCTTACAGAAATAATAACGCATCACAACAGAATTATAACAGAAACTACAATACTAATAATAATAATAGACCTCAGCAAAATTATAATAACCATAATAATAATAATAATAATCGAAATAATTATCCACCACAAAACTATAACAGAAGAAACGGTCGGTTTAATCAAAGTAATCACAATCAAAGTTCAACTAATTATCATCCACCGCCTCATCATAATGAACGGAGTAACAATAATAACAACAGTAGGCCTCCCATACGTAATAATTATAACGAAATGTGTTCTTACTGTGGCAAACGCGGTCACAATATGGACATATGCTATTCAAGACAAAATGACGCCGCACGTCAAAATTCTAATTCGGGAAACGCCACACCGTACTCGCAACGCGCGCCGCGTACGGTACAACAAATTCAATGCGCGACCGACAATTACGACGAACAGATAATAGACGAACAGTGCGAAACTGTTTCCACATTCTATCAACAATAATTGATAATCATATTACGTGTAAATCGAATGCATGTAACATCGACGAGTTACATCTACTCGTTGACACTGGTGCAGATATAAACATAATTAAATTACAATATCTAAATAACAATTTATTCATCGACGAAACTAACAAAATTCTTATACGCGGTATTAGCCAACAATTAATACGAACAATAGGTCGAATTAATATACCAATTATAATTAACGACAAACAGATAAATATAACCTTCGAAGTAGTAGGCCCACAATTCCCTATATTAAAACACGGGATATTAGGAAGAGCATTTTTAGTAGAATCAAAAGCAATAATAGACATCGCAAATAATACATTGGTTTTAACAAATCATGAAACTAACACAACGATAAAAAATTGCTATAATATAAACGCACGATCAGAGACCATAATTAAAATTCCAATTACAGACACCAAAGTCCATAATAACTGCATTCTAATTAAAAAACAAGAACTATCAAAAGATTTATATTGTAGCGAAAGTTTAACAAATGTAGAAAATGGTTACGCTTTAATCAGCATTTTAAATATATCCGAAACAAATAAACACATTACCGATTCAGAAATAAATAAATTAATATATAACAACGAAAACGAATACGAATTATTATCATTCAATATAGAAAACGATAATTTAAATAGACTCGATAAAATAAAGAAACTCTTAAAAACGAATCATATGACGATAACCGAACGTGAAACAATTATTAATTTATGCGATAAATATTCAGACGTATTCTATCTCGAAGGAGATAAATTAACATGTACAAATACAATAGAACATTCAATTAAATTAAAACCCGACGCTAAAGTACCAATACATCAAAGACAATTTCGACTTCCATTTGCGCAACAAACCGAAATAAATAAACAGATAAATAAAATGTTAGATAACGACATAATACAACCATCGTTAAGCGGTTTAAACGCACCACTCATTCTCGTGAAGAAAAAACTAGATAATTCAGGCGAACAAAAATATAGAATCGTCGTCGATTTTAGTAAATTAAACGACGCCACTATAGACGAAGTATTCCCACTACCAAACATTAACGAAATTTTAGATAGACTTGGTAATTGTACCATGTTTTCCGTAATAGATTTAACACAAGGATTTTATCAAATACCATTATCAAAAGATTCTCGCGAATTCACAGCTTTTAGTACACTAGAAGGACACTGGGAATTCAAACGTATGACAATGGGTATGAAACAAAGTCCCGCAATTTTTCAAAAATTAATGACAAACGTTCTTTCTGGACTCACACCATTAAAAGTAGTAGTTTATTTAGACGACATACTAATTTTCTCTCGTTCTCTAATTGAACACGAAAATAAATTATCTGAAGTCTTCGATAGACTACGCTTAAATAATTTAAAAATAGAACCAAATAAATGTAACTTTTTACAACGAGAAATCTTATATTTAGGACATAAAATTACAAGCGAAGGAATTAAACCAGACGAAACAAAAATTAAAGCAGTTCTTAATTACCCCCCTCCTAAAAACGTAAAACAAATTAAATCATTCCTTGGATTAAGTGGATATTATAGGAAATTTATACAAAATTACAGCGCTATAGCTAAACCATTAACAACATTATTATGTAAAGACGTAAAATTTAATTGGACAGAAGAATGTCAAAGGTCATTTAATACACTACGAACAGCTTTATGTACACAACCAATACTAAAATACCCAGACTTTGAAAAGAAATTTTATCTAACAACTGACGCATCAGGACAAGCGCTTGGCGCTATACTATCACAAATACACGACGGAAAAGATTTCCCTGTAGGCTACGCAAGTAGAACATTAAATAAAGCCGAAAGTCACTACTCAACTATCGAAACTGAACTTTTAGGAATTATTTTTGGAGTAAAATTTTTTAAACATTATTTAATGGACACGCATTTCATTATCATAACCGATCATAAACCATTAGTTTACTTAATGAATCTAAAAAATCCTTTATCTAGACTAGCTAGATGGAAATACTATTTATTAGAATATAATTTTTCAATTCAATATAAAGCAGGTTCCACAAACAAAGCAGATGCTCTCACTAGAATGTATAATATAAATGAAATAAAAGAAAATACTTACGAAAATTTTATAAAAGATATAAGCACGAAATTAATTACAAATAATAATATAAAAGAAACATCAGACAATTTATTAGATATTCATCCGGAATATCACATCGTTTCAGAAATATCGAAACATTATAATTTCAAAACAGGAATTAATTACCAAATTAAACAAAAATTCGGAATAAATCAATCAATTCCTAACGCTACATCAATCGGCGAAATACGCTACTTTAAAAACAACAACCGATTTATAATATTTATGATAACGAAAAACCGAGATAAACAACCAACAACGTATGAAAACATGTACGTTGCACTAGCGAACTTGAAACAATTTTGTATAGACAACAATATAAACAAACTCGTTATGAATAAATTAAGACAATCAGACAATTTAAAATACGACACCATTAGGTCAATGTTACGGTACATCTTTCGTAAAACAGACATAGAAATACACATATGCGCATACAATAACTATACCCAGGAACAAAAATCCGAAATTCTAAAACAATTTCACAATTCCCTAATTGGAGGACATTTAGGTATTAATAAAACACTTAAAAGATTAAAACACAATCACAATTGGATAGGCATGCGGAAAGACGTAGAACATTTCGTTAAAAACTGTACTTCATGCCAGAAAAATAAAGTTTCTAACAAACACACCAGACAACCACTTGCTATTACAAGTACCGCCTCTTCTCCATTCGAAAAAATATTTTTAGACATAGTAGGACCATTACCTACCACAACCAACGGGAATAATTACATACTAACCATGATGTGCGACCTCACCAAATACTCAGTCGGCACACCAATACCAAACCATACAGCAAACACGGTAGCTGAAGCATTTGTTATTCATTTTGTCACAACTCACTCCATACCAAACGAAATTGTAACAGACCAAGGCACAGAGTTTTTAAGTAAAACATTTACCGAAGTATGCAAATTATTAAAAATAAATAAAATACATACCACCCCATTTAGACCACAATCAAATGGAACGCTAGAAAGAAGTCATCGGACTTTAGGCGAATATTTACGACATTATGTTAATAAAAACTTAGACAATTGGGATACTTTATTACCATACGCATTTTTCACTTACATTTCGACAGAACACTCTGTAACAAAATATCAACCTTACGAACTACTTTACGGGAAAAGATTAGAAATCCCCATTAAACTAAAATCGGAACCAGAACCACGTTATAATTATGACGATTATTTATATGAAATGAAATTACACATGCAAGAAGCACATAAAATAGCTCGCGAACGCTTGATAATAAATAAACATAAAACAAAGGAACGATATGATCTAAACGAAAATCCATTAGACATAAACATCGGCGATTACGTTTTATTAAAACAAAACGCACATAGAACCAAGTTAGAACCACTTTGGTTAGGACCATACGAAGTCCTCGAAATCATAAACGATCATAATATTAGTATTAAGAAGGGTCGTAAGACTATAACAGTTCATAAAAACAATGTAAAGAAATACTTTACAGATCTAACAAATTAAACCATAAACATAACGTTATTATTCACATAATTATTTTACTTATAACTATTAACATAATTATATATTATTTATTATTACAGTGTTATGTTATTATTTATTACTATTATTAATATAATTATTTATTTCGCACGATTATTTTCAGATAAGCATTGAAATTCCAAATTCCATAAATTTTGCATATTCATTTTTAACCAAGATTTAATATCATTAAATAATACAATCAATCATACTATCATAGAATACATAAACAATGACTTCAATAAAACAACAACAATTTTTAATTAATTTATATCAAACCATTTTTAAACACAATCATGATAACCATTACGAAAACGGTAGGCCACGCATGTCATGTTTAAAACATCACATGGACATAGCAAACATGAAATTATATGAACCATTTTCGCCACAGGAAATGCCCGAACTTTACACGCTCGTGAAAAGCATACTATCTAAATATGACAAATACAATAAACCATGTATGTCTATCGCCATGGCCATAGACATCATGATAGAAAACGATACAATAGACGTCATGCAACTATATCAAGCCTAATAATAAAAATTAATTTCCCAAACTTTAATTAGGTACTCATTATCAAGCATATTACTAATTATTTAATTTCAACATCAAATATTTAAATTTCTCCAGATATCTTATCACAATCTTAACAAGCATTCAAGCATATGAAGCAGATATTCCAAAACATAGTACGACAATTACCAATTCCACAATCTATAACATTTTTCAAAATCAATCACCAACAAATTATATAATATTACTCACAATTTTTGTGATAACTTTAGTTTTATTATTATACCTTATAATTAAATGTTTAAATTACAAACAACACATTAGTCCAACAATAAAACCAGCTTCTATACAACCAACTGCACCTATCAAATTTTAATAACATGTGACTACAAATAACTTCATTTATTATTTCCAGGTAATATCAATCAATATCATTCTTTATTAAATATATTAAAAGTCACATATCAAACATGACACAAAACAGAGACAAAATTTTCATGACAATTCTAGAAAACGAAATAAGAAATAATTTATATAACGATCCAATGAACGTTTTCCGCTCATTTTCAACGCATTTAATAATAGCCAATCGAAAAATGGAAATAAAATATACCCAAAACGAACTAATCGAAATAAAACATAATCTAATTGACGCAGTAAGGGAATTCACTACCTGTAACGAAGACAATGTATGTTATGGGTTCATTAGTTTAGTAGAATGGTTTGAAAATCCGGAAATTTTTATGTAAAATAATAATAAAATAATATAAAAAAAATAATTAAAACAATTAATTTATCCTTAAAATGTAGCTTAATTAAAAAAAAAAAAAAAAAAAAAAAAATAGATATTAAACTTATTTATCCTAACTTAATAAAATAATTTAATCCAATACTGGAACAAGAAGAAACGTCCTCATCAAATACCAAAGGAGCCTATATCCTACTTGAGAGTGATCGTAATCCACCAATAACCAACAGAAATGAAAAAATAATAATATATATACTAGGTAAATTATTATTCTTTTTAGAAAACTTAATTATACGTTAATTATAGATTATTGGCGATAACGGTGACGGTACAGGCAGAAGACCCAGATTTCTCAGCATATTATACAATAAAGCAATTTGAACACAAAGGCCCATCATTTTATTTTGAAAACTATGGACCAACAAGACTTATTGGAGGACACTACAGAATGATAACATATTTATCACTAGATGAATATAACAAGAAGCACGAGACACTGGGAGAAAGAATTAGTAACTTGACAACAGCATGCAACGAAGCAACCAAATCTCTACTATGCGCAAAATACCAAAATGTTCTTACACACTTATATGACGAAATATCCGATCAAAGAGACAAAATGTACATATCATTAGGAAAATCAAACGTTTACGATCACGAAGAAGAAGAAGAAACCCATAGTCGACGTAAACGAGGACTAATGAACTTTATGGGATCCGGAATGCACTACCTATTCGGAGTATGCGACGACGAATGCAGCACGAAGACATCAGAAGCAATCGAACGCACAGAAAAAGCTGGAACCAATGTTCTACATATAGCAAAACAACAAACAACTGTCCTAAAAGCAACAATACAACATATAGAAAAAACAGTTAACCAATCACAAGCACTTTATGCAGAACTCAAAGAAACTGAATCAGAATTCATAAACAATCTAAAATTATTAGGAAATGCAACAGAACGCGTAATGCAAGTGTTACAATCAAACGAATTACAAAATATATACACTTTATTAATAAATCAGTATGCTTACGAAACGGCCACACTAAATCAAATAGTGATAGCCGCCAGAAGCGGAATTATTCATTCAAGTTTAATGACAGTACAAGACATCGCAAAAGCAGTAAGAAGCATCAAAAACAGATTCATACCAAGAAAACTAGAAATACCAATGGGCACCAGACCTTCAGAAGTATATGAACTACAGAAAATAACAAAAATGACGGTATTCTACGGAAACAATAAAATAGTGTTCATAACTAAAATACCATTAGTAACTGACACGGAACTAACAACTTTCAGTACCATACCGATACCAAAAAGAGCAGACACAGATAACCTTATTGTCATTGATTCATCAACCCCATACGTTGCCATTACCAAAGATAGAAGGGAATTCACCACATTTACGGTAGAGCAAATGAGCCAATGCACAGAAACAGACATATATCGAATATGCACAACAGACCAGCCAATCCTACAAAACGATCACGTCGCACCATGTGAAATTTTTCTATTCACTGAACCTAACAAAACAGAAGAAAATGATAAGAGATGTACACAACGAACATTCAAATCTAGACGAGGAATTTATCATAAATTGAAATTCACAAATGAATGGCTTTACACAGTCTACAACGATCGATTGGTAATAACATGTAATAATTTTTCAAATCCACGAATACAAAGCATAAGAGGGGAAGGAATAATACACATAAAAGATAAGTCTTGCCAAATTCAATCCATCAGCGCAATTTTAATACCTGAGGAAGAATTATCTACTAAAACATATGAAAATTTTATACCAAAGACTGATATGTCAGCACTATTCACAACACTTCCGAACAACACAAAAACCTTGTTAACGGATATCAAACAAATGGGTATACATACAAACATTAAACTTACAGATCTACACAAAGTAACAAAATCCCTCGACGAAATAGAAGCCCAAGTAGACGCAGAATTAGATAGAGAAAACAATTACAAACAATTAAAACATAACAGTTACACTCTTTATATAACAATCGGAATTTCAATAATCATGATAATCATAATAATCATAGTGTTATGCACAAGACGAACAAAGAGGAACAGTCTATCTTACCCGGCAGGGATAATAAATTCAGCATATTTACAACCAGCCCTCCCAATGTCAACATTCGTATCGTCCAACGCTGTGATAAGACCTGTAGAACCGCCATCGCCACGATAATCATATATATATATAAACTTACATAAAAATTAGTATAACGTAATACGTAATAAATTAATAATTTTTAATATAAAATTAATCATTTAATTAATCTTATCATATTTATTTTCTAGTTCTAATCTAAAATTCGTAGTCATAGACTTCGAATTTTCCCCTTTGCCGCATGGAGATTGGGTCCTAGTCACAGGAGCCATGTGCAACAGCCTTGACAAATACCAACCCACAAGGTTGGTAGGGAACCCAATCATTCTCCCAAAACACGGAACACCAATCACCTACCAGGAAGAACACCACAAGCGAGTTCACAATTTCGCTTACAATGTCTTCACATTAAAGAAGAAACGCCCAGAGTTGACGACACTTATTACTCGACAAATATGTGAAGCGGTCAGCTTCACTGCCACTCACAAAACGTCTACTCTAACCCGCTCGCGAATACATACGTATTTGCATGCGGACGGCAAAACTCCTTGTGTTGTGTTCTGGAATGGTAACACAGATAAAACCATACTAGACAGGCTAGGTTTAAAACATATTAAAAAGTATCTGGACATAACTACTGTGCACCATCGTAACGATGACACCTATGACCTCGTCTTGCGTGATATGAATTGTAACAATCGGGTAATGTTCACGATACCCATTGGACATTTTGAAAAAGTAAATGGTGGTATGTTGAACTTACTCGAGTGTCACAATTTGATATGTGGACAAAGTCATGAGGGGGCCGCAGAATGTCATGATCCAGTTACAGACGTAATTTACACAAAATGCATTTTTAATTATATCCTTAAAATAACTAAACCTAGTAAAATTTACACATACTGTAGCGGTAAAAAGATTCGAAAGAGAGGAAAGAAAAAGCCTAGGAAAGAAATTAGAAAAAAAATTAGAAAAGAGAAAAAGGGAAAAATATTAAAAGATAATAAAAATTCCTTAGATAGTCGCAATAATTAAACTAGTAACAATAAATTCCACATAAATCCCACACAATTAAATCATAAATATTACTAACCCTTATCTTAAATTATATAAATTATAATATTATTTTATCATTACCAACACATATTTTAAATTATATAAACTATTATATTATCTTATTATCATTATTTTATTATAACTAATACATATTTTAAATTATATAAATTATTATACTATTTTATCATCATTATTTCATTATTACTAACACGTATTTTAAATTATATAATTATTGTAAAACCAAGTAAACTTGTTAATTAACATTAGCATTAAGATTATAACTATACCAATTGTAAACACTGAAACGTTTAAATCACTATGAAAACAATTTTTGTAAGGAATGACTTAAATAATTTTGTCAACCCAAAATTATTTCTTTAGCGGGGAGGTGTAACATGCATATTATTATTATTACTATTGAATAATATTAATACGCATGTTTTCGAGAGCCAAGTACATTTAAAGATGTAATATGATCACGCACTGGCCAACACTCCCGTTAAGGTCTTCCAAAAACGCACAATAATATATTTTATATAAAAATAACTAAATGTACTGGGCAAAAGGTCAAAATAGGCTTTACTCGGAATCAGAGATTACAAAGGACGTTCTGCCCTTCACACACGGAGAAGTTGCCAATTCAGCCATCGAGCACAAATAACCAGTAGGCAATTAAGAACACGGCCTATGACGCACATGGACTTCGCCATAGGAGAATGGGCACTTCGGCTGCCTATATAACAGCCTCCGGGAGACACCGGGAGACAGACGTGTCTAGCTATCAGTCAAAGCCCTTCGGAGTTCTGTCTTGATATTTGTCACGTGCACATAAGTTATAAATTGTAATCTTGCTTGTCATTATTGTCTATCATAAAGTTGTAAAGTGAATTAAATTAAAAGTGTTTAAAATTATTCAATTGTCTACCATATTATTCTAACTCATACAACCTCAAGAGTACGATAGGTACCTGTTTTCATTGGGTACCACGTAACAGTATGTACGAAAAGTGTTGGGGAAAGATATGGGATGGTTGGCGATGGGTTTATTACGACTGAAGTATTATATTTCCGTACTTTTATCATGAAAACGACAACGCTAACGACGCGATATTATAATACGCAATAATACCCCGAAATCGCTGTAAAGCAAGATGAAGTTTTGTATAATTGAGTTAGTCGGTGTTTTCTATACAACTCATAAATAATAATAAAGCCACGGAACAATCCATATCTACACGCTGATAAAATACACACACAAAAAAAAAGGTCAGAGTACAGGTAGATGGAAATCCTCTGGCTACGTTCAGACGACCATATTTTTCTCGTACACCGTATACGGGATTTTATCGAATAGAGCAATGGCAGCAAGTGTTATATTTGTACGTTCACACGAAGCCCATGCGGGAAAATCCCGGATTCGTGAAATAATTTTTTCCGTATACTGTAGGAACTTGTTACTATGATTCGATAAATCTCGAATGTATTTTTATCGTATACATGATTAGTAGCGCTTATCGTTATATCGTGTCGTTCACACGAACAAATTTTCATCGAATTCGTTCATTACGTCGTGTTTTCGATTTTCGAATTATTATTATTTAAGCTGTTCAAGATGGAAGACGATAATATTTCAACAGAATTATTTATTTCACTAATTGAAGAACGTCCTAATTTATGGGATAAGTCATTGGACATGTATAAAAATAAATTTGCCACACAAAATTCTTGGAGAGAAATTTTAATAAATATTTATCTAGGCTTCGAAACTTGGGAAGAAAAAAAAAGACAAGCGATAGTTGAAGATTTTTTTTACGTTCATCTAAGTAGGTTCCTCCGAAGGGTCGTAATAGATTACTGTGAAGAGCAAATGCTTCGTCTCCTACCAGTACAAATGGTACACTCTCTCCGGATTCCGTAAGTGACAGGGGGTCAGGGGGTCGATTCTTGAACTCGTCCGACATTATGTCAGGGGCGGACTGGCCCGGTCGGCCGGTCGGCTATTGCCGACTGGCCTATCACCCGTATAATTATGTTTGGCCTCAATGCTTTGATCTCTATTTTTCCAGTAAAGTTATAATATAGTCAATAGCATTCATATACTATTTATTACTAGAATATTATGAGTTTATTAATGGTTTGTTTGTGATTAGGTACCTTTGATTTTTGTTATCTACAACACAACACTTATTTTACAAACGATGGTTTGTTGGTACAGCGTAGCTAATTTTAGAACAGATAAAACGGATTACAATATTTTACAGTCGATAAAAAACGGGGAAAGTATAACTGATAAGTGATTAACCTAACAAATAGTTTTATTAATATAATACTTTTACTTTATTTTACCATTGTCCATAGCTCTTCAGTCTCCACACCGACACAGCGACACCGGACACGTAAAGTATATACGAAGTGAATAAATCCGAATACTTTATATTTGAAGATTTATTGCAACCAGTAGGTAGGTAAGTTAAATAGTCACATATTTATTCATTTCAATTGAATGCATTCGTTCCAAACCCTACACTAAACACACGGGCGTTATTTTAACGCACGATATTTCTCATGTTTTTATAGCTATCTATCCGAAGGTGCTTCTATTTTAATTTTTGAAGGAAGAGGAAATTATAAATTTTTTAATTTTTAACTTTATAAAACGATAGGAATACATTTAGGTACTTTAACACGTTCAATGCCACGGCCTATTCGGCGTGCGTTACCGCGTACGAATTTCCGCCCGATCGATTATTGTAGTATATGTTATTTGTCATATATTTCTGTTACACCCTGTATATCATTTTAGAACCTACACATATAATATTTTCTTATACTTTATAACATAATATTATTTAATATATTATACTATTTGTATTGTAGTTTAATTTTATATTGTCGATAAACTGCTGCATAGATACATGTATAATATCATTGAAAAAACTATATAAATATGTTTGCATAAATACAATTATTAATATTATATCTAGTTTTATTCAACTTAACATAGGAAAAGAAGCACGAGAAGCTGTATTTTTTAGTCTTCTTGTGGATTCGTCTCAAGACGTAAGTGTAACAGACCAGCTAGCTATTTGCATTCGGTATGTGGTTTGAAAGAACGTTTGATTAAGTTTGTTCCGGTGGATTCTTCGAAGGCAGTCGATTTATATGCAACTATAAAAAATGCTCTTGAAATTGTTGGTTTGTCTTTGACTAATATTGTCAGTCAAGCTTATGATGGAGCAGCTAATCTAAGTGGAATCCATCGTGGACTACAAGCTCTTATAAAGAAAGATGCTCCAAACTCTATATACACTCATTGTTTTAGTCATATATTAAATCTCACACTTACTCAAGCAGCTAGTTCATGTTCTGAAGCGGTGAATTTATTCGGGTTACTTGACCGTATCGCAGTATTTTTTGGTCAATCTTATAAGCGGATGGCAAAATGGAGAAAAACTGTGATTGAAAATCACGTTGGGTCCGACAAAATGCTTCGCTTACAAAAGATTGGGCTAACCCGGTGGTGGAGCAAGGATGTTGCATTGAATCACGTATTTGATCCGATAAGTACTCCTAACCAAGATAAGAATAGATTTTTAACGGTAATTAAAGCTTTGTTAGCAGTGGCAAATTCTACGGATTTTGACTCAGTCATAAAATTGGAAGCCCAAAGTATAGCTAACAACTTGTTGAAGTTTGAAACGATACTCACTGCGTATGTTTTTCAGTCACTATTCGCTTTGAGTTCTTCAGCTTCATCATGTTTACAGTCAAAAAGATTGAACTATACACTAGCTTTTTCATTATTAAATAACTTGGAAAAAAAATTAATAGAAGGAGTTAATTATTTTGAACCAGTTTTTGTAAAAGCAACACAATTTGCTCAGTATTTACAACCCATATTAGAAAATATGGACGGTACCGAAAACTCTTCATGGTCATGTAGTTTGAATAAAAGTAGAATCCACCACAGAAAAAAAATGTCAGGTGAATTAGCTAACGATGAAAGACTAAATGATGAAAAAAAACGGTTTGAAATTGAAGTGTATAAAACAATTTATAACAATGCATTTGGAACATTAAGTGACAGGTAAAACATTATATAGATTATCATGTTTATATAATTTATAATAATTATAAAATCATTCAATTTTTAAATAAATATATTTTTAACAATTAAGAAAACTAAACTGTATATTTTTAGGTATATGAATAATCAATGTATAATTCAAGATGCTTCATTTTTGGATCCCAGAAACTTTCATAAAATTAAACAACTTGAATTCGTGTTTCCTGAAAAATCTATGACAAAAATTGCAGAAATGGCTCGAGTTGATGTTTTGGTGGTTCAGCGTCAATTATTAGAATTTGCTAAGAATTATGATGCAATTGCAGACGTATGTCTGGAAAGTAATAGCCAGGACAATACATTCGAAGATGAAATCATTCGTGATGAAGATACAGAAAAAGTACTTAAATGTGCAGTGGTTAAGATGAAATGTAAATCGTGTATTTCATGTGCATTTGAGTTTCTATACTCATTAGTGACACATACATCTGATTATAATGAGTTGTATATGGTATATAAGCTGGTAGTTACTTTAGCATCCACGCAAGTAACTTGTGAAAGAAACTTTTCAATTATGAAAAAAATTAAAACTCGATTACGATCATCTCTGTCTGATGAAAAATTGGAAGCATTTATGTTGATGTCATTTGAACGTGATATGGAAATACCATATAACGTTATTATTGATCGCTTGGCTGCCACTTCAACCGAAATGAAGAGACTTTTGGTAGGATAAATGAAAATAAAATCAATTTTTTTTTTTAATTGTAACACAAAAATGGTTTTTAATGTTAATTAATTTTAATTGTTCATTTAACTACAGCTAAAAATATATAAAGTTGTATCATTTTGTATTTGATTGAATTAATTCAATTAAATTTTAGCATATTAATATTTTTAATTAAAAGAAAAAATAAAAAGTTCTGGGTGAACGAATAAGGAAATGTAACTAAAATGTTTTTAGAAAAATATACATTAATTTTGACTAATTTCTCCTTTTGTATTTTAAGTTATTTTTTCCCTTTAAATTAAAATACATTAGGAGTTAAGAATCTACTCTAACCCTCTAACCCACTTATTTCTGTACTTTACGGCATACGTTCTGTCCCATTTCATAACAAGATCTGAGTACGAGGCTTATTGTGGCCTCAAGTAACAAAATTTCCGACTGGCCTCATACATAGCCAGTCCGCCCCTGCATTATGTGACAATTAGTCGTATACGACAATAGTCGTATGCTATTGTCGTATACGCTTTCTCTTTTCTACTAATGCTTAGGGCCAGTTGTACCGTTCTGTGGTTAAACATTGATTAGCTAATCGGCGATCAAATGTTAATCCTAGATTAAATGTCCTTGTGTTGTACGGTTGGTGATTTGGGTATGATTAGTTAATCACTGATCAAAACACGATATTATTATTTTTATACAATATTTTCATTATTTTTCATTACTGTTGGTACTCATTCATGTGGACATTGTATTATCACCAATAATATCAGTTATTATAATATTGTTTTGAATTAAATGTTCATGTTTAAATTGAAAGTTACAATTTAAATATTTAAATATTCACTTGTTTGTATATAACTACACTATATAGGTTATGTTAAATTTGTATGTATGTTTTAGCATTTGTCTAAAATAAAATGCATATTTACAAAAAAAAAATAGTATGCTATGTCCAGTAAGTCCTACGTAAATAAAGTTTTCTTTAAATTAAACTATATAGTAATGGACTGATGGAAGTCTTTTTATTTAGACGAGTGAATGTTCAAAATGCAACTTTCATTAAACATAATACAATTAAATAACCAATCGGTACGGGAACATATGCGATCACTTATTAAATCGAACTGTATTTTTGGATAGTCGAAATCTGTTGAAGAATTTATCATCTCTCCAATAAGTAAAATTATCTTTTCGAGGTCTGAAGATTCTCGGTTTTCTAGGAAATGCGATCATTACAATCAATTGATCAAAATCTTCATCTTCAAAATCTGAAGTATCTTCAGAAGAACTGTTGTTATACATCATCATAAAAACTAGTATTCAGTTTAACACAATGCGCATTTAAATCGAAATCAAACACTATTTGACAAACGTTAAACGGTTGAAACTTGAAATCCAAATACGATCAGAATCGGAACATTCGGAACATTTTGTTTTAGCTGATAAAACTACGATAAATGATAACGAATTATATTCCCCCTCTCATCAAAAATTAACTAATCAATGTTTAACCGCGGTCGAATAGCTGGTTAACTTAACAGACCTTTAATCGACGATTAGAAGGTTAATCGACACTGTACAACGACCCAACATCACTAATCATAGATTAAATCTTAACCACTGTTTAACCGAAGACGGTACAACTGGCCCTTATTCTTGAACGTCACTCGACTAATCAGCTGCAGTATGAAACAATATTGTCGTATGCAAATGCGGTAGTCGTGTAACCACAGAATAAATGAAATCAGAAGCGTCACCTTTGATAACGTTACATTGCTCTTATGGGAAAATGAAAAAACTGTCCGATTATTGAATATTATCCGAATATTGGAAATTGAATCAGTGTGACCATGAAAAAAAAATCTTTAATATCTTTAAGTTATTTACGTTTCCGAACATATTTACAAGCCGAAATGTAATATCACTCTAATCAATTATTAAATTAAGATACATTAAATAATAATTTATACTTTGTGAAATTCATTGTATAATTTAGATTTTATATTGTGTTGATTCATTAATAAAGTTGTTTAAATTAATTTAAAGAGAACGTACAACCAGCATTTATTTTTTGTCTATGCATTTATCGAAGATTGAAGTTATAATGTTCGGAGTTCTATATTTTTCAAAAGGCAGTAATTTTGTCTGTTGAGCAATATTTTTTACAAAAACGACGTTCCTTCGGAAGTAGCCTTTATTTTTAAATTTGTTATAAAGTGTTCATACTCTCATAATCAAACATTAATAACAGTCAAGTATTCAATGACATCCAAAAATTAACAAATAATTGAAGGGCTCTGTGCAAGAATCAGACAGCTCCATATTTGTTGAAAACTGTTTTTGTTTTAGATTCTAGTACAGAAAAATAATGTCTATAAATCTGTGTTTTTTATTATAAATTTTTGTTTTTAATTCTAATTCGTTTTGTTTTAATATTTATTGATATTTAATGAAATATTTGAAAGTTCACTCAGGTTTCATTTTTATTTTCCTAAATTAATGTTTTAGTTTGAGTTTTAAAAGGTTTTATAAACAATTAGGAAGTTAGGAATGGAAACCATTAAACAAACTTATTTTGTTTCCAAAATATTTAAACCAGTTTTAAAGTAATATGTATGATATTTTTTTGATCTATCATCTGTATCAAATCTTCAGTTTCCTGAAAATTTTTAAAAAGTGGAGCTGTCTAGTTCTTGCACAGAGCCCTTCAATTGTAGTATGTCTGTTGTTGATATCTTTTTTTTCTTCTTTTTAATAAAATAAAATCATTGGAATAATCTTGTTCTTTTTTTTTTATGAAATACCATAAAAGAAATATTTGATGGTTAATTGTATGTTACCATTATAGGAATGGAAATTAATATAAATAAAGAAAAACAAATACAAATAGATTTTACTAGTATAATATATTCATTTATTAAAATAATTAATAATTATAAATATACATCAAGAAGAATAACAAATACAAATAGATTTTACTAGTATAATAAATTCATCTATTAAAATAATTAATAAATAAAATAAAAGGAAAATGCATGCATACATACTAAACTTTAAGTACATGTAATACAAATAAATTTTATTATACAATAAACATTAAATAAACATGAAGATTAATTATCTATAGAATATGAAATAGTCGATTAGCAATGTGAACAATTTAAAATTGTAAAGAGAGGTTTATTTTAAAATGTACCCAACTCCCTAATTCTTAATTTATTAATTTTTCTTTGATAAGTCTTTAAATGGATTTTAGAAAAATTTAGATGTAGACTTGGATAAAATAATATACATTACATACTCAGAAAAGCAAACAAATGTGAAAAACTACATTACTATAATCAGTCTATGTTCTAATGAATGATGCTTCATGACCACTAGCATACTAGTAGTGATTTAGATTTATAGTAAGTAGGATACACATAAGTACGTATACTTTGTCATAAATATATTATGTTTAGATAATGGGTAAGAATGGCTAATTTTCTATTTTTTTACTTTTTTTCTGAAATTAAAGATCTATTTAAAAATTTTATTGCTGAATAAATTCTAAATCTGATAAATAAATTAATTAAATAAGTTTTGTTGAAAGATTTGCAAGGATGATTAAAAGCAACATTACTAATATCTATCTTCAATTTGGCGCCAACACCGTCATCGTAAGAAATGGAAGGGAAGTTATGGATGAAAATATTTTCTAATTCATATATGAAATTATAAAAGGTGTCATGGGGCATCATTAAATTACCAAAAGTTAAATTTTGACGAGTAGGGTAAGGTTTAATGTAACATAAAAGATTTGAATGGTCTAACTGCTTTTGATGGTGAGCATAATCACTACAAACCTGACAATTATGATTTTCTAAACATTTTTTCATTAAATAGCCACAACCGTAAGTGAATGCATTACATTCTGGAATGTTAAGTAGTCTGTAATCAACTGTATCAATACTTATACATTTAAATTTAAAAAGATTTTTATCGGATACATCAAAATTAATAATTTCTTTAGGCTGGAGTAACTGTGAAGCTAAAATTTGATCTAAATCTTCAATGCAATTTGCACCTGAGGAATGCTTGAAATAATTAGCACAAAAATGTTTTTTAAAAGACCGAGAAAAATCAATTGGTGTAGGATTTGTATTATTACCATGTTGTTGGCGGAAATAACAAAATAAATTTTCTAAACAATCTTGATTTAAACGTCTAGTGTAAAGGACATAACTTTGATCTTTGGTTGGATTTAAAGAATGCCACAACATTTTTAAAGAAGATATTGAAATTATCCAACCATTAATAAAATTCGTTCTGTGAGTAACATCCCAGATAGCAAAATTATGTTAACAAAATCTTTGCAAAATGTTTCAAAGTTAACAACAATGTTTTGATAATATATCAATTGAATTAAATTAATGTTATTTTAATGTTCTAGGAATGTTTTATCTTCTTTATTTGGCCACTTTATTTTGCATTATAGAAATATTATATTTTTAATATTGATAAAATATAGGGATAAAATTATTCATAAAATATTTCATGAAAGTTGGAAAAATATTAATTTTATTTTCTATAATATTTGTGAAACCTTAAAAAAATTAAACTTTAATATTTTACAGAATATTATTTATATAATATCATGCAAACATTTATACAAATATTTGATAAAAATATGGAAATTACAAATACTACTATAATAAATAACACCAACTATATTACCGTGAATTGCAATACTCTGCACATTTATTTAGTTTTTTGTAATTTTAATTAACATAAGAGTATATTTGTATGTATGGTATCTATATATGGATTAAAAAAAAGAATATATTTAATATAATAAGACATATGTATTTATATAAATAAAAAAAATTTTTAGACAAATTAGAATTTTTTTTTAAATAGTTATGTTCTTATTATTTGTGATCTGATCAAGCTTTTTATTGTGAATTCTAAATTTTGCATGTGCTAACCATATTGCCAATGGTGTATCAAATTCTTTATCAATTAAAGTTGCAAACTTTGGATGAACTCTTATAGCATCTGAAAACATAAGATAAATGGTAATTTAATTATAAATGTAACATAATATTCAATAAATATGTTATCTATTGCCATAAATTTACTTTAAAATAACAATTGAATATACATATTATATAATATATACTAAACTAATGTGACTAACATCAGGTTAAAAAAATGTACTCTGTTGAAATAAATTATACATAATAATTTACTAATATATAATGAAAAGAAATCCCTAAAATAAATATTAGGATACAGTTATTATATTAATTTAATGGCATTTTATATTTAAAATAATTAAAATTTATAGTAGAATTATTACATCGGCAGTCCTCACAAGTATCTTAGTATTTTAAAAAGGGTCTAAAATTAATTAAAAGAATTGTTTGTGGTTATATCATAATTAATAATTGGTCATTTTTTCTTGCCATTAAATCTATTATTTTTGTGCAAAATTAATAATAAGCAAATGACAACTTATTGACATCAGCAGAAAAAATATAAAAATAAATTAAAATCATTAGCTAGGTAGTACAAAATAGAAAAATAAAAATTCTTATTAGTAATTGTATACATGATAAATTTATTACCATACACATATTAAAGCTTTAATTATATTACTATAATAAGTAGAATAAACAAGTTTTTAAGGATCTTATTGTTTCATTATATTTAAAATCTAACATGTTGCATGGTATACTTCATTGATCGAAAGGCCACATGTGGCCCACGGGCCAAGTTATGAAAACTACTGTATTATATCTAATATATAATAAGTAAATTATCAATAGTTTTCTTTTTAAAAATCAACTAACCAATTAATAAACGGTATATAGCAAGTTTTTGAAAGCACATTTTTTTCTTAAATCCTTGCAGAGAATAGTTTACCAATACTTCATCATTTATCATTTTTATCATAAGACGGTGTACACTATCACCAACACTTTTAGTTCCAACTAATAATGACAATTTTGAAATCTGCAAATACAAATTAAGTATTAATTGATAAAATAAAAGATAATAAAATAGTATCATGTGGTTTAAAAACTTACTATGTTTGATCTAAATAGCTTATCCATTTCTAATTTTTTTTCTAACTCATTCAGCTTATCCTCTGAATTAATAGGGAAAATGTCATAAAGATTGAAAGGTTCTTTAATAAGTGTTTGGTCTAAGTTTTCTGATAAAATTGGCATTGGTCTATTTTGCATATTTTCAAGAATTAAATTAATTGAGGTAATCGTGCTTATCACTTGGGCCATATCAAATTTCAATTTTGTTACTGCATTCACCATAAAATGTTGGAAATCTGAAAAATGATTATTATTTTATAAGCATACCAGCTGTTAACCACTTCTTTTATGATTTGTTGTAACTCTTATAACTTTAATTATTGAATTAAAAACTTTATTCAATTCATTATTTAAAAACGCAATGTAATGATGTTTCCAGGCAAGGCTTTGCCTATCTTTTATTTATAATCATACAGATTACTAAAAAAAATAAAATGAAACTCATAAAGAATAATTGTAGTGGTTTACTATTATACTTATTACATTATTCCATTTGAAATATAAAAAATCAACATTGTTTCTAGTAAAAGAAAAAAATTGTGCAGTACATTTTATACATTATTATTATTTAATTATATATAATATACATTATATATAGTTATTATAATAGCTAATAATATATTATACTACTAAGTGAACAAAATACAATCGGAATAAACAATTAATGTTTTACCTAATACCTAACCAATAACAATACTTTATAATTTATTAGAACATCAATATACAAAACATAATAGTTAAATAGTTATAAAAGTCTAAGTTTTTAAACCGTTTAAATAAAATAGTTAATGTAAATACATACCAGCTGGAGGCATTAAATAACCGTCTTCCTTTTTCTTGTGAATTATGGATTTTGTGTTAGCTGCAGAAGTTAAAACATTATCTGCAAATCATATAAATATATATATATATATATATATATATATATATATATATAAATGTTTGTCAGTCTGTCCTCTATGCTAGCCTAAACGGCTGGACCAATTTCAATGACATTTTTTGTGAGTGTTTAATTGGTTCCCTGGGTGGTTTAGATTCACAATTGGACCCTATAAGTTCAATCCAATCCAATGCTCTAACAGGAATTTTGAGATTTACGAAAAAAAATTTTTGTTTATTAATGGTTGCTATTGGGAATAAGAGTATCTTATAGATACATGTAATATTCAAAAAATGCATGCAGACCGGACTATGGATCAGCTGATCAGACAATATTTATCGGATCAGCTGATTGTGTGTCAAATTCTAGAACATGTAAGCATGCAAACAAAAATCAAGACGGTACGCGACCGATTTGAATAAGTGAAGCATTGGTATCTAATATAATTTATTTATTTCGAGAGAGATACTTTGGAAATTCTGCAGCACTTTCTTTTCATACTACCTCAAGCCACTACTGCTTTAATTACCTATTATAAAAATACTGAAAGAATTTATATATTTTGTCCCATACATAATTATATTTTACAAATTTCAATACACAAATGCTACATTTTTCTATTGGCTCCAGACAATATAATTACTTTTATTCAATACATACTATGATGTTAAATAAAAATGAAAATTTAAAATATTTTTGACTTGCTATTCTTTCACAGGCGTTGCTGTGCAAGTATAGCTAGTCATTTATAAGACAAAAAGATTAAAAAGATTAAATAACTAAAAAAAAAAAAAAAAAAAAAAAAAAAGATAATGATACCTTTAATAGATTTTTGGGGTGGTTCAGACAAAAACAATGCTCTTTTATAAGTTGTCACTTTTTCAACTGGAGTACTTTTCTCAGTCTGGAACGATGAAACACTAGAATGATTTTGGCGAACACTGGTCACAGGATCATAATTTTCAACGAGAATTTTTCCAATTGGCGATTTTAAGTAATAATTATTAAAACTTTTTGGTGATTTTACAGATTTATTTGATTCTATTGATTTCAATGGGGTATTGTATGTGTTTGGTGATTTAGGTAAAGGCTACACTAGAACCGTAACAGACACGACAATGTCTGACAGGCAATTTGCCTGATCAGACAAACACAAAAAAGTGGCTACATTCAACCATAAATCTGGTCAGACATACATTTAAAAAATTCTATAAAAACAGGCACGTATACAGGAGGGATTTGGGGGTTCAAATTTATATAATATAAATCCAAACTATTTAACATAAACAATGATTTTAACATTAATATACGTTAAGTTGTAGATATAGTATTTGACTACAATTTCACACACTTTGTATCGCGTGAGATCGTCGTCAAAAGCGTAATCTATAGAGAACTTGAAGGAACTTCCAAGTCAAGCATCCCCAAGTCGGCAACTTCCTCAAAAATAAAATAATTTATGGACTCGAATATTTTTGATTATAGATGTTTTAACGTGTAACTATTGTGATTCTGCATGATATATTAATTATTATGAGTTATGTTTCTCAAATATAAGTACATTGTCAAATGTGGTTTTATCACGGATAATAGAATAGGTACCTTAACGTACGAGCGTGAAGTTAGCTGGCCAAAGTTAGCTGGCCAAAATAAGTGATAAGGAAATGGGGGATTCGGGTTGCATTACGTTCGACTCAAGGGGCAAAACGATCAGCTGGCGTACAAAATGTATGGAACTACATTCCAATACCAGATGGCGCTATAAATTGTAAGGTCCGTAGTCGATACGTCATAACGGTATAAAACACGGTGCACGATATGCGGTAAAACTGAGTTTTTGAAACCGATTTTGAGACATGATCCGGAGGGTGTCCACGCCCGGACTTGATACAATCTAATAGTAAATCACACAAGGAAGCTGTCCCTAAAGGATCTAAGATAACACGCGAACAGATTTCGAGTAATCGCATTTTGAAATTGAGTAGTCGAAACGTTATAAATTATAACAGTATAAAACACGGTGCACGATATGCGGTAAAACTGAGTTTTTGAAACCGATTTTGAGACATGATCCGGAGGGTGTCCACGCCCGGACTTGATACAATCTAATAGTAAACCACACAAGGAAGCTGTCCCTAAAGTATCTAAGATAACACGCGAACAGATTTCGAGATATCGCATTTTGAAATTGAGTAGTCGAAACGTCATAACGGTATAAAACACGGTGCACGATACGCGGTAAAACTGAGTCTTGATGGAGCCAGAAACGGAGATATGATTTTTGGTATTAGGGAGCTTTATGCTCCCAACAGATGGGCACATATAGTATGTAGTTGGTACCTACTTACATATTTGTGCATGTTATACGTATATAGAAAGGTATCTACTTAATATAATTTCTTATAATTCCACTATATCTCTAGAGATGTGTGTAATATTAATTGAAGAATTGGAATATTTGTAGGTACAAATAATGTTTGATATATGCATATTGTATTGGAGTTTTGGAGCCTACAACCAAATGACTGTTTTAAAATATGAATTCGGATGAATTAATCCTTTCCCGGTTATTAAAATAATTATTGGTATTTACAGATTTTATAAGTAATCCTTAAAGAGCTATCTATCGGATCTAAGGCTAAGGTTAGCTTTGCTAAGTCTATAATACCATATCTAATAGATATTATTATCTATCATTATCGTGATTAGTAGACGCTGCACGAATGCACGATGCAGATAAATATGTTCATCCACACCAATACACGAACACCATGCGAGAGAACATATCACATGGCACATAGTATTCGCGTAACATAAACCAATGGTGTTTACTGACGGTTGTTTAACATCTTGAAATTTAGATCATAATATACATGTATACGAAATATGATAATTGTATATGATCTAACCTAGAGAGCCTATATACTATATAGGCTCTCTAATCTATCCGATCTAAGTTTAACATTCATGATACACGGCTGTAAATAATGTAGATAGTACTATCTACAGCCGCGATAACATAATATACTACGTCTGTCGTTATGTACCACAGCCACAGAATAAGTTTAATCTATTCTGTGCCACAGCTGCTTGTACTGTATTATTATGACGATTATGAAGATGTAATCACAAAATTGATTAAATTTAACTTATTCTGTGATTCAATTATGTTATAAAATACTATATAGTAATATTTTATTATGTTCACATGATTTTAATTATTATATCGTGGACCGTGGTTATCAAGTTATAAACTATCAATATCAATATTTACATTCTAATTTCTATGATTTTACTTTCGAATAAAGTTATAAGTTTATAACGTCTAGTGTCTACACTCCACTGAGTGCTTTTGTATATTGTTATATTGAATACAGTGACCATGACATTTTGATTTACAATGAAAAGGATATTATGTGTGGTTTGTCATAAATTTTATACCTACAAAGGGTTCAGATAAATATTTTCATTCGTAAGTAGAATATTTATATTACAGCTTAAATTATTAAATTTGCATTGCATGTTTAATGTGTTGTTATTTGGTTTTTTTTTTAAATTAATATTCTGAGCAATTATGATTATTAAATGAAATTCTACTTGCTATCTTACAAGATATGCGAAGATCATTTTTTGCCTGAACTTACTTGTTAAGCGGGTAGGTACCCAAGAAATTATGCTTTCATTCCTGGCATTTAGTATTTACTAGTACAAAATGTATCAATATACCTATTTATAATCCATCAATAATTGATACATAACATGTCAGCCTAAATGTATAATATAAATTATATCATTTTAGATTTAGAACTGCCAATGTACTTCCTGCCCTGACGTTCATATGTCAATCCTAGCTTCTACAAGTTCTAGTATGTATCAATATATATTAATTATCCTACATTATTTGCTTAAATGTTTATGCCATTTTAGATATTGACCTTACATAACATCCCATGATCACTAGTTACCATTAATTACAGCCTTTGTCAATGTCCAATGAAATGAAAATTATTAAATGCTAACTCAATTGGTGCTTTATTACAAATTATTTTTGGAAATCCAAGAAAGGCTTAGACATTTGGGAATGGATTATGAAAAAAAGCAATTCAAAATAAAAATCTAAAAATTCAAGTTTAAAAACATAAAGAAAAATTCAGTACTTATGAAGATTTTGTCTAAAACTACAGTGAAAATAATACTTAACCTGTCCACTTGTAGGTAAAGTTAAAACCTATTGTATAATTTTATAAATTGTGATAATTTATCTGCATATAATCAATTTCATATAACAGTTAATGAATGTTCTTTGCTGTAAGTTTGATAAAAGGTAAATTAATTCTAATATTTTAATAGCCATACGTAGTTGTAACCTAATAGTACAGACAATTTAAATGATATACAATAAATAAAACAATTATCATATTTTCATATTTTAGCAGATTTCCACACCACCTTAGTTCTATTAATCAAAACCTGAGGTACTGCTTCAGCGCATTTTTTTTTAAGTGGTTTCCCATCGTAGGTCTAGTCCACTTAAACTTGGATTATTTTTTCCACAAATTACTAGTGACATATTATAAATGTTTAAATAAGAGAATAGTAGTTACAATTTGAACCTTCCTTAGTATTATTGTGTTTATTTCCATTTTAACAGCAATAGTCAGAAAAAAATTTAATTTTACTAATAAAAATTTATTATCTTAATAGATCAGAGACTTGTTCAATAATGCTTATTCCATAATCCTATTCAAATGTAAAGTCAGTGTCAATCATGGTTGTTATTGACAATAGCGCTGTAGAGGGATATTGTGTAAACTTATTCAATACACATTGATTAGTAAGTTTTACATATTTGTCATAAATAATTTGAATAATTTTTAGCGTATTCATATGCCTCATATTTATCATATAATATAATGTCATATGAAAAATCACAATTATTTTTCATTAGTTCACAATTTGTCAAACACTTTTTACATAAACAGATACCTTTATTAGGTTTTATTCAATTTAGTTACTTTTTACAGAGTAAACAAAAAAAATCATTAGCCTCATAATTTTCAATTCTATCTTCTACAGGAATGCATTTGATTGCAGCCCACCTACAACAAGAAGTGCAAGATACCCATTCTACACATAGATCATTTATGTGAGGGTGATGCTTGTCAGAATGATGGCTACAGTAGAGACATATATTTGAGGGGGGTAAACCACGAGTGGAAGTAGGTGTACAAATATTAGAAAGTACGTGGAAGTACAAGGAAGTACATGGAAGTACATGGAAGTACAAGGAAGTACATGGAAGTAGAAGGAAGTACTAGGAAGTACATGGAAGTACAAGGAAGTACATGGAAGTACAAAGAAGTACAAGGAATTACATGGAAAAATTTGAAATTACAAGGAAGCACGTAGAAGTATGTATGGAAATACTCACAAAAAATATTAAACAAATTCAGAAATAAATACATACAGATATATTTAAGGAGAGTGATAAGGTACCATCAGCCCACAGCTGTTTTGAGAAAACCCTGGTTAGGTTAGAGTAGGCAAAATGAAATAGGAATATACCCGCTACTGAATTAAAATAGACTGACTGAGCTGTATCTTAAATGAACAGTTATACACTTTCAGAGTCATATTTTTAATTTACTAATTTCATATCAGCCAGTATATAATATAATTAATCAATTATTTTTATATATTTTAGAAGTGAACAAAACTAGAAGTCACACTTATAATTTTGACAAATTTTAATGTAATTAACTCATTACATTGACATTGACATTATTAGATATATTTACTTTACGGATTATTTATAACAGTATTTGTTAGATTAGGTTATACTAAAAAACTCTAATTCAGCTGATTTACCAAGTACTTCTTCGGAGACATCTGACCTTGATGTAAATACATCGGGTCAGTATTTACTTTTTCCCATTCAAATATAACAGGTCCTATACTTTCAAATGAATGTTGTTATACATCTTTATTTGTCAAAGAAGGTTCATTATTATCAGGATTTTGTACAAAATTGTCATGTTGAATTTCATCTATAGTGTCATTAAAACCCCACTTCTCAGCTATATTTTTATAATTACTTTCAATATTTTATAATGGTACTTTACTCATGTTTTGCAAATTATTATCAGAAATAGAAACAGTTAAAATAAATAATCATCATCATTGTCAACCATCTCAACAAGATTTTCAAAAAGATTTCTACATTTATTTTTAAATGCAATCAGTAACAAATTCGTATTAACAGCTTCACACGTGTCCTCGTCAGAACTACTATTATCATCATTATCATCTTCTCTATCAAATCCACTATCACCCATAAATGCACCTAACATTTAAAATAATACAATATTATTATATTATACGTAAATCGTTTACTGGGTACGATTTGTATAATATCGTAAATGTAATGCTGTGTATATGAATACACTAGATAATAATACAAATAAAATGTATACAACCTATTTTTATTTTATAAATAATTCAATTCCATTTAACAATATTATGTATATTATGTATAATACTAATAAGAGGGGTAATAAGCAAGTCTACATAAATAAAATATTATTATTTATTACGATTTAGGAACAAACACCGTCTAGACGACACAATATGATGGTCCAAGAATACGAGGTCTGACCAATAAGTAATGAGACTGTTTTTTTTGCCACGCTTGTGGTAACATTGCGAATCTGAAACTTCGTTCGGTTAATCTCTCATCCCTCCTCTATCGATACATGTGCTCGTGATTTTCGTACGATAATTAGTTTTCCAGTTGTGTTATGTTTTCGACAACGTGTTTGTAAGGCGTGTCACAAAATATATGGAACAACGTAATATTGAACAGCGGTACGCGATTAAATTTTGCGTTAAACTCGGCGATTCCGTTATGGAAACGTACGATAAATTGGTGAAAGTGTTCGGTGATGAAGCCCTGAGTCGTGCTCAGGTGTTTCAATGGCATAAAAATTTTAAAAATGGTCGTGAAAGCGTCGGGGATGAACCGCGAAGTGGGAGACCGGTTGAAGCTCGAACTGACAACAATGTTCAGCGTGTGCGCACTCTCGTGCGTCAAGATCGACGTTTAACCGTTCGAATGTTGGCTGATGAACTTAATTTGAAATGAGAAACCGTCAGAAAAATTTTAACTGATGATTTGAGTCCGTCCAGAGATTGCCAAAACGTGGATCCTTCATCATGACAATGCTCCATGCCATCGTGCCTTCAGTGTGTTGCGATTTTTGACCTCTAAGAACATCGCAGTGTTGCCACAAGCGCCCTATTCGCCGGATATGTCACCCTGCGACTTCTTTTTGTTCCATCAAACAAAATTGGTCATGAATGGAACGCATTTTGAGTCCATAACTGACATCCAGAACGCCGTGACGAGGGTACTTCAGGACATTCCAGTCGAAGCCTTCCAGAAATGTTATGAGAACTGGAAAAAACGTTGGAACCAGTGTATAGGGGAGGGAGGGGAGTACTTTGAAAGGGATCACATCGATGTATCTTAATATTTAAATATACGTATTTTATTGAATTAGTCTCATTACTTATTGGTCTAACCTCGTATATCAAATTCCCTATCAAATTATTAATTTAAAATAAATCCATCTATTTTTAACAGCCAATAGGCGCTACGAATGAAATTCCAGTGACGCTCCACGTAGAGCAAATATATATTTTTTTTTTTATACAAATAATTTTTACGATATTACCTATCGATCGATTTTCATATGAAAACAATAAGATTAGTATATGATTTTATATCGATTTTTAAAATACGATAGTAGATATGATGCGCGAGACGCGAGACTCGTCTCAAATGTAACTTTTAGACCCACTTTTAGATTATGACGGTCCGTCTCGAATGTGTTAAATCTGGGGTTAAATCATTTTAGTTTAAATTGTTGTCTTAAATTTGTTTTTGTTTGTAACAACAGACCTAACCTGCAGTATACATCTAGTTGGTAAGTTTTATATTGCTACTTATTTATATAAGTGTATTACCTTTTTACCTGTGTTTTTATTGTATTTATTTTTAAAACTGAAAATTAAACCTAAATATACTATTACTAAATATTAGGTTAAGGTTAATTAATTAATTAATGTATTGTTGGCCCTAAAATCTTGTATCTCAACTTAAATTTAGTTAAAGTTTGGTAAATAATTGCAATTCCAATGCTATAAATTAGGTATGTTATATTATAGAATTTAAATAAAAAAAAAGCACAGGACTGGATACAGGAGTTGGGTGGGATACACGAGGTGTATTGATAGATTAGGCATTATAGGATAGATTAGGACATTATTTTATATTATAAAAAAAAAAAAACGATTCTGAACGAAGATGAATTGTCAGTAAATAATATGTTTATAGTAAATCGCTTGAATTTTTGTAAAAATTACAGTTTCAGACGCCCGTTAAAATTTTTTGATTGAACCGATCGTGATATTTTTTATACTTTTTGCAAGCAAAACTTATGAACAACCTTGTAATACATTTTAATTTCTTAACTTTGAGTAGAACATTTTTTATACATTTTCAACTACGACAAAATTTTGTGGTTTCGACAAATTTTGTCGATTTTTGAACTTCAACTCCTTATAAAAAAAAATTGTGCCTATGTATTTGAATAATTTTTTAATCACTCTTAGACCAACTTATTCAAAACCTTCTTTTAAATTTTCAAGCGATTTGGTAGGGCCAACAAATTGTTAGCGACTTTTATAAAAAAAAATCTAAGAAAAATCGAATATTTCAAATGCCTATAAATAGCTAAAAAACAATAAAAATTAAACGAAATATTTTGAAAATACAACTATGTAAATAAAATGCCGATTTAAACTTATTGTAAAAGTTTCAAGTTTCTACGACTTATACTTTTTGAATAAGAACAAATATCAAAAATCAATGATGCCTAAATTGTTATTTTACGAGATTATGTGAACAAATTGTAATTTCAAACACTCATAAAAATTTTTGATTTTATTCCAGTGGAATTTTTTTTACAGATAATTAAAGGAAAACGTATGACAAACTTTGTACCCAATTTACAATTCTTAGTTTTGAATACTTAAAATTTTATGAATTTTCAACTTCAAATTTTCGCGATTTCCTACACATTTCATAAAAATGTGAACTTTTTATGCATTTAAAAAACAAATTGTTCATTTCGCTTTGAATTTTTTTTTATCCCGATAAGTACTTCTTATGAGGAACTTTGTATTAAATTTTCAAGACTTTTTGTCCAGCCAAATTTTTTTTATCCACTTTTCAGAAAAAAAACTAAGAAAAGTCAAAAATTTCAATTGTCTATAAAAAGCTCAAAAAAAGTCAAAAGTTTTCAAAAATTGTACCACGTATAGATGATTCTAATATGAACATTTGGTGAAAGTTTCAAGTATCTACAATTTTTGGTTTTTGAGTAACGGCTAAATAAAAAAATCGGTTTCGTCGAAAACGGGTTTTGCACAAAAAGTACCGTTTTTTCCTCATTTTTTGTTGGTTTTTCCCGCGGCATTTGAAAACTTTTGGGAATTTTCACTTGTGACCTGTCTAAGGTAACTCCGATATTCATTTTTCTACCGAAAACAAACCCTGAAGTTCAAAATTGAAGCATTATTTCGAGTAGTTATGGTGTACACAGACACAAAAAAAAAAAAAAAAACAAAAACAAAAACAAAAAAAAAAAATCCACTTTTAAAAACTTTTCAAACGGGAAAAATGCAATGATGTTTAAAATAAATCATAACATGTTTATGTAAAATTGGGTTTAAAATATAATATAATAATATGTATAAAGTTTCATTAATTTAACTTTAAATCTACAGTTAGGTTAGGTTATAGGTATTTATATTTATTAACAAAACTTTTTTGTTTAACCTACTTATAAGTCTTGATTTATTAATTAAATATAAATAATAATTCATATTATCTAATTCATTTTAATTTTGTATGAAAAAAAAACCTTTATAAATAATTGTAATTTTAAAATAAATTAATATTTTGCAATGAGATTAATTAGTAATTTATTTATTTTAAAACTTAATAATTCACCCCACTGCACAACATTTTGTTTGTTTTATAAAACTAGTTAAAATTAAATATCTTGTTTAGGAAGTTTAAAATTGTTTTGAGATGGATATGATAACGAATGACACTTATGACAGCCAAATTTCAAAAGATGTATGCCCATTTGAAGAAGCTGAAAAATACTTCAACTCTTCACTGCCTACCGGCATTAAAAAAATATTCATTGCAAATGGCTTTTCAAATCATTTTATATTATCAAAAATGAATGAAAGTGATATTGAATCAACTGAACAGTTTGCTAGGGATATATTACCAGATTTAATAGACGAGGATGAATATTCAGAATATTATGGTATATTTAAAAAAAATGTGAAAAAATTTAAAATTTTAACAGGATTTAAAAAACTTTTAATATGCATTTCGGATTTCTATAAAGAAAAGTTAGTTAAAAAAAACATTACCCAACTTACAGCACCAAAAGGTAAAAAAAAGTCTATAGATAGTATACAATCACTGAATGCAAGTAATGTAGATGATGTACTACCTTCTTCAAAAAAATGTCGATTGCAAATTTTAAATGCTGATTTACCAACAGAAAGAGCTGTTGTGTTAAAAAGAATAACTGACTGGTTAAAGGCAAATGCAATGGATATATTTAATGACGAAGAGATAAATATAACGTTGCATATTGAAAATAAAACTGTTGATAATACAGACGAAGATGAATCAAGTAATGAAAATGATATTGTTGCAACAGTATTATGTTTTGTATGCAAATTACCAGTAAAAATATTGAAGTTAGCAAGTCCAGGACATCCAAAAAGATGGGTATTTTCAAATTTTTATAAACATGTGAAAATACACAAAGGAAAATTAACTAGAAGAGAAGAAAATAATAAAATACAGACCATCGATAAATTTATTAGTTGTGTGCCTAAAAAAACATCAACTATTACATCATCGACCAACCAACCAGAATTAATATCAAATATTACAAAACCATCTATTTCAAATGAAACTCAAGAGGATTTTCATGAACGAAGAGTTATTGAGGCGGATAACTCTTGTGTTTTAATTGTTCCAACGCCTAATACATTCAATGCAATTGTTAATACTGAAGTTAAAAAATGGGCAAAAGCAAAATATCAAAGACGTGAAAGAGAAAAGCGGCGCCGAGAAAGAACTTTATTGAATGATCAATTACCACAACCACTAATCACAAATTTCTTTCCAATACTTGATAAAGTGAGTAAACTTATTGATGAGAATACAAATTTACGTAACCTTTTAATTAACAGCATTGAGGATAATAAAACATTAACTCTAGACAACAAAGTACTAAATTCAAATATTTTACTAAAATATTTGTATGAATGCGCATCAAAAAATCAACAGAATACTAAAAACAATAATAGATTTGATGAACAGCTAAAAAAGTTTTCTGTTTACTTATTTATTGTCGGAGGGAGACTACTTTATGAGACTTTACACAAAAATATGAATGATGCTTTGCCTTCAATTTCTACTTTATTTCGTTTTCTTGATAACACTCAAAATAGTGTAACTGAAGGTTGTTTTAGATTTGAAGAGCTAAGAGTATTCCTAATTAAAAGAAATCTGCCTCCTAAAGTATGGATTAGTGAAGATGCGACGAGGATTACAAGAAAAATAGAATACGATACTAAGTCCAACAAAGTAATTGGTTTTGTTTTGCCTCTTGAAAATGGTTGTCCACTGTATGATTCTTTTCCAGCTACTTCGGCAAAAAAAATAACAGAATACTTTCATACCGGGATTCGGGCCAATTATGCCTATGTCATAATGGCACAATCACTAGATGACAAGACTCCGCCATTTTGTGTTGCAATTTATGGAACAGATAATCGCTTCACAAATGAAGATGTAATGAGTCGTTGGAACTTCATGAAACTTGCAGCTGCTAGTCAAGGAATTGAAATTATTGGTTTCTCATCTGATGGAGATACACGATTACTCAAAGCAATGCAATTACAAAGTGGATCCACTTGTACTAGAGAAAATAATTTAAATGTTCAAACAGCAAATGATTGGTCGTGGTTTTCAATTGGTTATCCACCAGTCGTATTCAAAGATGAAACTAACCGAGAAATATACATTCAAGATACTGTACATATTGGAACCAAACTTCGAACCCGATTTCTCAAACCTAATATTGTTCTTCCAATGGGAACCTACTTTGCCTCTGTAGATCATCTTATAGAATTAACGAGAAGCCATACAAAAGATAAACATTTATTAACCATGACTGACCTTAAACCAGAAGACAAAATGAATTTTCAATCAGCTCAAAAAATGTGCTCTACCAAAGTTTTAGAAATCCTAAGTCAACTTCCAGGTACAAATGCAACTGTGGCATATTTAACTATTATGAACTATATTTTAGCATCTTTTTTAGATAAAGAATTAAATATTGAAGAGAGAATATATAAAATATGGTTAAGTGTTTTTTTTTTGAGAATCTGGAGAGCATGGTTAAAAAGTAAAAACGATTACAGTATTGGTAATAACTTTATAACTAATAATTGTTATAGTTGTATTGAAATTAATGCGCATTCTTTGATACGGTTAATAGTAAAATTTAGAGATGATACAAATCTAACTCCTGACATGTTTACAATTTGGAATTTCAGCAGTCAAACATGTGAACAATTTTTTAGAGCAACTAGATCTCTAACAACAACATTTTCAACTGTAGTGAATTTTTCTATGAAAGGCATTATTTCTAGGCTAAAACGTATTGAAATTATTAATACCATAAAAACTGAATTAAAAAATGCATCTTCAAGTATTTTTTTTGCCCGAGAAAAAATACAAAATACATACCACCATATACTAATTTTGCTATTTATACTGAAAATAATATTGTAAGTATAATTAACAGGAGCTGTAATGATGCTAAAAATATGGCAAAAAATCTTGGAATGAGTGTAAATGATGATATGATTATGATGCAAAGACCTCTAAGTACTAAAAAATCTATAGATGAAGCTTGTACTGAGATAGAAACTTCTGATGAAGAATCATCATATTCAAATGTAGAGTTGTGTTTGGTCCAAGCATCTATTGATCATTCAGAAGAAGAATTAGAGTGTGATGCTGCTGAAGACTTAGACAACTTATTAATACTGGAAAGCTGTGGAATGGGACTTAATTTAAAAGATTTTAGTAAACAATTTATGAACGATGATGATTTGAGCATTACTAAAATACCTATTAGTTCACCATTTGTTAAAGTAATATTGGCTGATAAAACATCAATGGTTATCAAAAAATCTTCACTTTGTTGGCTTTTGGAACAACCACGCGATCGAGTAAGTAGTGATAGGTTAAGAAGATTTATTAACACTTCAAATAGTAGATTAAATTATAGACCGGAAAACTCACATCAATCTATTTCCTTTGAAGAAAAAGCAAAAGAAAAAAAAAAGGTACACTTGAAGCTAGTATGGAAAAGTCTGCTGAGGATGAGGACAGTTCCTCACAATCCAGTGACCAACAATTAATTTTAAATGATGATCCTAGTTCTGAAAATTTTGAAAGCAGCGATGATGAAAAAAATATAGAGATAATAAATATTAAAGTTGAACATTATTATGCTGTTATATACAACAATGGATGGTATATTGGACGAGTAATTAATATTAATGAAAACCAATATACAATAAAATTTTTAAAAGAAGAATTGGACAAATTTAAATGGCCTACTAATGATGACATTCAAGTTGTACAAAGAAAATTTATATTTTATGGACCTATAGAATTGATAGGGTTCAGTCCATTTGAAATAAAAAGATCAGAGAAGCTTAACATTATAAAAATTTACAAACAATTAAAATAACACTAATTTAAGTATTCCACCATTATTATTATCATTACTACTAAGTGTTGTTTTACTTTCTTATTCGGTACATATTTGCTGTTAAAATTGTTTGTTTTTGTTTTTTTTTTTATTTTGTTTCTGTTTTTTTCTTATGTTAAAATTATATTATGTAACATTTGTATCAAATATTTTTGACATACAATTTTCTTTCACTCAAATCAAATTATGTAATATTTATTGGATTATTTATGATTTAATGAACATATAACAAATAACAAAATATCTCATTATCAGTATGTATTTGATTTCACCTCTTAGATTTTTCATGAATTTTAAATTTTAAATTTACTATAGAATATAATATAACATAGCCTGGAACTCTATGTTCATTATTTCATCTATTGTGACCATAGATAGCATAAGAATATTATATTATCTATGATCATGACCCACAGGCCACAATCCACATTATGAAGTTTGCAATAATGACTTATGAATAATAAGTTATTCGAACAAATATTGTAGTACCTATATTATGCTGATAATACACCATAGCTTACATTGATTCACTTAAATAATTTTGTATATAATTTTAATATGTAGGTATGTGTAAAGATATTTTCAGAAATAATCAATTCATTGGGAAGTATATGAAAATATTGAGAAGTACTTGGAAGTACATGGAAGTACTGGGAAGTATATGGAAGTACTGGGAAGTATATGAAAATACAGGGAAGTACATATAAGTACAGGGAAGTACAAGGAAGTACACGGAAGTACACATGGTTGGAAGTCTGGTGTACAAAAAAATAACTAGTGGTTTGCCCCCCTTATATTTGTCATGTCTTCAGAATTAGCTAGAAGATATTTTTTTAAGTAATCTCTATAACCAATTTTGTCAAACTGTAAACTGAAATTAGACTTGTTCATTATTGTAAAGGCGTAATATAATACAAACACACCACAATTAAATCCATCTGCTTGTTTTGGTACATTAACAAAAGGACATGCAATAAATTCTAAAAGAAAATCCCTTTCATTATCAAAGTTGACATTTGATTTCAATGCATCTGTTAATTCTTTAAAACGGTTTTTTGATATCCGTCCATCGATATCATATGGGTCTAATGGATCCATGATGTAACACTGTCTAGCTCTGAAATCAATGAATGCAATAATCCAATGAGAACAACCAACCAGCCATGGCAGTATCACCATACAATCATGTTTCAAAGTAATTAGTTTGTCATGTTTTTCACTAATTTCTTTTTTTTCTCTTTGAAACTGAATCATAGTATTGCAGGATAGAATTTGTATGTCTTTTAGACCGTCTATTTGTGCTTTTGATGCTAAACAAATATCTATTAGAAAGTTACTCAACCAACCTTCTCCAGATAATGTGTCAAAATCAGAAAAGTATAATTCTTTCATAACTCTATTGGTCTCATCAGTGGGTATAAAACCATAAGATCCTACCACGTAATCCTTAAGTTTTCTAGGTCTTTTGTAGTAAGTCAGATCTTTTGGTTGTTTACTTTTTTCATAAAGATCCATCATAGCTGTCTGTAGGCTGATTGGAGATTTATGACTGCCTGGTGTTGAAACCGATTTTTTTGGATCTTTATCATTAAAAGACTGAAGTGGACCATTGGTTTTATCTTTTTGTTCGCCATTATGTAAAGACTCATTGTTGAAGCAGCAAATAGTTTTTATGTTGTTTAAAAGTCCCGCCGATTGTTTAATGTTGTGTTCATTGTTTTTTGTGTACGTAACGTTTAGTATCGTGCGTTTGCTGCGGTGCGGTCGGTAACGGCATCAGCTGTTTGCGTGTTGACTGCCCAGCGCGTGCGTGCTTTCGTTACGTAATGTTCGTTATTTCGTCGTTTTCGTTATTTCGTATCGCGTGCGAAATATTTCCGATTATGTTTTCGTGAATTTAGTCAAGTCATTGCCCTCAGTGTCACCAAAAGTTCTTAAGTTCGTGTGTTTTTCAATTTATGTAGGTGGCACTGAGTAATCGTTTCGTACTTCAGGTTTTGGTCGAGTCCGGTTCGTTAAAAACGTTTGACGAACCGGCTCGCGTCTCGTTCTTGTCTCATCGCTCACAAGGAGCAGATCTCCGTGTTTTAGTCGTCCATTGTCTGCAGTAGAAAACCACATTTTGTGAATTTGTGAATTGGCTGCTTGGTAATTATCGTTCGAACAATTTTTATTGTCAACGTTTCTAATTTTTCATTCCCCAGTCTAGGGCGGTCAATATTGTACCAGCAGTCATTGTGAGTTGTGGTTTTCGTGTTCGTGCGTTGTATTGTGTTGCTGCAGACATTGTTTTTGAGTTCGTCGTTAGTGACTGTGGCCTGGTGGTCGTACGTGCGCGGGGTTGCGTAATTTTGTTGGTTTAAATAGTTTTCATTTTGTATTATACTACGCTTCCCCGGCACGGTCGCGTGGGATGAAATCCGCCATCGGACACAGTCACCTGTTATTGTGAGTATTGGTCGACCACGTGATTTATTTAGTTTCATTTCGTTTGACTGGTGAACAGACGTGTTCACCAGTACTTTAATTTACTTCATTTATTTATTACTATTATTATATAAATTATTTATTGTGAAATCGTTTATTATTATTATTATTATTTCTATTATTTTTTGTTAAATTGAAATTGTTGGGCCAAACAGGCCACATATATATATAAATATTGTCGGCACATATATATTATTATTATTATACTGATTTGGTTTATTAATTATTATTATCATTATTATTACTTATTTGTCTAAGTCGTGAAGGCACCCTTATAATTATATAAGCGCTGAACGCGACATTTTTTGGTGACCTCGACGTGATCTAGATAATTTTGTTGGTTTAGTTATTTGTTTCTGTTTTTTTATTGTATAAAGTATTATAGGTACTACATCTTGTCAACAATGGATGAAGAAGTCAAAACATTAGAAAGGACCAAGTGGTTAGTCAAAAGAAAGCTGAAGACCATATTCAATAAGCTTGAAGCAGCAACAAAATTTGTTTCCCAATTTGATGTGTCACAGGGTAATACTTATGAAGTACAAGTGCGAATTGACAATTTAACCAACATAGCTGAACAGTTTGAAATATGTCAGACTGAATTAGAAGATATTGAAGAAGTCTCAGATGAGCAACGTGTCAAGGAACGACTAGTATTCGAAGATCACTATTTCAACGTTAAGGCTTCGTTAATGAATCTTGTGGAGAAAAGCCAAGAAAAGCATTCATCCTCACAGTCACTTAGTGAAGTTAACAAGTATAGTAATGAAAATGCCATGAAATTGCCGCCAATTAACGCTCCACAATTTAATGGTGATTGGCAGAAGTGGACCTCGTTTATCGACACTTACAATGCCATGTTTCACAATAATAGCACGTTAGCACCAGTTCAACGATTGCATTATCTGAAAAGTTGTCTAGATGGCCAAGCTAGGGATGTCATTCAGTCGATACCTACTACAGGAGAAAACTATTTGCAAGCATATAACACTTTAGTCAACCGATATGAAAATAAGGGAGCAATCATTCAAGCACACATCAGGTCATTATTTGAAACTCCTAAGGTACAAATTGCATCATCCACAGAATTACAAAGTTTGCATCATAATATTATGTCTAATGTAAATGCGCTCAGGGCTCTACAACAACCAGTAGATTCGTGGGATGCATGGTTGGTAACGCTAGTGTGTAATAGACTGGACCGTGCTACTGTTGGGGAATGGCAGATACATTATAATAAAAAGGATTTACCGACATTTTCAGCAATTGAATCGTTTTTGTTCAACCGAATTTCAGCGTATGAAGCTGGAGACATGAACAGTTCCACTAGTATAGCTTCCACGTCAGGGCATATAAACACAATGCAATCAACTACCACTAAATCAAAACCTCCCAATAATAGTTCAAAATTAAATGAAAAGAGAGTCTTTTTTCCAAGTCTAACGATGGTAGAGTCAAATGTGTTGTATGTAATTTCGAACATAATTTATATCAGTGTGTCAAGTTTAAGAATCTTTCAGTCAAAGAGCGCATGGACACTGTGTTCGCTAATAGACTTTGTTTTAATTGTCTGAAATCTGACCACCAGGTGCGTCAATGTAAATCATCTTCATGTACAATTTGTAACAAAAAACATAATACGTTATTGCACTACAACAACGAAGAATTGGTTGAAGAAACATCACAGAGTAGTAACGACAACCAATCAAGAAGGGGATCAAGCAGCATTCCACCTAACATAGTAGGTTGCGGTATGGTGAATAACAATGTCCATGGCAGTTCAAATTTACAAGTAATATTAGCTACAGCTGTGGTGTATGTGTATGACACAGCAGGTAATGCGGTACATTGTAGGGCCGTTTTGGATTCAGGCTCTCAGTTATGTTTCATCACGAACAAAATGGCTCGGCGCCTTGGTCTAGACATAATGAACAATACCGTGTCCATTTCTGGCATAGGACAATCACAAGCAGCAACAGGTAAATGTTGTATGGGTACAGTGCAGTCTCGGGTCGGTCAAGCACAGTTCAAGTTGCAATTTCATGTATTACCTACCATAACCAATGACCTCCCAACACAGATTTTCAAGTTGGAGCAGTTAAATATACCTAGTGAGATACAGTCGAATTTAGCTGACCCCACGTACGATAAACCAGGATCCATTGACATATTGCTGGGTGCTGAGATTTTTTTCGATATTTTGAGACAAAATAAACATATGGTATCAGAACATGCTGCTTTCCAAGACACTGCATTTGGTTGGGTACTGGTTGGTAAATTGTTCAGTTCAACATCCTTGGTTTCGGCAATACATCCAATTATAAGTCAGGATTCAGCATTATCATTATCTGCAACAACAGTTCCTACACATCCAAGAGAAGAAGAAGAGATGGCAGAACAGCATTTTTTGCATACTACCAGCAGAAATGAAATAGGCCAATTTGTTGTTCGGTTACCATTAAAGGAGAATCCTACCAGCATAGGAAATACAAGTTTGATGGTTCAGAAACGTTTTTTAAATCTTGAAAGAAAACTAACCAATGATAAGGTGATGGCCAAGGAGTATGATGAATTTTTAAAGGAATATTTGAGTATGGGTCACATGGATATCAGCGGACAATTTGAACAGAAACAAAGTAATTGTTATTATATGCCGCACCATGCAGTGTTCAAGAGCACCAGTATGTCCACAAAAGTGAGAGTGGTGTTTGATGCTGCAGCTGTTGGTTCGCTAGGAAAATCGTTAAACGATATACTTTTAAAAGGTCCTGTTGTTCAACCAACATTGTATTCTACATTACTGAGATTCAAAATGCATCAAATTGCTCTAACAGCTGACATTGAAAAAATGTATCGCCAGATACTAGTACATGCGGATGATCGCCATCTCCAGAAAATAGTATATAGGTCAAAGCCAACGGATAAGCTGCAGGAATTCACATTGAACACTGTAACATATGGTACAAAGTCCGCCCCATATTTAGCCACTAGGTGTCTAATAGAGCTAGGGAAAACATGTGAAGATTCAGAATTGGGAAAAATTATCCAAAGGGATTTTTATGTTGATGACTTGCTTTCAGGAGCTGATACAGAGGAGCAATGTTATGATATTTTTCAGAAAATTACCAGTATACTAGGTCGTGCTCGGTTGCCATTAAGAAAATGGTGCTCAAATTCTTCTACTTTGTTGTCAATGTTACCTACCACCACTGATGATAATCACTTGTTTACATTGTCTGAATCTGATTCAGTAAGTGTATTGGGCTTGTTATGGCAACCAAAGTCAGACAGTTTCCGTTTTTTCATGAAGGCATGGAGTCCCCCCAAAAGGATGACCAAGCGCAGTCTTCTGTCAGACATTAGCAGTATTTACGATCCAATAGGTTTGATTACGCCGGTACTCATCAAGGGCAAGATTTTTGTACAGCAATTATGGAGTTTAAAAATCAATTGGGACGACATATTGTCAGAAGACCTGTGTTCCAAATGGATAAAGTTTTATTTGAGTCTCCATCACCTTGTTAACTTGTCAGTACCTAGGAAAATGGTTTTGGCTAACGTTATTAATATTCAAATTCATGGATTTTGTGATTCATCTCAATTGGCTTTTGGATCATGTGTGTATTTAAGATCGCTCAACTGTGATGGAAGAGTGTACGTTCATTTGTATACTTCTAGGTCTAGAGTAGCACCTATGAAAGCCACTACCATACCACGACTTGAATTATGCGCAGCTGTATTATTAGCAGAACTTGTCACTGAGGTTCAAGAAGAACTGAAACAATTGAACATTGTCGTTTCATCTGATAATATATTCTTGTGGAGTGATTCCAAAATAGTATTGGCATGGATACTCAGTAAAAATATGTTTCAAGTATATGTATCAAACCGGATAGCTCAAATACAAGAATTGACAGATAAGCGACAATGGCACCATGTTCCAACTGATTGCAATCCTGCAGACTTAATCACAAGAGGTGTGGATGCAAATGTTATTTCGTCAAACACTCTTTGGTGGCATGGGCCTTCATGGTTAATGCAGGACCCATGTGCATGGCCAGGATGTCCAGTATTACCAACTGAAGTGCCGGAAACTAGACCAGTGAAACTTATATTGTCAGCTTTTCAAACAAAGTCAGGGATGCTAAATTTGTTTTCAGACTGGATGAAGTTATTGCGTATCACCGTTCTAGTACAGCGTTTTATATCAAATTGTCGAATACCGGTTGAACAAAAATCTGAAAGGTGTGTTGATTTTATTAAGTCGAAAGAATTGCAAAAGGCAAAACATCATTGGATTCGTCAAGCTCAGGCAGAAGCGTTCTCTGACGAATATTTATTAAACCGTAATAAGCCAGTGTCACGTAATAGTTGTCTTAAACATTTATGTCCGTTCATCGATGACATTAGACTTATTCGTGTAGGTGGGCGCCTGAAGAACGCATCCATTCCAAACTCAATGAAATATCCTATAGTATTACCATCTACAAGCCGAATTACACGATTATTATTCACATATGAACATGTCAGACTGCTACACATAGGACCTCTAGCGTTATTAACTCACATTAATAACCAATACTGGGTCATTCGTGGTCGTTGTGTTGCACGGTCTACTGTACACCGTTGCATACAATGCTTTAAGAACAGTCCAAGATTTGCATCTCCATTCATGGCTCCTCTGCCGAGAGAAAGGGTGACCATTGAGAGACCATTCAGTAGGACTGGTGTCGATTTCTGTGGTCCCATCATGGTTCGAAGTGGTTTAAGAAAGGTCACTCCCTTAAAGAGTTATATATGTGTGTTTGTGTGTTTAGTGACCAGAGCCGTGCACTTGGAACTGGTATCTTCATTGTCAGCCGACGATTTTATCAGTACGTTATCAAGATTTATGGCTCGTCGGGGGCAATGCAGAGAGCTATTCAGTGACAATGGCAACAATTTTGTGGGTGCTAATCGTATTTTGCAAAATCATATTCAAGAAGTGAAAAATAATGAAAAGGTGAACAAGTTTATGACCAATTTGAACATTGAATGGCATTTCATTCCACCCGCTTCGCCTCATTTTGGTGGCATTTGGGAGGCGGCAGTAAAGTCAGCAAAGAAGCATTTGTTAAAGGTATCCAAGGGTGTTATGTTGACATTCGATGAAACAACTACTCTTCTCTGTAGAATAGAAGCGGCGCTAAATTCACGGCCTCTGACGCCACTATCTAGCGATCCGACTGATGTAAATGCACTAACACCAGCTCATTTTCTGGTGGGTAGTTCTTTGTTGCTTCCACCTGAGCCAGATTGTATGAACATTCCGCATAACCGTCTACGTCGTTTTAAATTAATGCAAGCTCAATCACAACTCTTCTGGAAACGTTGGTCGTCAGAATACCTACCACAATGTCAACGTCGAGGAAAGTGGACCAGAGTGACTCGTAACATTACGGAGGGAGATTTAGCAATTTTAAAAAACGATTGTACTCCTCCATTGCAGTGGAACTTAGTGCGTGTCACCAAGACTCATCCCGGTAATGATGGTATTGTGAGAGCAGTCACGGTGCGCAACTCATTGGGAAATGAATTCAAACGACCAGCAACTAAACTAGCTGTGCTGCCCACTGAAAATGATGAAGACGAAGAGAAAACACAAAGCATCTAACATTTATTGATACCATTCGTCAATCATGTGTAATTTTTATATATATTTTTTTTTGGTTTTGTATTTGTCAGTAATTAATCAACTGATATTTTTTTGTATTATTTAGTCAAATTTTAGTCATAATTTATGATACTTTATCCCACTTAGTCATTTATATCAACTGTGTGTTACAAGATGTCTATCTTATTTGTATTATTATCATTTTCGTATTATATTCTTTACAGACATCACATTAGTTTTCAATTGAATGTTGTTATTTTGTCATAATTACTTGGAATCGATACTTTTATCTTAGTTTGTTGTAATAATGTTGAAAGGCAGATCCTTTCAACGGGGGGTGTATGTTGAAGCCGCAAATAGTTTTTATGTTGTTTAAAAGTCCCGCCGATTGTTTAATGTTGTGTTCATTGTTTTTTGTGTACGTAACGTTTAGTATCGTGCGTTTGCTGCGGTGCGGTCGGTAACGGCATCAGCTGTTTGCGTGTTGACTGCCCAGCGCGTGCGTGCTTTCGTTACGTAATGTTCGTTATTTCGTCGTTTTCGTTATTTCGTATCGCGTGTGTGCGTGCGAAATATTTCCGATTATGTTTTCGTGAATTTAGTCAAGTCATTGCCCTCAGTGTCACCAAAAGTTCTTAAGTTCGTGTGTTTTTCAATTTATGTAGGTGGCACTGAGTAATCGTTTCGTACTTCAGGTTTTGGTCGAGTCCGGTTCGTTAAAAACGTTTGACGAACCGGCTCGCGTCTCGTTCTTGTCTCATCGCTCACAAGGAGCAGATCCAGAGCATATTTTAACATATAAAGTACGTGGCACTAGTGCCCCCCAGTGATATTTGAATGCTACCCAGTGATGGGTGATCGTGCCACTGGGCTCTGACCAATACATTTTCAAAAATAAGTCAATGTCAATTATTGTATACAATAATAATATAAAACTATTTGAAACTTTTGTATAGTTTATCTCATATTAAAAAATAAACAACAATATTTTATTGAATGTACAACATGTCACATGCACGTCATTATAGATTTGCCGGAATTGTTTTCATATATTGATATAAAATACGAATTGATATAAATGTAATACAAAAATAATACACGTAATTTTAACAATATCAATTTCTTCGGGAGTCGTCGATCGTTATCGTCTTCATAAATTGAAGGCTGGGTGGGAATACCGGAATACCGTGCTATGTTACTACATTTCGGATTTTCTATTTATTTGCGTCCTGCGATTCTGATGAATAGTGACTTGTGACTTGCTACTCGACACGCGACGGTTAATACCATACGGCATAGTACACTGTACAGGTAAATTTTATATTACGTTTATACAATTATTAAGGATTATTCATCCACGGTCGTAGACCGAGGTTTTATCGACTCCACCGAAATTTCATGTTTCGAAAATAGACTTTACCGGCTAAATCCTCCGTGTACCTTAGGGTGGCACTCATTTGTATGTGATTTTTTTTTTTTTTTTTTAATCATGTCTCATGGTTTAATATTGTTCCATTTGGTGTAAAAATGCTTTGTTGAAAGTTTGGTGAAAATCAAATAATATTTGATGGTAGCTCAAGGCAATTACATCTATAACGCTATTACATCTATAAATTTACTATAAAAATTAATAATAATTATTCTATTCAACAAAGTTCTACTTTAACTGCACGTGAAATCATTACATTTTGGGTCAGCGCTAATATACCAACTAAACAAGAATACCACGTATCTAAAAAACTTAAAGATTTACACACAAAATGGATAAACTTAAAAAAAAATTCATTAAGACGGTCAGATAGCCAAATAATAAAAGAAAATGAATTTATAAATACACTTGACGATCTATTTGATATAGCACATAGCAATGCATTAAATTTAATTAATATCGAAGAGGAGACAAGTTGTTTTTATTAGCTCAGAGAGAAAAAGGACGTCGAGGATATATGGCAAAAAGAGATATAAATTTTGATAAAATTGAAGAAAACCGTATACAAAAAAATGAAATTTTGGATAGTAGAAAACGTAAGGAAAGTCAAAGACAATTTGAATCATCATATCAAGTACAATTAATAAGCGATTCTTCTTGTGACGAGCAAAGTGACTTGGATGATATTGAATTTGAAGTAGATAAGTCCACTGAACATTCAAAATGTCCAAAGAAAAGAGTAAAAAATGTAGTTAACAGTACCCTAACATCAGTGTTGGACAGAGCTAATATAAGTAACACAAATGCGACATTTGTATTAGCAGCTGTGGCTCAATCAGTTGGGCAAGATTTAACTAGCATTGCTTTAAATAGAGAATCAATACGAAGAGCTCGTCGTAAACAAAGAGAAAAAAATGCAGCAGATATAAAATCTGCCTTTGATCCATCTGACTCGCTAGTAATTCACTTTGATGGAAAAATCCTACCAACATTGACAAAAACAGAACACGTAGATCGCCAAGCCGTTTTAGTTTCCGGAAATGGTAATTTGAAAGTTTTAGGTGTTCCACAATTGTTAAAAGGTACTAGAAAAATAATAGCTGAGGCAATTTATGATCTTCTTAATGACTGGAACTTATCAAATCGTGTTCAATTTATGTGTTTTGACACAACTGCTAGCAATACAGGACTTAAAAGTGGTGCATGTGTGTTATTAGAAAAAAAATTAGAACGAGTATTGTTAAAATTTGGCCGGTCGGCATCATATTTTTGAAACTGTCGTAAGTAAAGTGTTTGATTGTTTAATGGGTCCACCAAATGGACCAGATATTGCATTATTCAAACAATTTTCAAAATCTTGGCCCACCATAAATAAAGAGGCATTTGAAAATGGCTTAATGAGTACATTTCTATCACCAAACTTAAATGTAATAAAAACTGATATGGTAAAATTTACTTTTGATCAATTAACTGAGTTTCAACCACGTGATGACTATAAAGAGTTATGACATCATTTAATGGAACTCTTACAAATCAAGAAGAAGAACAGCAATACATTCTGCCAGTAATCGAAAAACACAGAAAAGATTTTCCTGATTCCAAAAAGACAACTTTGTTACACATGTAATTGATTGTAAACGTTATGATTTGTATACACTTTATCAACACAATAGTTATGTAATGTAATAACCCAATTTGTATTTACTTTTTATTGTTCCTAATATAATTTTAAACTACATTTATAATTAAATTTAACATAACAAAAATAAAATTATCTTAAGTATATTATTATTTTGTATTTGGTATTTTTAAGTGCATTGAGCGACCTCTTAAAATTTTTTAAATTTTTTTTTACTTTCACAATATCACTTTTATTATAAATAGATCAAATTAAAAACATGAGAAAACTAAAAAAAAAAAAAAAAAATTTGAGTGCCACCCTAGTGTACCTACTACCTACTATTCAAAAAAACTATGTCGACCCCGCCGCGGCTGACTACTTTATATACTATATTTAAAAGTAAAAGGCTCGAATTTGTATGTTTTTTTTTTTTAATTGAAACTTTGTTTAAACAATTAGTTTCTACAATTAATTTGTATGTTTATACAACCAATACATGTATTTATGCACTTAAAATAGTTTATATATTATTATTATAATGTTATCTTTACTCAACGAAGTAAAATTGGTAGGTACCTACAACATGTTATGTACCTACGACTATTTAGATGTGACTTGTGAATTAGTGAATTCTAAGTTAAATCCAGAATTCACCAAATCTCACTCTAACATATTTATGTTTACATATGTTTTAAACTTGAAAATACCAACAGACAGTGAATTAATTATGAAATAGATGTCCCGAAAATATTAAAAATAATGCTTTTAATAACAAAAAAATATCAACCATTTATCTAATGAGTTAAATGGTAATAAAATATCTAGATTTACAATGGTACAATGTGTGTCAAACTATTTCCAAAATTGATTAACCTACACAGTTGTTTTTATTTTTATGTTATACTGATTTTTTTTTGTACCCATGTGTAATACTAGTATCGTGTAAAATGTGAAATATTATTTTTAATTAAACACATATTTTTATATATTTTTTCATTGTAAAATAGTATTGTCCAGTGTCCACAACTTGAATTCAATAGGTATATATCTAAAATAAATTTTTCTGTACTATATATTATATATCTGTGCTTATATTTCTTTTATGAAATACATTATTTACTATAAAATAATTTCACAGTATGTATAAATAAATAATTAAATAAAGATTAATTTAATATACAAGGTAAAATATACTTTTTGGTGGAGTCGATACTAAATTGACGGAATCGATAAACGCCCCGTAGACCGTCTCATAAAATAACAAAAAAAATATTAATTGCTATTTGTTTATATATATATATTTTTTTAAATACAGACACTGAAAGGCAAATAAACTCTGTTCTACTCTCTTTTATCAAAGTTTTATTTTTGAAAAATCGGTTATGTTGATATATGAATCGGTAGAGTTCAGTAAACCTATATAAAATTTTTTGAGACAAGAAAAGTTGATTTTCCTTTTATGTTCCTCTGATAGACAATTTTATTGAAGTGCCACCCAGTGAAAATTACTTAAAATATGCTCTGAGCAGATCTCCGTGTTTTAGTCGTCCATTGTCTGCAGTAGAAAACCACATTTTGTGAATTTGTGAATTGGCTGCTTGGTAATTATCGTTCGAACAATTTTTATTGTCAACGTTTCTAATTTTTCATTCCCCAGTCTAGGGCGGTCAATATTGTACCAGCAGTCATTGTGAGTTGTGGTTTTCGTGTTCGTGCGTTGTATTGTGTTGCTGCAGACATTGTTTTTGAGTTCGTCGTTAGTGACTGTGGCCTGGTGGTCGTACGTGCGCGGGGTTGCGTAATTTTGTTGGTTTAAATAGTTTTCATTTTGTATTATACTACGCTTCCCCGGCACGGTCGCGTGGGATGAAATCCGCCATCGGACACAGTCACCTGTTATTGTGAGTATTGGTCGACCACGTGATTTATTTAGTTTCATTTCGTTTGACTGGTGAACAGACGTGTTCACCAGTACTTTAATTTACTTCATTTATTTATTACTATTATTATATAAATTATTTATTGTGAAATCGTTTATTATTATTATTATTATTTCTATTATTTTTTGTTAAATTGAAATTGTTGGGCCAAACAGGCCACATATATATATAAATATTGTCGGCACATATATATTATTATTATTATACTGATTTGGTTTATTAATTATTATTATCATTATTATTACTTATTTGTCTAAGTCGTGAAGGCACCCTTATAATTATATAAGCGCTGAACGCGACACTCATTATTAAGATTGAACTTCATCGACTTATTGTCAGTTACAAAATTTTCTATTTGTTCATCATAATAAGGAGAAATGGTTTTTTCCTCAACTATCTTGTTAACGGATTTTGGAACTTTTAAAGACAGTTTAGTGAACGGACGGTATAGAACTGGTTGTAAATGCTTAGGTTGTTTCTCTTTTTTACCCCAATTTTCTTGAACCTCAAGATGATTTTCATTTAATGATTCCATTCTTGGTTTCAGGCTCAGTTGCTTAGATTTGCTTTCAAAATCTAGTACTCGCGTACACCTTTTTCTCCTTATTGTATATTTTGTTTGTTTGTGAACATTAAGGTTGTAGTGTCTCGTTGTTTTTACCAATCTACTGCATTTCAGTCTGCAATCACCATTTAGCATGTCCTTTTTTAATTTTTTAAAGTAAGCTTCAACTGTAGCATTACTCTGGCGATTTTCAACCCCATTGCCTACTTTGGTATTCATAATGGGTGTCCATAATGCTATAAATGGTATACACTTATTTGTAAACTCTTGTAAATATGACTCTTCTAGATAGCCATTCATTTTGTATTCACTCTTTGTATCATCTAGTTGAATTTTGGATTTAACCTTTTCTTTTATTAACTGAAATTTACAGTACATCCTAGAGTTACTTGTTAAAGATTCACATAAGAATTTATTTATCTCATCTAAAAAGTTTTGGTCATCATTGTACAATTCATTTTTCAATTGATAATCGACATTACAATTTGCTCTCATCAACCTAATTGCAAATGTGCATTCGTCGGTCACAGTGGGCGACAGTAATATAATTGAAAATAATCTGAACCATTTATCAATATCTTCCAAATTTGTCATGTTGAAAAGCAAACATATCCAATCAATAATATCATTTCTTTTATTTTTTTCTTGCAATGTATTATTGTTTGTTGTTGACTGGAAATATGTGTATACATGATTTACAATGATTTTAGTGTAATGATTCACACAAATGTTTATGATTGTTACACCTGATCCATCATGGTTTTCTACCAATACTTTATAACACCAGTTCAGATAATCGAATATAGAAATAAATCCATTCAATCCTATACATAAGGCATTCATTTGTGCATAACTGAAATCGGTGACTATATTTGAAAACACAGGCCAAATTAACTTGTGTTTTAATACGAATGCTTTATAAGCATTTAGCCATTGTGAAATCGCCACTATGTCATGAGGTGAACTAATCATTTCAAGTACAGGACATGTAACACTAGTATTTCTAGGTAATGGGGCATTTACAACTAAAGCATAATACAAAACCCTCTTACTACATTTATCAACTTTTCTTACTATTGAACCAGTGGCATCCAAATATCCAGTTGCTGTTTGTCTAGTTTTTATGACTTTTTTTAATATATTCAGCTGCTCTGAACTGTAACAGTGAATAGATGGTAAACCGACATGCTTTACATAATCGTCTTCTTTGTCATTGAACATTAATAACATATCAAGAAAATCATCTTTATCATGATCATCTGCAGTTATGGATTCTGATTTCATTTTTCTAACTACTTCGTCGGACTTGATATCCTGCAAATTACCACATTTCAATTGAGTAGGTGATGCCATATCAATGGTGCCCGATTTATAGGCAAATGCTTTAGTTGTTTTCAGTGTTTCTTTTACCAAATCGCGTTGGAATCCTTTAACATGGTTTGTGAGACCATCATCTGCAGGATTGTGATAATAATTCAAACCTGAACTATACACAGTCCCTAAGGTTGTATCATTCGTCAATGTCTGTACTTTAATTTTAAAAGTTTTACATCCTGGATGGCTACAGTACATGTAAACGTTGCAATGATGTTTGAAATATTTTACCATTTTAGCATTAATTACACATGTATTTTTTACTGTTTTCATGCGCTTTCTGAACATTATTGGATATCTAGCAGTTTGCAATCACGTTTGACCTTTTTCATTTTGGTATACCATATTAGACCACTCTCTTTTAGTAAACCTTAATTTACCTTCCAAAAATGAAAACTCTTTGAAGTCATTCTCTTTACGGTTATACCTAATATTCAGTAAATAATTATTTTTTGTATTCAATGGTAGTATCACACCACCCTTGACAGGGGTTCTTTTGAAATAAGCATCTCTTAGAGGACTAGGTATTACATTTGGTGATTTTTTGTTTAACCTTTTGCACGGAGAATTATTTTCACTGCCTATACTTTTTGGTCTTTTTGGAGTACTATGAAGCTGTACATCTCCAATCATCCATATATATTCACTTTCATTTGATATGTTTGCATACTGTTCAGAAGTGTGTTTTGGCACAAATTCTGTGTGTACATTACGAGAAAGGTCAGAACTATTTGTATCAAAATTAGAATTAACAATTGTTGTTACTTTTTTCAAATCTGTATTATCTTTTAATAAAAAATCTAATTCACCACAGCTACTGTTTTGAATACTGTTATTATTACTCACAATAAAGGTGTTAATAGTAACATAGTTAAAATGAGGGTTATTTGTGTCATTTGACTTACTACATATTAAAATGTCATTTTCAAGTTGTTCAACGTCCATTTCATTTTCACGTGTAACATTACATATGATCTCCTTTCCAGGTTCACTAATAACAGAGTACAAATCTTCACCTTCTGGTAAAGAAGCAGTCTTACATGTTTCATTTAATGTGACTTTTTTACATTGCCTCCGTAAACGCATTACATTTTTTGGATTTTTAGCACATTTTCTAACATAACATATTTCAGCTACAACCTCTGAGGAACACCTAGAGTTCTCAATACAATCATTTTGTATGATCATATTGTTTGTAATTTCACTACTTTTGCCTCTTATTAATTTACACAGTGTCGACGTGTCTCTTGATAATGCCTTTGCAATGCTATTTCGTAATTTATAAGTTTCTACCTTAAATACCTGATTGCAAATATCAAAAATTCTCAGGTCAGAAACTTTTACATTATCGTCTAATATAGAAGGGTATTTTGAAGTAATATAATCAGCTACAGATTGTAGATTGTCTTGCAAATTAGCTTTTTTTATACATAGTGGGTTATTCTTTTGTGAAAATATTTTCACGTTTTCTTCACTGTCTACAAAATTATTAGCAGAAAATTCTATTATTGATTGATCAATAGGAAAATCTTTGTTCTGAGACATTTTACAGTGAAATTTAAGAATATTTGTCTAATGTAATGTATTTATAAATTCTTTGAATATTATATAAAAATATCAAATAAATGTATAAATGAACAACACTAAATTGAATAAATAATTAATTCAATACAATTACTGAGTAAATATATTAAATTTATAAGAATAAAAGTTTTATCAACTTCTTTTTTTACTTTTTGTTTATTGTAATAAATGAGTAATATAATGTACTAAAACGTATAGTACTAAAAATCAGTTAAAAGTTCACAATACTTTCGTATACACTCTGGATCTGGTTTTACCATTAATAAAAGGAAAGAGTTTAATAATGACTAGAGTTCACAATACTTTCGTATACACTCTGGTGGTACTATAGGACTATAAAGTCTATATCTATATAAATACCAACTTTAAAAAATATTAGAGTTCACAATACTTTTGTATACACTCTGGTGTGGTATTATCACTATAACTATATCACTGCTAACTTGTAATGATATAGCCAATGACGCCAACTAATGAAAGGAAAATAAAGGAAACAAGGTAAATACTACAAAACACTACAGAAGTTTAAAAAAAAACAACACACTTAAAATAAAAAATAAAACACTCAAACTGTTAAAAACTTAATTATCAGATTTATTTAAAATTAAAACTAATTATTTAGTATATATATATATATAACAATAAAATCAGATTAAATGTTCCTTGAGGCTCGCGAATTAGTAACTCAAACTGAAAAAAAAAATATACATCATTAAAATATAAACTTTATTTTGTTATATAAGACTGTAAATTTAGGGCCTGAACTATATTAATACATTTTAAAATATATATCCTAATAAGTGTGGAATATGGTTAACACACACACACACACACACACACACACACACACACACACACACACACACACACACACACACACACACACACACACACACACACGTTCAATAGATTACAAAAATTAATAAATGTAAATATCTTAACAAAAATCAGTTCATCCAAAGCTTATGTTCTATTTCTTAAAAGTTTATAATCATTGTCTTAAATTTAATTCAATTCAATCGTACCTACAATTCATTATACCCTGTTAAAATATTTTATGATATACACATGTTCAATAAAATGGACCATTATTTTGGAAATTTAATGTTCTAAATGTATTTTGAGTAAGTTAGTGCATTATACAAATTATATATGTTTTTAAATTATCCAATTATTAACTTATTTACAATAAAAACAAATTAATAATTCATTTAATATATTATTTAATAACTTTTTTTTTAAAAGAACATAATTGGCAAAATGTAAAAAACATATAAATATTTTTTGAAATAAAAACTATTATTATAATTCATTCAATATGTTTTTATATAAAATGCTATGTCAATATAAAAATAAAATAAGCAAAATAAGCTAGAAATAATGTTATACAAATTATTCATAAAGAGGTCAAGGATGTACAGCTTATAAATTATTTAAAATTAATGCTAAAGAATATATTTTATTTGTTAATTTTTGATACTTCTATTTTCTAAATACATATTAATACTACTTTATATTCTAAGGAATAATATCATTTTATTAAAAGAAGAAATTAATTCAACTTAAAACAATAATTCTTTAAAAAAAAAAAATATATATATATATATATATATATGAATAATAAGAAAAAATTATATCCTATACTACCATAAAATTCACAGTCTAATATAACACTGAAAACTAATATACATGTTATCCTTATAACTATCGAGAAAGCGTAATAAAGTATTGAGCAAATCTGTAGACAATACTGTAATAGATATGGTTCATTATGACCAGCCCATGTTCGATAAATATGTGTGACATTCACATAATACCAGACCAAGCAGATATGGAAATTGAAAAAAATTTGAAATTTGAAATGTTCATCAGTCATTCGCTGTAGTGTTGTACATAATTATTATATAAAATAATTTGTAAAAGATTTCCATTTCTGCTACTTGTCTATGATTTAAGGTTTTTGGTACAAATATGTCAGTTGTTAACAGCGCTTAAAATGATTAAAAGGATATTGATGACTTGTTTCCGTAGACTTTATCACTGCTTCAATACACACAACAGTCACAACAGTTGACCACAATGACATCCAATTAATTTTCATCCATTGATAAGGTCCAATTGTTATTTTAAGATCCAAGAACACATAATTGGGCCTAAAATATAAAAATGTAGTATACGTTAAGTATATAGGTAATAGGTACATAATAACTGTAGGGTAAAATTATAATTAGGGCCTGGATTTACATGCATTTGCATATTTCTTTTTCATCACTTATAAATATTAACCTTACGACTCATAATTAAAGATATACCTATTCACATAAAATCTACTTAGTTTTAGTCGTTTGTTGACTCGTTGACCAATCTGTAAATTGGTTACACTCAATGAATAATTGTTTATAAATATAAAAAGATATATTCAGGTAACTTATTTATACAAGTATTTATAATTTTAATATTTCAAATTATGGAAAACTGTTTTAAATGTAAAGAAAGCATTATTGCATGCTTTTACAAGGCTGTTTGATATGTATATATATCATCTTTCCCAAACACTTATACACTAAATATTATAATTACCTCATTAAAATGTATGGATATTAATCTAATAGTAATCACAATCAATTGTAATCTCCCAAACTACTGTTCGACTGTTATTGGGTATTATATCGCACACTAAAACACATATATTCAGATATTTAACTATAATAATTACTATATACAAAGTGATAGTTATAATACAGTAGTAATAGTCACATCATTATAAAACAATATACTATTGCATAACAAGAACAATTGTGTATACACAAAAATCGGTATCATTTGATCACAAACATAATAACCAAATAACTCTACTGTGATAAATGATAATATCTTATTGAACAATTTTCTAATAAATCAGTTTCAAAATAAAAAACAGCAAGTTCATCAATTAAATACCATATTTAAAGACCTTAATTGCAATAATTTTAATTTCATACATATGAACATTACAAGTGTATAAAAAACATATAGATCTCCAATATCTTCTTTCTGAAATTAATAATAAGACTCATTTAATATCACTTTCGGAAGCTTGGTTAGGCACCCAAATAGACCTAAAATATATGTTTCTAAATAGATATAGTTTAATACACACAGTTAATAATAACAAACAAAAAATGGAATAGTAGTTTTTATTAGAGACGATTGATTGTACATCATCTTATGTTGAACATTTTTTCACTGATGCTAATTGATTAATTACACCGGTATATTTGAATAATTTAAATTACTGTATCATGTCCTTGTACAGATCTCCTAATGGTAATAGTACTCCATAGAAATAATTTAAATAATATTCTAAACAATGCTAAATACCTTTACTATAGCAATAAAATAAAACAATATAATAATAACCCTAAACGTATATGGAGCACAACCAATGTAGCAACCCAAGGGCCAACTAATAAATTAAAATTTAACATTCTATTATATAGCAGAACATTTTAATAAATATTTTTCGCAAACAACTAGTAATGTACCTAATTAATCTAGAGAACAAACAAACAGATACCAAATTAAAAGACCCTAAAATAAAATATGTACAGTCACTATTCATGAGAAAAACTAATACAAAAGAACATAAAATTTAATATGTTCCTTATCAGGAGGTACAGCACCTGGACATGATAAAATATTCACTAAGATTAATAAATTGTTTTATGAATCTGCACTCTACCCATTACTACATATTATTAATAATATTAAAGACACCAGTGAAATACTTGACAGTTTCAAACTATCAGTAATAATTCAAGTCTATAAAAAAGGAAACAAAAAATGTTGGTGCATTTTTTTTCTACAAGTAATATTTAGCCTACATTAATTTGACATAGATCATTTTCTATAATAGAGGCATAAAGTATTATGTATCGTATATTTATTGTCTACTTACTATATTATGGGAAATACTTTCATCAGTACACCATTATGAACGGTAATCTTGGAGCAGATAGGATCAAAATCCCTATCGGCTATCCTTGGCTATGTAATAGTGGCAGCAGATGAGATTTAACCAGCAATCGTACGAAGCATCTTCGACTACATGAAAATGGATAAAATGGAATCGAAAATTAAGTCAAGATTACAATGTAATAAACAATAGCAAGATACTCATAAAAACAGTTTATAAAAGTTAACCACGTGACTGTGACATTTAGTACACGAATCACAAAACAGGTAAAAGATATAAGTAGCACAAACTACACACTGATGATACAATTATAAAATATTAATAATGAGTACGGCATTACACATTACCACTTGCGTATAGCAACTTAGTACCTACCACAATAAACTATGGTATAGACACTGTGCAAGTTCTGGAAAACAGCGCGGTCTGGTGGACAACTCCCGAACTTAATGGAGGGATAAATACTATTATAATAATATAGTATAATATAGGAATTAAAATATTAAATTAATATTATTGTAATTTATCATATTATTTGCAATAATCAGTGTTGACATTTTAATATCATTATATAATTTACTATTATTTTTCATACTTTAAATAGATTAGATACTTAACAGATAAAAAGGCAAAAATAATAAACCAACTCAAATAATTGCACATTAGACAGTCAATACCTAATTAATTAAGTTTATTAAGCTTTAATGTAGTGTTAACACAAATTTTTAAAAATGACATCTAATCCAGATATTGTAATAACTTGTGGTTTTCAAACCATATATTACGAAGCTGTACAAAATAATAAAAAAGGCATGAACTTGGCTAACTGTGGACATGTTATAAATTGCACTGAAGTAATAATTAATGATGGTATTTCATTTATTAAATCACTTGTCATTAGACAAGCATCTGTTAGTAACCCACCATATGAGGTTAAACTTGAAGTAAGCAAAAGAGTAAAACTATAATATTATGTATATTAGTTAGGTACTACGTCTTATATTTAAATTGTATGTTTACTTTTTATTTTAAATTAAGTTGGACTCTACCAGGAATGTTACTAATGCAGAATGTCAGTGTCCAGCTGGTGCCGGGAAGAAGTGTAAACATATTGCTGCATTGGTACACTATATTAATCAAGAAGATGCTAAGTCTAAAACAGATTTTGAGAAACAATGGGGGAAACCTTCAAGAGCTGGTGAGGAAAAATACAAGAAAGGAAAAACAATTTCAGAATTATTTATTCCAAAAAAAAAAGTAAAGCTAATTAATGACCTAGTAGAAGTAAATCATACTGAGTTAGTTTCAAACTATAATATTCTTGATATTCCATGTAGTTTCACTAAACTTCTAAGTGTAGAAACTAAAACGGAATTAGACAGAGAATGTGAAAGCTGTGTAAAATGGTTAGTAGATCAAACAGAAATAAATGAATTATATTCCAGACATAGACCAAGTTTAGATTTTATTTTGGTTAGACAAAAATCAATTAACTTTTCAAATTTCAACAATTTTCACAAGTTTCCATTAAATATAAATGAATATAATTACTATTTAAACAATATTATTGTCAATGACGATGAAATGAAAAAGATATTTATTCAAACTATCAAACAATCTCAATCAACAAAATGGGTTGAACAACGAAAAATAAGGATTTCAGCTACAAAAACTCATCAAGTTATTAATACAAGAATGTCTTATCAAAAGGTTGCTAATATATTGATGTCAAATGCTGTACTTAAAGGTAAAGCATCAATAAATGTGTGTTATGGTTTAATGACTGAAAAAACTGCAGTGGAATCTTACTTAAAAACATATACTGAATGTGATTATATTGAGTGTGGTTTAGTTATTCATACAGAATATCCATGGCTTTGTGCTTCTCCAGATGGGTTAATTATAAAGAATGGTAAAGTTGATAGAGTCTTGGAAATTAAATGTCCTATTTCATGCACAAATACACCTATAGAGACTGATGGAAAATTAAATTTGAGTTATCTGAAATATGACAGTTATGGTAAAGTAACATTAAAACCAACACATACATATTACACACAATGTCAATTTTTAATGTTTTGTACAGGTTTAACAAAGTGTGACTTATTTATTTTTAATTATGTTAAACCACTTCTTATTACTGTTGAAAGAAATAATAATTTTATAAGCTTGGCAGTATCAAAAATTGAGCAGTTTTATTTTTCCACTTATTTGACAGAACTCTCATTAAAAAAATAATATGTACATACTTAATTAATTACTTATACATGTAATATTTATATTTCTTAAATTATAATTAAACTTAAACTCATGTATACAAATTGTATAAGTTGTAATATAATAGTTATTTACTAATAGGACAAATGTACAACATAATAATAAATAATAATGTATAACAATTTACAGACACAATTTATTTTAATTTCTATAAAAAAAAATTGTATTTACTAAAAAAAAATACATATAGGTACCTAACCCAAAAAATTTGTTTTTACAGTTGAATTAAGTTGAATTACAGTTGAAATAAACATAATAATATAGGTGCATTGATTATTGCTTAATAATTGGGGATTGTAAATTTGTTAAGACACAACACATTTTAATAATATCATCAATATGAGGTAGAAAATCAATTTTTATATTATTTAATATTTTATAAGTTTTTAATCTAGCAAACAAACGTTCTATATGTATACGAACACTAGCAACTGAATATGTATTAATTATTTCTTCCTCAGTAAATCTCCCATTGTGCAAGATAGGTGGCATTACCAATATAGACTTTTGGTCATCACATAATGTTTTGATACCTGGAAACCCTTTGTCAGCCAAAACAATGTCTCCAAGTTCTAAATTCTTAAGAAACCCACTGTCGTTAGTAATATAAGAATCACTGCTTCTTCCTCCATAACTCTTAGAAAGGAAACATATACAACCATTCGGTGTAATTCCAACAAGTATTTTTATAGTATAGCATGATTTGTATCTAGAATACATATAAACTCTTTGTTCCACTGACGGTGGTTGCTCAACTTTAAATTCAGTGCAATCAATAATACAGCGACACTCAGGAAAATTAATTTTAAATACTTCAGGCAGAGTTTCTTGGATTGTTTTTTTATTTGGCCAAAATATAAATGCACTGGTTTTTCTTACTAAAATTGCGAGTGTATCAAAAAATATTCTGCTGATTGTGGTACGATGAACATTGAAGAGCACACTGAGTGCTGAAAAAGTTATACCCAGCTTTAATTTTATAAGAAAAATTAGTAGTTTATTATTATTATTTAAATTACTATTACTAGAAGATTCAGGCATCATTGCTAAAAGAAGATTAAATACTTTAAAAGATGTTCCAGTTAAATCTTTTAGGGAAGACTCATGCTTAATTGATTCATACCCATGGAACTTCTGGCAATCAAGACATGAAATTGTATTGTCAGAAATAGGGCCAGATGATTTATCAACAAATATTTTTTTTGAATTAGTAAGCATTTTGTTAGAAGTACTTGCAACAAATGTACTAACTGAATTATTACCCCTTTCAAAAGTGCATTCAAAAGAAAAACATTGGACGTCAGAAACATCAAAAGCTACTTGAGTTCCAATATCATGGCTACGATTAGTTGATACCACATCTTCATTAAATTCTAAATTTGAGTCATTTATTGTCATGGTAAATGGTATGGCAGTATTGCATTTTCTTTGTTTAGCTCTGTATCGATTATGTCTATCATATTGCTGCATTTCATTAATTGATATCTTCTTATATGTGTTAGGAAATAATGTTGGAATATAGGCAGGGCTGTTGGGATTTTTAGATGGAACATTTCCAACGAAATGAGCACTGCACACAACATCATGCATTTTTGGTTGCCATGGTGATCCATCAGCACTAAGTAAAGAAATTTTTATACTAGTTATTGAAAATAAATACATACTAAAATCATATACATACTTGATTCGTTTAATACTATTTATCCATTTTGATTTCAATTCTTTTTCATAGCTTCTATTTGGAAAGCTGAATAATTTATGTCCTGTTTGATAGGTATTATGACAATTCACTACACAACACATTTTTTTACATTTTATTTTTTTATTATTATTCATAATGAATTTATGATTTAAAAAAAATTAAAGTAATAAAATTACTAGTAAGTAATGAAAACTAACTAGTACAAATTACTTTTAATTACGTAATACGTATCAAAATATTTAGAAAATACTAAATACTAAATAGCAATGATAATATCATTATCATATATAATCATTTATGTAAAATATTATCAAGTAGGCAGTGTATTGTTTTTAATTATCATTAACTTAAATAATAAATATTATATTTATTTATTAGCATTCAAATAAAAAAAAATCATTGTATCGTAACTCATACACGTAATAATGCGTTTTTGATGTTCCCTCCTATTAGTACAATATTTGTCCACCGAAGCGCTATCGTACAGCTTGCACGACGTCTATACACAACAGTTCAGAAGGAAAATACTGAATAGTGAATAAAATCATGTAATGACACGTCGTTATAAATTATAATAGTATAATACTATAGTTTTGTATAAACTCGCAACAAAATTTAAGAAAAAATGGCAGGAGGCAGAGCTCTTGTACTTTATATTTAAGGTTGCGCCGTATGGCAATTTATTCTGAAAATAGTCAAATTTCAGAAACTTGGAAAAATCGAAAAATCCAATTAATTAAACCTATTTATATAAACCCATAAAATAACACCAAATTGATCAAACCATTCCAATGACGTTACCAACATAATTCATTATGCTTATATTTATTTTAATCGTCTTATATTTAGTCGATTTTAATAATATTAAGTACACGGACAGTTGTTTTTTCCACTGACAAACCTGAAACCACCATAAATATTAAATATTAGAAAGATACCATAGATATATAATTTTTATATATTTATGTAAGATATATACAGATTACAGACTACAGTCTACAGAGATTAATTTAATCTATATTCTATACAACAGAATGACCTCATCTCAAAATCCATACCGAAAGTCACTTATTTCATGATTAACCATTTTTGTTACGTTCCAAAAAAGGTCGAAAATCGTAAATTTGACTCAACAACTGCATCCATATTTTTCTTTGTACGTGCACCACATACCCAACACAACAAATTATTTTTAAATATATTAATATTTATATTCTATTGTACCTATTCATTTGAAATTATTATGATGTGAATATAAAACACATTGTTTTCAATATGTGGTACCACAACACCATGATATTGTTATTTAAATTATTCCATCAGAATGAAGTTTTTGAGATTAAAAATATACTCACTAGATAGCATTCATGTAAGATGACTTTAAAAACCAGTAAATCTCAACAAAAGTTTTTAGACTCGTGAAGACTTTCTTAATGCAATTTCATATTTTTTAACTAGCATTTGGTTAGTAGCTGCAATTCAATATTGCATCTTGGGAAAAAAATGTGTAGGTACACATCTACTTGTATTAAATTACCAACATTAAAAATACCCTCTAATATAATTTGATGGAATATTTATATATAATATTAACTGATATCATGTATTCAATTGTAGTTCGACATAAGTGTCATCTTAAATATTAGGTGTATTAGTATAGTAGGTTAGGTAGTCGACTGCCCATGTTCACCAATTTTTGATTTAAGGCCTCCTCTTTTGGAGGCCAATAACGCAATAACCATAGACATATAATATATTCATAAATTGCATACAATACATTTAAACATAACTTCCTAGTTCCTACTGAATTGATGATCACATATTCACATTATCTTTAGGTATCTCCACTGGCACGTAATGTCTCTTCATGTTACTATGCCAATTTTAGCATAGTTTGTTTTTTATTCAGAAAATAATATCTACATCTGTACAATTTTTGTACAATAAATTAGATTTGATAATAAAAGAAGAGAATTTAAAATTGACGGCGATTAATATGAGTTTAGAAGTTATCCATTGATCACACCCAGCAAAATATACTACCTACCTAAGAGCAGAGATATGTTTCACCTGTTCACCATATATTTTTTTTCCAAAAAATAGCTGAGTAAATGAATGTTAACTTTCAATGGTGTAGTGAGACAGTAACAAATAATGGACTACAATTATTTGTGAAAGTTAAAAAGTCAATATATTTTTATTTGTATAATTAAAACGAACTCCCTACAATAGAATCATAGACATATATCTAATTACGAATTAAATATTGAATGACGTATTAAAATGTAGTGCTTTTCCATTTGAAAATAATTTTCAAACCATTAAAACAAAGCTTAAAAGTAATTCTCAGCCTTTTGTACAACTTCGAAATAGAGAAGTGATTCATATAAAAAAATTAAAACTGAAAAATGTATTTTAACTTCTTCAGCTCCTAATAATTGTTGCATGTCTGATGATGAATCAATTTTAGTTGTAGAATATATTGCTCAACATAATGAAAGCATTATCTAATATTGTTTGTAGAAAATTTCTTAATGTTCATGATTTGTTTTGTGTTCCACCAAATAATTTGGAGTATTTTTGCGTAGGTAGGTAGTCAATTGTCTGATTTTTCAATAATTTGTTTGAATTATGTCATGAGCAAAGCAATAAGTATGCAAGACACAACAACCATGATACCTCACAACATTATGATAGATGAATGTGTATTAAATTATAATACAAAGGGAGGAATTCAAACAATGCTTTCAAGCAATTGACATTACACAATTTATTTTAGGTAATAAGATATTAATTTAGTTACCTACTCAAAGTATTGATTTTATAATTAGTTAGTATATAATATAGTAACCTACTAATTAGTATTACTTATTATTTTAAATGTTATAATTGCAACTCATAATAATACTACCGAAAAAGAAATAAAGTAGATAAAAAGCTGGGTACGATTGGCCAGCACTTGTATTGAGAACAGAAGTGGCAAATACATTATACAAATTAACTTAATTTAAAAAAATTTAAGTGATCCGATCAAAAATCCTCACTCATAACTAATGCTCCTTATATCTCATATCACACCCTTCACACAGATCTCCACATTCCCTTAATATAATTTTCTACATTTTTTAAAAAAAAACTTAATTTTTAACATAATTTTTTATTTATTAAGTGTTATTTTTATTTTTTATAATTTGACTTATGAACAAACAATTTGAGAACTGCATACTGGTGTAATTATTATTCATAAGTATAGTAAACACATAGTATAAACTAAGTTATATCAGTGCACTGATTTGTTTCATATTTCAAACTAAGTTTAAAATTCAAGTATAAATTACTATAAAAAAAATTAAATAAATATTGTACATTGATTAACATAAATTATTAGTGTTAAAATGACCATTTTTTTTTTTTTTTATATGACATGTATTCATCATTGATCTTAATATTCGTGTTTATAATTTGTTTGAAATTAATTATTTATTTGTATAATTATATTATTATTAAATATTTTTTTGGTTTATAAAATAGACTTAAAATAGATATCTATTACTTTTATTATGATCTATCAAAAAAAAAAAAATGTATACTAGATATTATATATTAGACTATAACAATTGACCTACAATAGTGTACATAAGTATAATACGATAAAATATTGTATATTAACAATTTTTTAATGTGACAATATTTTTTTCTAGTAATCCACTGTTTGACAATAAATGATATATAGCAGACTATTACAATCAGTGACAGATCTAGGGGAAGATTGAAAGCTGAAGTCACACCAATCTGTGTATTTTTATTAAAAATTATAAATGATTAATACATTTAACAGATAATTTGCATCAAAATTGTACTTTTCTCCATAATTATTACCTAAGAACTATTATTATAGTCAACTAGTACTAACCATAAAAAATCCTAGATCCAGCCAAGATTACCCTCCTAGTAACCTCCCAGTATATAACACTGGAAATTTACTCAGAATTATATTAATGGAGAAATAATTTATAATTTCTACAAAATTTAATACAATAAACAAGAGTATCCTCGGTACTCGGTGATGCTAGCAATGACAGTATAGTCAAAAAAGGTTCTAATACTTACTTTTATTTAGTGTACATACTATAAGGACAATATATCAAACAATTTACCATGATAAGGTTCTACATATAGAAGATTTTCAAAGAAAAATAAATAATTATTGTGTACATATGTTATTTTCATTTAATTCCAAGCAATCTTTTCCTTAAATTCAATCAAAACTTCATGTAATTAATGTTTATAATTTTGAATTAATAATCTATCAAAATAGTAGATATCAAATTATGAATTTTTGAACATGAAACTAAGTTTCTGAATAGTTTAAAACTAACAACAGACAGAACCTTGCAAGCAAATTGGTCAACCCTCATGATACAATAGGGTTTGACTTACATGTTCAAATTTAACAAAAATTGTACAAAATAGAATTATAAGTTCATATACGTGTGTAATCAGAACCGAATGATTGTAACACTAATGAAAAGGAATAAAGAATAGAATAAATCAAATTTAATAATAACATTTTTTATTTTTTTTTTTATTTTTTTTCATTTTTTTGGCGCCGCCACTTGCCGGGGCGGGGGGGCTGCCTCCCACCAGAAGTTGCCACCAGCAGCCGGAGCAACTCCCTATGACTTTCAAACATCTAAAACAAAACATTTTTATATTATATCATCATGACTTTATATGTTAGGTAATTTGAAAGTTTACTATTAAAGCAATAGGTAATAAGTAAGGCAGAACGACATGTATAAATTGAAATTTTTTTTAGATTAAATTGTAAAAATAGCAGTGAAGGAACAAATATGTTTCATGGTAAAGCAAATTTTTGTTTGGCATATAAATGCTTTTTTAGGTTTTTAGGAAAATGTATAAGATAAGAATAAATATTAATGTTATCTTATATTTTTAATTCTCTTATATACATATTGTCCTCAATTTGAAGTATTTTGAAATTAATTATGAAGTATAAAAATTTGATACTTAATATTATTTTATACGTAGATAGTATATTATAGACAGTCTAAGTATTTGTTGACTTATAAAAAATCATATTAATTTAGGCAGAGCAATACCAGATATACTATGTATGTAACAGTTGTAACGCTATTAAGTAACCTTTAGGTTTGGTCTTGAAATCTCATGTTACATTTTAGATGATTTTTTAATATTGTTATAACTTATAAGTATTTTATATTATTTAAAGTTTTACTACAAACTGTTATAAAAAATTAATTTTTTCTATAGGTACCTATGTATTGTTATTTACCTAAATATTACTAATATTGTGTATAACATACTTTATAAAAGAATCATTTGTTGTCAAAATTCAGGCGCGGATCCAGAACATATTTACGGGGGGCATGCATATCTTGAATAAAATGTCAACCTAACTACCTAAGTCTGATAAAACAATGTAAATAGAATATGTAATAAACTAATGGGTAAATACCTATTTTTATTAAAATTTCAATTTTTTAGTACAATTAGATCAATTAAATAAAATGTGAATAATTCTTAGGTTTAATTAATTTTACATGCAATATAATAATTAAAAACAAAACATTTTATACAAAATATTAAAACATTAAAAAATCATTTCATTTTTTTCGGTTCATATTTGTCAGGTTAATAATTAGAATAGTAAAATTAATGGAAATAAAATAATAAACTACTATAGGTATACATGATTAACGACGGCCACAGCGACTGTGTGCGTATCGTATCGTACCTATAATATATCTACTAAATGTATATTTTTACTAATAAATTATCACTACATACAATATCGTCAATAATAAAATAAGTAGGTAAGTACTAAGTACTACAAGACGTAACTAGATATTCTTATTGTGCCAAACAAGTTTAAATGTTCAATTAGCGCTTTGACAGCGACCGATAAAAACGGACACGTACCAAACGTAATCAACCAGATAATGCATTTTATCGGCTGCCAAAAACAGACATTCTAGAATTTACCAGAGTCTACGGGCGGGGCTATCGCCCCTTGGCCCCCTTGGATCCGCGCCTGTCGAAATTAGATACTAAGTACAAGAAGTGATCATAATATGATCCAAAATCCCAATATTATTTGGGTTTGACAATTTTCATATTATTCTTATTTGTTTGGAAGTACATACTATTTGTGCCTGGCTGCTGGTGGCGTCTAATTGAATTCCACGGCCCCCACCCCGACCACGGCCACGACCACGGTTGTGGCCACGGCTATTGCCACGACCGCGGCTAGCGGCGCCTGCGACAACTTCGGCCGCCGCCACTTCTTCGGCCGCCGCCACCTCTTCGGCCACCGCCGCCACCTCTTCGACCACCGCCGCGCCGCCACCTCATCGGCCGCCGCCGCCACCTCTTGAATAACCGAATCATTGCTTTTTTGATTCATCTAAAAATAAAATTAAAATGTTTATATTAAACCTTATGTTTCATTCTGTATGGAAACAAATTTCAAACCAAAGTTTAAGACAAACAACATTTTGGAAATAAGATTCTGAGTTAACCAAAAAGCATTAAAACCTTTTTTTTATGACTAATATGAATAGTAGTGTCGAGTATATACTAATATTATATAGATTTAGATTTGTCATATTTTATAAATCACTGATTAATATTATATATTCATAGTTGAACAATTTCACAATACTTTCATGTGCTTTGAACTAAAGAATATACAATTAATAATTATACATTTAGTTATTTTTATACCACGAACAAAAACTTTCATTTATGGGTAAAAGTAATTTTCTTAGAAAATTCTTCAGATATAAATTATATTTTACTTTTTTATGAATTATTAACTTAAAATGACTTTTTAAAAACAGAAATATACTTTTCTCAAAAGTTCTTCAACTAAATTTTGTATTTTTTTAAGTTCAATTGGGTATGTATGATATAAATATATATTCGGAAATACTTAAATTTGAAAACATTTTTTTGTCAAAAACTCGGTCGCAACGCAAATATTGAAAGAATATTTCTAAAGATGAAAATTGACTAACTATAGAATTAGTTGACAATATAATAACATAGCGATTTAATTTCTAATGCCCAATACGCCCCGACTAGTTTGCATTTCTATAAATATTGATTAAATCCAGAAAATAAAAATGTATAACTAAGTATTGAAAATTTAAACAGTATTTATAAGGAGAAACTGTATTATGATATAGCATGTTTATTGTTTATAATTAATAGTTAATACCAATACCAATGTAACAATTATATAGAAAGTTTATTAATAACATGAATATATTTAAAAAAATTATATAAAATAATATAGGTACATTTTAACTTTAAGCTTATTAAAAATATTTGGTGGGATAAGTTGTATTAAATTGAGCATCTACATAGGAAAATGCGGTGAATAAATACTAAATACATAAATTATAACTTAAGTGTATTTTCTAAAAAATTATTGTTAGTAAATCGAATAACCAAAATTATAAAATATTATAATATTATTTTAATTAATACAAAACAATTAACGTGCAATCAAGTAAATTAAAAATTATAAACATCATTCAACGATCATAAAATAATATTTAGTACCTACTTACGGTGAGCAGGTGAGATGTAGACGTGGTGGACGGTGGTATAAGAATGAGCATTGAGCACAAGTCGACATAGCGGAATCGCCACCCATCATATACCAACGGACATGGTTTTTCCTCCAAACCACACAACACGATAAAAATGACTCAACGATCAAAATAGCATTGATTATGTACAAACATAATACGTGTATTCAAAATAGGTACCCCGAAATAACATTGGGAAAAAAACGTCTATTAAATAATACATCCATAATTCATATAAACAAAAAAACCAATGTAATATGAAAATAAACAGTGGCGCCGCATGAAAAATTTTATAGGACAGACACCTAAGGGAATTATATAACATAATATTTATTTAAAAAATGGATTATCATTACCGTGTTTTATACCGTTATGACGTTTCGACTACTCAATTTCAAAATGCGATATCTCGAAATCTGTTCGCGTGTTATCTTAGATCCTTTGGGGACAGCTTCCTTGTGTGGTTTACTATTAGATTGTATCATGTCCGGGCGTGGACACCCCGGAGATCATGTCTCAAAATCGGTTTCAAAAACTCAGTTTTACCGCGTATCGTGCACCGTGTTTTATACCGTTATGACGTTTCGACTACTCAATTTCAAAATGCGATATCTCGAAATCTGTTCGCGTGTTATCTTAGATACTTTAGGGACAGCTTCCTTGTGTGGTTCACTATTAGATTGTATCAAGTCCGGGCGTGGACACCCTCCGGATCATGTCTCAAAATCGGTTTCAAAAACTCAGTTTTACCGCGTATCGTGCACCGTGTTTTATACCGTTATGACGTTTCGACTACTCAATTTCAAAATGCGATATCTCGAAATCTGTTCGCGTGTTATCTTAGATCCTTTGGGGACAGCTTTCTTGTGTGGTTTACTATTAGACTGTATCAAGTCCGGGCGTGGACACCCTCCGGATCATGTCTCAAAATCGGTTTCAAAAACTCAGTTTTACTGCGTATCGTGCCCCGTGTTTTATACCGTTATGACGTTTCGACTACTCAATTTCAAAATGCGATATCTCGAAATCTGTTCGCGTATTATCTTAGATCCTTTGGGGACAGCTTCCTTGTGTGGTTTACTATTAGATTGTATCAAGTCCGGGCGTGGACACCCTCCGGATCATGTCTCAAAACCGGTTTCAAAAACTCAGTTTTACCGCGTATCGACTACGGACCTTACAATTTATAGCGCCATCTGGTATCGGAATGTAGTTCCATACATTTTGTACGCCAGTTGATCGTTTTGCCCCTTGAATCGAACGTAATGCAACCCGAATCCCCCATTTCCTTATCACTTATTTTGGCCAGCTAACTTCACGCTCGTTAATATCCTTCAAAAATAGATACCTACTTCACCAAAGTTAATGGCTGGCAATAGTTGAGTCTGTGGTTCTTCGGGCCATATAAGTTTTTTCCTACAATTTAGTGCTGGTTCTTCATGAAAAATCATTGGTTTTGATACCTCAGAAAATAAAACTGTGGAATTATGAATATTTGAATTTAATTTAACTTTACTTTCAAATTGTGAATCACCCTAAAAAATAATGTACAATTATTTAAATGCCTATGTTTTAATCAGTTTTAAGTTAATTTAAATTATAAAGTACTTTTTTAAAAACATTTTTGTATAAATATATATTTACTTATTTATTTATTTTTTTTTACATATTATAAACTCTATTTAAGTAATGGAGAGTTATGAAAATATACCTTTTTAATTTCACTGAGATCTTCTGATTTTTTGTTAATTAATTTTAGGTCAGGTAATATTTTATTAAATATTGTAGGAATTACATTTTTGTTCAATTTAGGCTTTACTTTATTAATACACAAATCACTCTAAAAAAATATTTTAATAATAACTAATAGGTAAATAAGTTTATTTTCTTAATGGATAAATGTATAAATCAATCACATATTTACAAGTTATATTATATTACTATATATTAAAGTACTTGAGTACTTACTTCAACTATTTCATGATTCCATACAGAAAAAGATCTACAAATATCATTTGGACCAAAATGCAATTCACATACATGTGATGCTAGAGATACTGGTTTACCATTTACCCTACTTATAACTCGTATCCATTCATTTCTAATCCTTTCATCTTTAGGTATGGAAAAAAGAGAATATTTTTGTTTATTTTCAGTTTTGCGACTTGGACAGTTTAAAATGTAACACAAATTAACCATTTTAATTAATAAATTATGTAGGTGTGTATAGCAATTTAACAAATTTTTATTTTGGTATTATCTATACAAAGTAAAAGCACATTGTCAAAATCTTAAATTTGTAAATAATGATTAAATTAATTTACATACCTAATATGATAATTTAATATAAATGTGAAATATTTGTAAATAACAAAAAACACCGCGAAAAGAACACAATTTTACTGTTTCACCTAGATAGCGTTAGTGTAGCAAAAAGATGGAAAAACCGCCCGTAACACCGCCACTCTATATACTTTTATGGAACGTTTGTTATCGTCGTGTCCAGTCCTCTATATCTTAGTTCGTGGTTTACACACAGATATATAAACATACACATATATTATATACATATGTTTATATATCTGTGGGTTTACATAAGAAATATTTCCAGTAGTTCAGGTTCAAATGAAGAAGTACTCTTTTTTATATGTATTAACTTAACAGCTAAAGTCACTATTAATTATGCCGACGAGCCATGTTTGACAGCCGATATGATTATTGTAATTATTATTGTATACAACATGACGTTGATACCGCTTTCACGCGTGTGAATAATCTTGTTATACATATGGGTGCTCTTGCTTACACGATATACCTAAGTCTGTATCGTGATTCATTATACATATTATTATAGGTACAATTAAAAATATTATTTTACAATCATTTTAGATTTAATAAGATATTTAATATCATATATTTCAAAATTTGTTTTATTATGTCAATTTTCAATGCTTTTATGATACAATAATATTAATAAATTCAAAATATAATTTAGACATTTCGTTACTAATAATAAAATAATCATATTTTCGGACTATACTATTATTATTTCAAATATAATGTTATATTATGATAATATTCAAAATATATTTTAAACAATTCATTTTTAACAACATAATAATAATTAATATAGATTATCAATTTATCATTTCGTTTATGATGTCATATTATTAATATTTTTAAATTATTATCACGAAAAATATTTATTTAAAATTGTATTAATATTTATATGATAATATTATTTTTATAATGAAGATATGATATTAATTAGATATTATCATTACGAAAATGCTATCTGGGTTAGTCCATCATTGTCAGTACTATATTCATCATAAATAATTGTATTGTCATTTGATTTTGCTCCTTTTTGATTTTTGAATAATTTTTGTATAATAGGCAAGTCAGTTGTTTTGAATTCAATTGAAGTTTTTGTGCATGTAAGCAAATGCTTTGCCATTCGCCAAGAGTTGTAAGCAAAGGTTTGACAACAATAAATACATTCATGGCAATCTAATTTCCCTCTTTTATGTAAATGCTTTTTAAAATATTTATCTACAACTTGTTTTTGTTTCGATGGCCTACCCATTTTTAAGCTTAAATCTTCAGAACAAACTATCAAAACAAGAACTTAGGTAATTACTAATTACTAATTAGCAACCGCAAGAGCCAAGAAGACATTATTAAAATGAATAATGATTATTATTTAATATTTTTTAATCTAGAATAAAATGATGGTAATATTATTACAGATTAATAAGATAATATCAGAATATCTGAATATACAATAACGTCAATAACAATTAATAATATACAGTTTAATAAAGTCGTTAAGGATAAAATTACGCAGCTATGGATATTTTTAGAATTAGTACGTGACGGCCAACGGTTAAGGCCTTCCCACACTAAATACGTCGACGTCCGTTGCGATGACGTACGTCTAAAGTATACGTTCAACGCAACGTACACAGGTCCCACACTAAATGCGTTTATTGGTTATCCGTCAGCTAAAAGCTAACTATAAATTATAATTATTTCTATCTACCAAATCAACTTTCGATTACAAAATGTACAATGTATTACTGACTTATTACTGCAGTTACCTACTATGTTCTCTATTTCTCTATATTTCTTCTCTATATGTGGCATTCTTATAAGTTCCCAAACTTTTGTCATACAGTCTGGCCTCTTCTCGACTTCAACTATTAGCTGTTCTTCCATATTTAAAAAAATATTTGTAATAATATATATTTTTTAAGGAACTGCTGGACCACACTTCTTAAAACTTAAAATGTATATTATGTTCGTATGACACAATATTTTAACTACGTTCAAAGTAACGGACTAAAATAGTTTTGTCCGTAGTCAAAGTATGGGTATCTACTATCTACTGATAAATTGTGAAGATAAAACTATTTTAAAATATTAATAAAATATGGTTCTATTCGAATGTCGACGCATTCAACTGATAGCAATTTTATATCGTACGTCGACGCGCTGGACGGACGTACCCGACTTTTGACGCGTCGTACCTGGTGTGCGGATTCGTATTTGAATACGTTAAATTCAAAAAGAGTACGTTAACGTACGTCATCGCAACGGACATCGACGTGTTTAGTGTGGGAAGCTTCGACCATATAAACTAATAGACACGCCTTATCGCATGTTTATATGGTCGAAGGTTGTAACCATGATGTTTGGTGATATGACGTCACGTTTGGGCATTTATCAATTTATTATAATATTAATATCATCTGTTTTTATTAGTAAGTTGTGTTTCTCGTTGACTTGCGTAAATTGCGTTATATAAGCCGGATATAACACTTTTCAAGTTTTAATATTTCTTTTATTACGAAAACACAAAAATGGTTTTAACTTGTACTGCGTATAATTGCACTCAAAGATATACTAAGGGAGTTTCTTTTCATGGGTAAGTATCAAAAAATTATTCTTAACTGAACATATGAAATTTGTTTAGTCAATTTAAATTGAAATCAAGATCTTACATTATATATTATGTATATGGATAATTAGTTCTATATTATTATTAATTATTTTACTATACCTATTTTTATTTGTAGTTTTCCAAAAGATGTGGAATTGAGGAGAAAATAGATTCAAGTTATGCGGCGGGATGGTTTTACTCCTAGTAAACAGTCTAAAATTTGTGGTAAACATTTTACTAGTGACTGTTATGATACAAGTTCTTGGAGTTCACAAAAAAAACTCAAAAATGATGCCATACCTTCAATATTTGATTTCCCGACACATTTAAGACAAAATACCAATCCTAGAAAACCACCAAAAAACAGACAAAATATTATTTCAAATAATATTACCAACGATTCAGAACAGTAAGTCTAATGTAACTACTATCTTTAAAAACGGCAGATATTAATTAAAAATGTTTAAATTTTTTACTTTTTGTAACATTAAATACCTATATATTTCTAGGAACATTAATGTTGACAATTGTCAAATCAATCCTACTACCAAAGGTAAACGGTACATTGGTGATTTTAAAGAAAATGATATGGTAACACCAGAAAGTAGTAGGAAGTTTTTAAAATTAACTAAAAGTAAGCTTGCTGCTCAACAGAAGACTATTAAAACACTACAACAATCCAAGCGCCGTCTAATAAAAATAATTAAAGACTTAAATTCATTTGTTAGTCATCTTAAATCAAAAAGTATGATTTCTGAAGAAGTATCAACTACACTAATGGTATGATATATTTGTTAATAAATTACCCTGTAGATATTTTTCAATTCTGTTTGCGGGACATTAAACTTAACTAATTGATAATAAATGTCTATGACTTATTTTTTAACTCATGTATTTTGCGCAAGCGCAACACAACTTAATTTTTTTTTTAAACAGCAACCCCTATTTTGAATATCACTTTCAGATTAATTGATTTTTTCAATCAATTTAGATGTATCAACTTGTATTTTATATTATGTAGTTTAGTTTTTGTAATCTCTACTATTCATTATTTAGTTATCTATGTCCAATTTATTATTTGGTATATAATAAATGTAATTATTACTGTACTATTATGTCTCCGTATATCATATGAATCAAATATTTGTTAATAGTAGTTATTATTAGCAAAAAAATTAAATAATTTTAGAATTAAAATTATTTAATTTAAATTATTTGAATTCTATATACTATTTGTGATGTGTATGTGTATTTTTTTTTTTATTAATGTGGATGAATGATTGTATTTTTTATGAATTTTTTCTGTAAATAAAACTCATAATTTTTTTGATGAATGTTGATGAATGAGATTGTTTTTTTTTTTTTTTATGAGTTCAAACTAATATATATTCATTCATTTAATTTATTTAATTACAGAGAACTATGTCTGAGCCTACAAAACAATTATTTTGTCGTATTTTACAAGGAAAAGTTAAAAATCGTTACCCACCAGAATTGCTTTGCTTTAACATTAAATTTTTATTCTGCTAAAGCATATAGTTATGTTAGGAAAACATTTAATAATGCACTTCCTCATCCACGAACTATTCAAAAATGGTATGAAAGTGTTGACTGTTCTCCTGGATTTAGTAGAGAAGCTTTAGTTACTCTTCAAAACAAAGTAAAAGAGGCTCAGAAAATTGATAGGCGTGTTGTGTGTTCATTGATGTTAGATGAGATGGCCATTAGAAAAAAAATTGAATGGACAGGCAATAAATTTTCTGGTTATATTGATTTTGGTGCTGATATTAATAATGATAGTTTACCCGAAGCAAAAGAAGCTTTAGTACTTATGGTGAACTGTGTGAATGGACGTTGGAAACTTCCCATCGCATATTTTTTTATTGATGGTTTAGGTGGTCGTGAAAAAGCTAATATTGTAAAGCGTTGTCTAGAATTTATTTATGATAGTGGTGTAGAAATTATATCCCTCACATTTGATGGAGCTGCTTCGAATATTAGTATGGCAAATTTTTTAGGATCCAATATTTCTATTGAAAATATGAAGACTTGGTTTTATCATCCTATATCAAATCGTCGAATACACATTTTACCCGATCCTCCTCACATGTTGAAGCTCATACGAAATACCCTAGCAAGTAGACCAGCAATCCATGACTCCAGTGGAAATGCTATAGAGTGGTCATACTTGCAGAAATTAGTAGATATACAGAATAGTGAAGGTCTGCATATTGCTACAAAAATTAGAAATCGACATATCGATTGGGCAAGGGAAAAAATGAAAGTGAAAGTTGCGGCTCAGACTTTAAGTTTAAGTGTGGCAAAGGCATTAAAGTATTTAAGACAAACAAACCACCCTTTAAATTTTAAGAATAGTGAACCAACTGAAACTTTTGTTACTAATATTAACGATGCATTTGATATTTTAAATAGTCGGAATTTATTAGCAAAAAGTTTTAAGTGTGGCATACAAAATTGGAACAAAGAAAAAATATTTTTACGAGTTGATCAAATAATTGAATATCTGAAAAGCCTAAAAGATTTACCAAATGGACAATGTATGTATACAACAGGAAGAAAAATGGGTTTTCTAGGCATGATAATTAGTCTGAATTCTTTGAAGTCAATTTATGAAGAAAATGTTAGTAGCAATGAACCAATATTGAAATATGTTTTGGCATACAAATTGTCACAAGACCATCTTGAAGTTTTTTTTAGTGCTCTACGTAGTCGTGGTGGTCATAATAATAACCCGACCGCTCGCCAATTTGAAAGCGCGTACAAACGTCTTTTAATTCATTGTGAAGTGACTGGTTCTCAATATGCAAATTGCTTAGATCAAACACCAATTTCAATTTTAACTGTAATTAGTAATCAGAAGTCTCAAATTATACCATCAGGAATCCAATGTTTAGATGCTAATTTAAAGGATGATGATGATATTTTTGAAAGTCAATTTCAGTTGAATGATCATACTTATTATAAACTTCCAGAATTTGGAACATTATCACTTTACGTTGTTGATGTTGTAAGCTATACTGCAGGCTTTGTAGTTCGGCAAGTTATAAAAATTATAAAATGTAATCCTTGTATTTGTGCTTTGACTTCGGATGAAAATACCTCTAGACTTGTTACTCTGAAACAGTATTCCTTAAATCCTAATACCGGCCTTATAAATGCATCAGCTGATGTAATTTATTTATGCAAGTTGGCCGAAATAGAATTTAGAATAATTGAGCAAACAGATAATTTATATAAAGGGAACATCATAGAAATATTAGTGATAAAATGTTTGCGTAATATGCACAAATCTGTATTTAAATGTTTGCATGATCATATGTTTGATGAAGATCCTCAAGGTAATCATATAATATCTTTAGTTAAGATTATTATCGCTAAATATTTAAAGATACGATTGCACCATAAAGCTGACTCGATCAACGATCAACAACAAAATAAACGTATACGTAGTATATTAACAAAGCAGATCTTATTTTCAAATCAATAGGTAGGTAATAAATTACCTAATATTAGAATATTATTATGTAACTGATAATAAAACACATACAATTTTATCGAATATTGAGTTTTTTGTATTCAAAAAATTGTATATCGTTTGAAAATTCTAATTTTGCAAATTTAATATCATTCGCGCACGAACTATTTTTTTCATGACTCCGCGTTCGTATCGAGGTTGACACTTGACGGTGCCACGGTTGCCCAAACGTGACGTCACACGCTACACGATGATGGCGTCAAAATATGCATCGTATGACGCGTCTATTAGTTTATATGGTCGAAGGTGGGAAGGCCTTAAAACATGTAAATGATAATAATAATAATAACAATAATAAATGATAATAGTTTTTATCTTTAATCGTGGTAATAACTAAAAATAACGCATTATTTTTTTTTTTTTTTATATACCGTCTGTATAAAATTATTTTATATTATGTGTATAATACCTCGTATAATATAGTATTATACCACTGTATAATACAAACTCACATCTCTAACTATGTCACATCTATGCGTTTTTGTTCTTAAAAACGTTCCCGCCGTTGCTTACCTGCCGACGCCGCCGGTCTCCAAATTCGACCAAACACCAAAATATTTTCATTTTCATTAATGTCTCTACAGTCTACGCTCTTGGATGGTAGACTCACTTATTTTATGTAGAGTTACATTATTATATTACTTGTCACATATCACACAAATCGAATATACGAATATAATATTTTAATAATTAAAGTGTGTCATAATAATTAAATATTTGTGTACCTAATTATTTTTTTTCATACATACAAGTAAGTATAACAAACATTTTATTTTATAAATGTATAGTGTATACTTAATTATTAATTTTTAAACAGCTTTAAATGAATCGTCAAAGAATTAAAGTTGTTGCTGCTGCTGAAGCAGCAGGTTTATTAGATCCACCAAAAGTAAAACGAAGGTACTGGGTACACCCACTAAATACGGACCCTGAGAACATAGGCCAGTTCAAGATATTTTTTGAAAATATTAGGCAATTTCCAGATAAATTGTTTGAGTATTACCGTATGTCGATTTCGAGTTTTGATGAATTGCTAGAAATAATACGACCACATATAACAAAAAAAAAACAACAGAATTTCGAAATCCTATATCTGCTGAAGAACGTCTTACAATTACTTTAAGGTAAGTTTTGTTTTAAATATCACGTAAAAGTTGAGATTTTCAACAATATGATTATTTTAATAATTAATATAAGTTATCATTTATTACTCATAATTATCATAAATTATAGATAGTTATCTTAAAACGTGATATATGTAATAGGTATCTAATCAAAATACAGTCTACAAAAAAAAATCCTTTATTTTTATTCGTATATTAAATGATAACAGAATTTAATTAAATACAAACATCAATAAATATATTATAAACACAATAAGAAAAAAATAAAATAAAACATTATAACTGTATAACGAACTTTGTTATTTAATTATTTATAAAAAATGTCATATTATTTAAAAACCAAAAATTAAAATGTGCCTTTTAAAATAGTAAAAATTATAATAATAATACTGCTTATTGATCAATGATAAATTATAATTTTTTTAAAAGTTTTTAATCAAATCTCCAGTACCACTCCAACATAGCATTCAGAACATGTATATATTCTAGTCATATGTGTTTTAAGTGTTCTTGGAAATATGTTAAGGGAACATATTGCAAACACATTATTTACGTATGTTTTATTTAATATTTAAAATATATGGTTTCTCCAACGTTATAATAACATGTTTGCAATATGTTGTAGGAAATATGGAACTGTTACATGTTACTAAAATATTATTAACTTATGTTCCATTAAATATTTAAAATAAGTGGTTTCACTCATATTATAGAATTATGTTTCTAAGATGTTGCATGAAATATGGAATGGTAACATGTTACTCAAATATTATTAACTAATGTTCCATTAAATATTTAAAATAAGTGATTTCTCTCATATTATAGAAATATGTTTCTTAGTTGTTGTATGAAATATGGAATGGAAACATGTTATTAAAATATGGTAAACGTACGTCCAAGTTAATATTTGATGTATATTATTTGAAACACGTGGTTTCTCCTTTCCAGCGTTATAAAAACAAGTTTTTAAGATGTTTTATGAAATATGGAACTGCATGTTACATATGTTACTGAAATATTGTGGTGACCGGTCAAAATCTCTCTGCAAAAATATCTCCAATACAAAATTGAAAATATCTCCTGTACAAGATAGCTCCTGTGGCTGTATCTATAATATCTCTAATGTAAATACCTCCCTTGAACACATTTTAATATTTATTTTGTTTTATTTGAACAAATATATTATTGTATATTTATCAGAATACTGATGTCTAAAGGAATCGCGGAAAAAAAGCCCACGGAAAAAAAGCTCACTGATAAAAAAATCCGCGAAAAAACATTTAAATATAAATTTGATACATAATATTATATTGTGTAATGACTATATCGTCTAAAGTGATTACTGTAGTACCCAAGTACATTTTCTAGTAATAATGTTTAGAAAATAATCCCATAGTCAATAATAACTATTATTAATACTTATCACAATATATTACACTGTCACACTGACCAATTTGTATTATCTGATATATTTTTAATTTTTCACAATACAAAGGGGGATTTCAAACCACGATAAACTTTATCAACGTAACCTATGAAATATTCAAGGGGAATTGTCCACAATCTTACATTTTAACTAAATATCTCTTTATTGGTTATTATATTTTTTGAAAAATACGTTGACGACGTGTATAATATATTTCATTCTATAGACCAATTTCATAAATGAGTTACATTTATTATTATTATTTTTTTTTATTATATATAATCCGCGGCTTCTATGGCCATTGGACGTTACAATGTTTTGACTTAGTACATGATAAACTTAAACTAAAACTAAATTAAACTTATTCCTTAAACATTTTTACACACAAAAAAAAAAAAGAAGACAGGTTGGTTACAGGAGGTTGATGAGGTGTGTGTCAGTGAGGAAATGGCAGAGCTTGTCGATATTGTCTGGTTCAGGGCTTAATGTTTCAGTCAGGTGATATGATATTCGCTGCTTAATTCTCTCCATATTGTATGTGCTGCATTCGGTTATTATATGCTTGACTGTAAGAGGGACCCCACAGCATGTGCAAATGGGGGGGTCCTCTCTATTCATTAAGTATGCGTGTGTAAGACGTGTGTGTCCGATTCTGAGGCGGTTAATAGCAGTCTCATATTTTCTTGGGGTGTTGACAGGAAAAGTCCATGGTAGTATCGACCTTTTAATTTCATTAAGCTTCGTGGTCATTTTGTTCCATTGTGTTTCCCATTGTTGACGTGTATCCCTTTCGATGATATTTTTTATATCGCTATAAGTAAAAAGATATGAGTAGGGAATATCAGTATTTGTATGAGCTTGTTTGGCGGCCTTGTCTGCACGTTCGTTACCATCTATGTTACAGTGACTAGGAATCCATGAGTATGATATGTTTTTCCTGATAACTGTGCATTATAGTGGGCGTTATGAATTTTCCTGACAATTTTGGTAGGATTTTGGGCATTTTTAAGACTAGTGAGAGTGGATAATGAATCACTATAAATTATGATATTGTTATAATTTATCTCTGAAGTATATTCAATGGCTTTGAAAATGGCTAGAGCTTCAGCTGTATATATAGAGCATTTGTCCGAGAGTCTCCATTGGAGCTGGTTGTCATCATGAATAATGGCCATACCAACTCCGCCTTCCGAGAGAGATGCGTCGGTATATATTTGTGTATGAGTATGTGATAGTGAGAGTTTTTCCTTGAATAGGTTTTTAAATGTGTTGGGGCATGTGGACTTTTTTGGGAATTGGTGCAGGTCCAGATCAATATTCATTGTAAAATACCAGTGTGGGCATAACGGGGTCTCGGTGGGAATTATGTTTTCGAGGTCGTATTTTGTGTATATATTATTAGAAGTGTATTTAGGGTGATATGTGCTGTCTCGTGGAAGTCTTGCCATTCTGGCTGCTGTTTTAGATGTTTGTTCTTCCCATCGTGCTGCTAGAGATGGAATGCCTGCTATTGCTTGGATGCTTGGAATGGGGCTGGAGCGGAAGGCACCGATGGATAGACGGATTCCCGTGTTATGTATAGTCTCAAGTAATTTTAAATGAGAGACTTTGGCGGTGGAGAATAAAGGAGCCCCATAATCCAGTTTTGAGAGGATAAAGGTTTTGTGTATTTTCAAGAGGGTGGTAGATTGGGCACCCCAAGTGGTGTGTGCCAGTATTTTTATTATGTTAAGTCTGGAGGTGATGGAATTTTTTAAGTTTTGGATGTGTGGGATCCATGATGCTTTGTTGTCGAATATTATACCTAAAACTTTAACTCTAGGTTGGTCTTGTATTGTGAGGTCTCCGATGTTGATGGACATTTTTTGTGTTTTTCTTTTTTGGTTGAAAATTAAGAGGTTAGTTTTGGATGGAGAAAAACGAAAGCCTGATAATTTGGACCAGGACATAAGCTTGTTAGTTGAGTTTTGTATAAATTGTTGAATAAAATCAAAGTTTGTGCTACGGCAGAGCAAGGTGAAGTCATCTGCGTATAGCATTGGTTTACCGGGAGAATTTATTTCTTCGGCGATGTCATTAATAGTCCAGTGCAATTAGGTTTAAAATTTCACCTAGCTGAATTTTGGTACACATCTTTATTACATCGTTGTAAACAATGTCTAAAAAGTCGACCTCGATATCATGTACGCGTTAAAGGTTATTCGAGGTCAAAGGTCACGAAATTGGCTTTTTTTTAATATCTCGTTTTTTATTGGTCGTACAAAAAATAGTCTTTGATACAAATTGTAGAGGAGGTAATTATCTATAAATATGGTCTCTTGACATTTTCACGTCATGCTGATAGTTTTTCCGTTATAAGGCCAACAATGTGTACACTTTTAATGAAATATGATTTTTTCGCTAAAAACAAGTAGCCTTTGCGTTAATATCTCGCTGTATACTGTTTGTACGATAAAAAGTCTCGAACAAAAATTGTAGAGGATAAAATTCTCTACAAAATGGTTACATATATATATATAATATATATATATATATATATATATATATCCAATCGCACTTACGGTATACAAATTTTAATGTTTACCATACAAAATTACAATAATATAATATAATATTATATCATATTATAATAACGATAGTAAGAATGCATTCGTTTTATGCAAGATGTATAATGTAGGTACATTGTACATATTACTGTTGTCTGGAATGTCCGTTGGGGGAAACATGTTGTACATATACATATATATTATATATATATATATATATTAGGGTGGTCCTTATTTATAAGAAGAAAAAAATATTAATATTTTTAATATCTTACCCGCCAACTTTGTTCATTACTATGAGTAAGTAATTTATGTTAAATATGGTCATGATTACTCAACCCCTTCACGTGCCACAAAAGGATTGACAAATTTCGAAATAGGGTTGATACGTCAATTTTTTTAAATTAATTTAAAAGAGAACATCTTCGTTGGCTTCTTCACCACAAACAAGGCATAGCGTTCGAAAATCAAATTTACTTGATAGTTTTTTATGCGGTGAAGGGTTAGATGGACCTGCAGCGTTTTCTTCACGTTCTCTTTTAAATGAGGCAATTTTTTTTTTGTGTGTATACACTTTACGACACTCAACATGCACAGTTACCGATGTTACATTATTTAAAAACTCAAGATGTCCATCGTCTCTTTCATTACTACCGTTTTTTAATGTTTGTAATCCACGCTCGACATTTACAGTTTCACCGACCGATAGCGAGTTTTCACATATAAAACAATTACCCGCCATTTAGTTGATTATGTAATATAAGCAGTACTTGTAAAAAAATTCAGAACGCACAAAAAACACGATAAACACGTGACAACGTTCGTACGGACCGAACACTATATACTCATCTACTGCTGCGAGCCGGTCCGGCACATGAATGTCGAAGACAGCTGCGTCTATTGTAACTAAAAAAAGATCGACTACAGTAGCGCACACTCAAAAATGAATAGGGGTAGCAAATTGAATGGAAAAATAACACCCACCCACCAAATCACTTTCAAAAACAGACCCGCGGGGGCTTCGCCCCCACACCCCCTAACTAGAATTCTCTAATCTTGTTCAACACTTAATAATAAAGTATTCAATGTTAATAAAATAAAATACAGGGTCTCGGTAACTATTAATTTTTATTGATTATTGTAAATCTTAATAATTATGGAAGTAAACATCAAACTTAATATAATAAAGCCTTTTGCAATAACTACTATTATTTTCAAATGTATTAATTACAGTATCTGTGTCAATTTTAATATCATTTTCACATGATAGTAACATTAAATTTTCTAACCGACTTTCACACATGGTACTACGAAGTTTGTTTTTAATAATTGCCAATTTAGAAAAGGTTCTTTCGGGTGTAGAACTAGCAACCGGTAATGTTACAGCAATTTTCAAAGCTATACTTAAGACAGGAAATACAGACTGCAACCCACTAATTTTAACTACCTTCAATACAGTAGATAAACTGCATCCATTTAAAGGCAGCTTGGTGAAAGAAACATCTTTTAACTGGTCTTGAGTATCCTGACAATCTTCCAAGTCACTTTCTAAATGGTTAATATATTCATCTTCGGTGTCAGATTGAGATTCATGGAGACGGGGTGGAATTAGTTTCACTTTTTCAAAATTAAAGTAACAATTAATAAACTGTAAATATTCTCTTTTTAAATCTTCTTTGTCAACGAATTTACTATATGTATTAGAAAATACTTTAAATCAGTGGTTTTCAAACTGGGTGCCGCGGCACACTGGTGTGCCGCGAGCATTTACTTGGTGTGCCGCGGTTTTTGAACCTTTTTTTTTTTTTTTTGCATAAATGACCGATCGAATTGAATAAGTTTAAAATGTACGAAAATGGACGCGTTCGACTGTCGTGAACCCGCAATATTTAAGTGTATACTGATAAATCGAAGGTTTGTAGTAAGAAAGCGACTAAGACAAGTTATCTTACATGAAAATTGCACCCTAACAAAATGTATCGGTAATGTAATTTTTTAGAATGAAGTGAAAACTCCCTTAACGGACACCTCTGAATACCGGACGCCTCCGATTAGCGGACGTTTTTATGTGGATAGGAGCATAAAAATTCTCTAGCTTTGTTATTCCCTCTGAACAGCGGACACCTCTAAATGACGGACAATATCCCGGCTACCGAGAGTGTCCGGAATTCAGAGGTTTCACTGATTAAAATTAGAGGTCATAGTGTGCCATGGAAATTTTGTGAAGGGCGAAGTGTGCCGTGGTCAAAAAAAGTTTGAAAACCACTGCTTTAAATGCATCAACTGGCAATTTACTGACATCATTGGATATTTCTTCCATTCTACGTCTAGAAAATAATGATAGATCCTTAAATAAACCACTGGATATTTCAATGAACCTTTCATTTATCTGTGTAATAGCTGTATCAAATGCTACAAAATATGTCTTGATTTTATAGTTCTGCAATGGGTCTTCGATCACTTCGTCTACAGTTAATTCATCAACTTTGCGTGGCACCCTTCTAATTCGATTACTTGGGATTGGCTTAAAATCTTCGCATTCATTGATTGAACACTTTTTGAACTCTTCGACTTCGCTAAGGATAGTAGAAAATTCTACGTCACTTCTACATATTTCTAAATGTTGTATTTTTTCTTTAACTAAATCAATGACTACAATGAGATCTATATCTGTGGCCTGCAGCATTTTACTGAGAGGAGTGATAATCTGAAACATTTTTTTGTATATAATGACTGTGGTTAAAAATTTATCACACATTATATTTTCTTTTAAACTCCGAGCTTGATGAGCACCTTTGCGATCAATTGAATATTCACTATTTTGGATATCTTGTAAAGTATCACATAAAGCATCAAACGTGTCAAGAACAGTATTGAGTGCATAATCATGGGACCACCAACGCGTTGTTTCTACTCTCTTGAAGCGTCGTTTGCGTTGTGTATTCCCGTATATTTTGTCTTGAAATTGTTCAAATAAGGCCACTCGTTTCTTGCTTGAGCATATAAAATCGTAAATAGACTAAAATTACAAACATATCTACTGCATTGGGTGAACAGCTTACAGCATCAATTACAACCAAATTCAGCCGATGCGCATAGCACCAAACAAAAACTGCAGCCGGATTAGAACGTTTAATTATGGCATGAAGTCCATTATATGCACCTCGCATATTACTTGCACCATCAAAAGATTGTCCAACCAAGTATTGTTTCCAATCTAAAGAATATATGTTACAAATTTGTTCCACTATTTCAAATATGTTTTGTGCCGAAGTATTTGCACATTCTTTCATACTGATTAATCTTTCATGGGCTTCTGCAGTCTCTTCATTTATATAGCGAATCACAAAGGAGAGCTGCTCCTTTCTGGAATTATCAAATGTACTGTCTAATGTTATACTGAAAAACTTTGCACACTTAATTTGTTTTAAAATGACACCACGAGTGTATCTAGCCATTGCTTCAATGAGTTCATTTTGCCTTCTCCATGATATAAAATCATATTTATTCTTTTTTTTTAAACGATGGTCAGATATATATGATTCAAGAACAGGGTGATACTTTCCCAATAAGCAAACCAGATCTTTGAAATTCCCACGCAAATCAGACTCCCTATTTTCTCTGTGACCTCGTAAAGCCAAAGAATGTTGAGCAAGGTAATGAATTATGTCGATAATAGCTGCGATTAGGGAAGCTTCAACGTGGAAGGAAGAAGTCTCGTGCATTATTAGTCTTTGTGTTGCCTTGCTCCATGTGCCAAACCCTGTTGTGACCCAAACAAACTGTTTATCATTTCCAATTAAAATACAATATATACAAAATATACGGTTTGTACTGCATGAATATGAAAGCCATTCTCTAGAGCTGGTAGTACCATCAGGCAAAGTTTTTTTATACCATGAAGGAAGAAAACTCCTATTTTTTCGTAAAGAAAAACAGTTGTTGGACATATCTTCTTTCTGAGGCTGAACAGGTCCCCAACTAAGAATTAATTTTCTTTTTTCATAAGAAAATGGACCGGATGCAATGATTTTTATCGGATCTTTTTCGGTGACTCCCATACCTAAAAATAAGAAAAAATTGATATACTTTTACAATTATTTACAAATCGATACTCATACGGACTATAAGCAATTAAGTTACAATTTTAGATTTCGGAGCATAGCGAGGTATCTATTGGTTTTACTATGATTTTTTTTTGTCTGTAAACACTTTCTACCAGAAAACGTGCTCTAATCGAAAAATTACAAGACACATGTAATTTATATTTTGATTTTCTAGTCAGTTAACGCAATAATTAAAGACAGCTGAAATAAAACGTAGAAATAACGAAAAAATGTACGAAAATAATTATTTTATTGTATTCAATTTAGTTTTTTTGTTGTAATAATGTTAAAAGTCACCGTAGAGGCTTGAAATTTTGATGAAAAACTTATATAGGTCACATATAGACGTGGTAAAATTTTGAAATCATTTGAACCATTTTAAAGCTATTTATGGATATTTTAATTTTGCTAGTTTTTATGTAATTTTTATTCCGTAGGTACTACGTAAAAATCGGTCGGCGATTACTTTCGTAGAACCTAGAGCAGTGGTTTTCAAACTTTTTTTGACCACGGCACACTTCGCCCTTCACAAAATTTCCATGGCACACTATGACCTCTAATTTTAATCAGTGAAACCTCTGAATTCTCTAAAATTATCTAAAATTATCTGGGTATTTATATAAAAATGAAATAAAATAGGCAAATAGTAATAATCAATTAATTTCCTTATTATTTTTTATTACTCACATATCCTCGTACGGAACTGATTTGAACTGGTTTGGAATGGTCTGACGTGTTCTAGAATGAATGGTTGGATGGTGATAGCCCGTCTAGTAGTTGGTCCCACGAAGGCTTGCTGTTACTTCTGTGACGGTCTACGCTCCGGATCAGTTGGCACGGAGACCAATAAAATATTGGGTTTCGTAGATGTGGTTGATAAACAACACAGTCGGCGCCACTACACTTCTATTTTAATTACGTGATAGTGTGGTGGGTCAGTGACCGGTGTTGTTTGGATTTCGAATCGCGGCACGCGTACGGCGGTGTGTTTACGTATGTATTGGTGTGTGTAACAACAATAATAATAATAATAATAATAATAATACGTATTCAGCGGCGGCTCGTATGCTACGGCGATGTCGACGGCGGCGCGGTGGCGAGTCACGGTCAAGGTCGCTGCCGGCGGCTGAGCTGTTTCACGACGGCGGCACGGATAGTGCTGCTTCTCGTCGTCGGGTGGTGTACTGGTGTTTAGTCGTAATCGATCACTAGTTATGATTTTCACCACTGGATGGTGTCGCGTTCACGAGTACTGGTTGTTACCGGACGACGGCGGCGAACTGGGCGTTGGCCGGTGACGTAATGTGTCGGAATTTAGGCGGCCCACTGCCGTGAAATAGCGACCAGTATTATTATGAATAATATTTACCGGATTTTCGGAACGCTCTGAAGTTTCTGGATATTTCGAAGTCTCTGGAGGATTTGAAGTTTCTGGGTGATCTGAACCCGTAATTGAAGTTGTATTTTAAATGGAGATTTTCTACGTAATACTTCCTCGTGATAGTTGGTACTGGACGAATCCCACCGCTGCCACCAAAAATGTTACGGATTCTTTCCAAAAGGAAAGACAACGTAAAAAGAAAACGAGAAATTAAACGATCTTCAAAAACTTACTTTATTTAAAACACTTAAAACTTATAACATAAAATACAAAATATAAAATATAATATAATGCTCTGTAGAGAGGTTCTGGTGCCCAAGACAGACTGCCAGCGTCGAACATTTCGATGTTCGACGCCCGTCTCCCTCCGGCCGAAATGCTGTTTCAGCATTCGAAGAAAAATATGCGTTTACTATAATCGTTTACAATGTAAAAAAAAAAAAAAAAAATAATAATAAAATAATCAGGGGTTCATAACACCATATTAGCTCTATTGGGTTGTATTGACAATGATAAGGTGGGAGACGTACGACTTCATGTCCCATTTTCAACGCAATTTGATCAAGCTCATATATTTTTTGTCTTGGTACCAATAGTCTAACTCTTTCACGAAATTCACTCAATGTCTCGAGTGGTGAATATTCAACCCCTTTTTCAGAAAGCCATTTTTGAACGTCTGCTTTTCTTTCATTTACCTTTGGGTAGTTTTCTGCTAGAACTGAATGGTACGGAGCGTTGTCCATCACGATTATAGATGGTTCTTCTAAATTTTGTAACATTTTTATAAACCATTCTTTGAAAACAGAAGAATTCATTTGGGTGTGAAAATCAACAGAAGTACCACTTTGACACCGAAAAACTAACTTTGATCCCGGCACAAAGCCGAATGAACTGGATCCCGCGTGGCAAATAATTAGTCTACTTCCTTTTCCCGTAGGTACTTTAAGCCCTTCTGAATTAAATTCATTTTGCCAAATGTACCCTTTGGAGTGATTCTGATTAACCCACGTCTCATCTAAATAAACAACGGGCCGAGTATCATTATTTTGGCGAAGGTTAACTGTAGTACGCAAAAATTTCACACGCATAGCGACAATGTCATTTCGCTCCATTAAGAATCGACGCCCGTCATTACATTTTTTGTACTTGAAATTGAGGTTTTTCAAAATACGCCACATAGAAGTACCGGAACCTTTGTACTCGGTTCTTTTTTGATACTCGGCTAAAATTTAGGAGGTCGTAGGGTACTCACGTTTGCCATAAAAATCGTGGACGATTCTCCTTACAATATCCGCGTCAAAATCGTCAACTTCACTTGCAAATTTCGCTCGTTTATAAGTCTTCCGTGGGGAAATGAACGATGGACCATCAGCCTGTGGAGCAGAAGTCGATTTATTTCCTTCCGCGGTGATACGTTTCACGGTTCTTTCACTTATACCACACGCTTCGGCAGTTTTTGCCTGTGTCTGTTTAAAAAAAGTGGCTATCTCCGGATTAGACGTATCCATTGATAACTTTTTAAAATATTGATACACATTAAAAACCGTATTTTTCGTCTGTGAATGAGTATCAGACTGAGAAGCCATTTTAAAAAAGAAATCAACAAGTCGACGACGAAATTAAAACAATATAAAGAGCGCGAATTCGATATCACTTTTCACTACATACGTCATACGAATACGAAATATACACGCTTTTCACTGCATATGTCATACGAATACGAAATATAAACAGTAAACGTTACACGATAAATACGGGAAGTGATACGACGTTGTGACATTTCTATAAACATGGAAAAACAAGTATTTTATTTCGTTATATTATGGAAGAAAAAAAACTGTTGGTAGGTAAAATATTTGGTGTAGTTATAGGATTGAATAACATTATAGAACACAATAATGCTTTGTTGTTCGGCTACCTGTTGTCTCACACAGGTACCGGCTCTCCAGCGGTCAATATTAAGAACCACTGTATTTCAGAAACAGCGCCACCAAGCGCGTTACCGTCGATTGCCACTTTTCGTGAAATCGACTTTAGATGCTTTTATATTGATACTTTGAATGTAATAAAATTATTCTTAATTTTAATATTTATATGGTAGGTACCAGAAAAAAAATATTTGAATCATTTACCTCACTATAATTTAAGTATACCTAACACAAGATTATTATTTTTAAATCTAATAATGTTTTGTTTTAAAAACTTCCAATTACTTTATTGCAATGCAAAATTTTTCATATGCGGTTTTTTGTTAAGAAACAAATTTATATAAAATCACAATAATATTCATTTATTATTTTGACATATTTCTCACTAATTTTCTTATTTTTAAGAGAACATTACAATGTTTTGTGGAGAATTTAAACATCATATTTTATCTTTTTAGAACATATAAATCCAGACCCTTCATATCACATACATTGAATATTACCAATTAGCAATTTTATACAATATTTACTACCTATTTAAATATTTTGGTTTTAAAAAATTGTATTTTAATAAATATGTAAACAGATACCTAATACTTAATAGTATGGATTTAAGGGTGTACATAGCACAATATAATGTCTAATACCTTCAGTCTCAACTTTAGTTTGGTCTTCTTCAGCCATTTTATCTGGAATACTGCTGCTAAGTCCGACCACACTATTTTACAAAACTTAATAAATAAAAGACTAATTAATAGTTTGTATATTAGGGAAAAATCTACTTACTAAACTAATAAGTTAATTATTAATTTAAAAAATTGTCTAGTAACTTGAGTTATTAACTCTCACAAATATGTGATAAGATTACTTTGTTCGTTATTCAAATAAATGTGTAGTGATAACTTTAATTTTCAGTGAAAAAGTAAATACCTTACACTCAAATATATATATATATATATATATATATAAAATGTATTTAGAGTATTAGATTAAATAGGTAATAATATAATCAAGTAATAATCTCATTAAAATTAATTCTGCCAAAACCTAGGGGTGCCTAATATTATAATATTTAAATAATTAATAGCTATTTCCTTATAGTAATTTGTGTTTTTTTAAAGTTACCACACATCTATTATACAGTTATATACGTAAATCGTAAAAAAAAAACATTTTTTGAATTTTTTATACTTTTAGCACTTTCTATCAAATATTTTATATTTACCAATGCAGGATGACTCAATGTTAATTGGAGTGTTGCTCTCAACATCATCAACTTTAACGTCTGTAACCAAAAGTGCATGCTTGCACTGTTTATCTGGAAATGAACATAATATTGCATGTAATATGTAATTATAATACTATTATTATACTTACCAATAGAAGAAGTCTTAATCTCAACACCGATATTAGAATTGCTGTTTGCAGTACCTACTGTTTTATTACAAATAATATCTTCATGGAATTTAGCTGAAATAAAATAGGCAGTAACAATAATTACAACATAAATACCTATGTTGTACAAACAATAATTTTGAATATATAATAAATGCAGATATTATTAATGTTGTTAATAATAATTAAATTGTTTTACACAACATTTTTTAATTAATAGGTAGGTTCAGGTACCTACTTTTGTTTAATATTCAATTATCTTATTTTACTTTCAACTTTATACTGAATAAAATAATAAATAGGTATATACATTTAAAAATTATAAACCCTTTTTCCCCTAGATCTACTTTTGGTAATTTTCACTTAATTGTTATTTTCAAAATTTATAAAAAGTATTAAAAATAAAAATGAGCATAAGTAATTAATTTGATTATTGATTATTAATTAGTCAATTTTAAATTGTATCAAATCACATTCTTATGTTAAATTACAATTAATTTAAATTGAATTAAGATAAAATAATTTATTATAAAATATTAAATTTAATAAAACAAATTTTTTTCCATTACACAATTCATTCCTTCAAAGTTAATTGTACCGATATAAATGTGAAAAAATATTTAATTCCCAAAATTAACTGTATTACATGGTACATCTTTAAAATAGAAAGTATAACTTATAGCATCCGGCCACAACAAAATTATATTTCAATGTTTCACTATATTTTCTTATAATTAGAACTATTTTTGTATTTTATTTATTAAATAAATAAATAAATAAATTTTCTTATAGTTAGAACTATTTTTGTATTTTAAGAATTTTCCTACTGCAAGTTTTTATTTCATTGGAATTTTTTTTTAATTTACACATATGTAAGATTGAATACCTTCTAATATGCTAATAAGACTAAATTTATCAAAGAAATGGTCAAAATATTTAGTATATTTTTAATTTTTAAATGTTTATAAATTAAAATTTGAACTAATAATTTTAAGTCTCTATCAACATTATTTTTGGAGTTACGAATAAAAAACGAAAATCGATTTTAAGTTTTTGAAAAAACTTTAAGGAGAAGAGGTTTGAGAACCCTCAAAGTACCATCGGAATGTGATTTCTAATTGATTAACAGAGTCAAAGTAAAAAAAAAAAAAAAACCATTACCTACAGTATTACTTCATCCGCAGTTGCATAAAAATCTGTGTAAAAATAAGTAGGTACCATCTCTTTTACTATTTTTTTTTTTTTTTTTTGATTCGATTCAGTCCAATGGCCTAGTCCCATACCTTAAATGCTAACCTAAACTAATAAAAGTTTTAATGCATACATGATTTTGTGTATATACCTACGCAACATACACATCTTAGTAACTTACTATCGAAAAAATCAGTCGAGAATAAAAAAGAAGTTTAAAATTGTATTAAAAAAAAAAAATTAATCGTTTTCAAAACAATCTAAAATCCCTATATATTAATAAAAATGAATTAAACCTCGCTCATTATATAAAACGGTTTAAAATAATACATACCTTTTTTGAATGGGACGGTATTCTGCGACTTCGAGTCACTTTTTCGAAAAAAACTTGTTACGTCAGAACAAACTTTTTTAGATTTTAATTTAGCCACTGCACACGACGATAAATGACGGTTCCAATTTGTTAAATTTAAACCCATTCTTTTTTTCCCGCAAGCACAAATTGAACCCAATTCGTTAGACATATTGAAATGAACACCGAGTACACAAACTTAATACATCGAGAACAAGCTCTATTATAAATGCCACGAACTACATAAAACAGTGGACTGTGGAGACACTTAGTACAAAGCACGATAAATGCATATTTTATTTTATAAACAAAATATTAACATTATTCTGTGATATCAATACATTGGTTTTCGTATATTACACACATAAAATGTAAATAGTACCAACACTGCCAACTGCCAATCGTTATCGTTATTATTGTTTTGTATATTATCTACTATCTAGGTTCCAGCAATTATTACTAGAACATTGAAGGAAACCAATTCTATTTTTTAACACATGTTTATGTGGAAATAAGACACGTAATCTGTAGATTTTGTCCGCCTGCGGCATTAAGAAATATTATTATTTAATATTAATTATTAAATTTAAATATACTATACTTTGTTCCAAAATGGAGCATGTTTAGGTATAACTTAATATAATGTAGTATATACATTATACCTACAGTCTACATGGCTACATACTGCAGGATATATTATAATTTATCATACTCGTTATTATCCATCGTCATCATGGAATAATAATTAATTCCTGTACTACTCAATATTTAGTACCTACATTAACTATTAAGAATTAATATTCTTTTTATAACAACACAAAATAAAACTGCCAGCCTGAATTGTTTGGTGCTAATACATTATCATTAAAACTAGCAGTATAGCACTAACCAATAATTTAATTCAATACAAATAGGTGTACAATTATTATACTATATAGTTGCAATTTGTTTGTATTTTATAATATCGTGACTAAATGGGAATCTATTCTTTTGGTCTAATGAATGATAAAGTACTTATTAGTTATTAGTCAGCTACCTCTAAATTATATTGGCTATATTATTCCATAGTTTATTTTTATACGTAGTAGATTTATTATGACGTAGTCATGTAGATGTAGATATTTTGGGGCCAGGGGGACCACCCACCCACCCAATTTTTCAGGGGTAGCAGCTGCTACCCTTGAACCCTCCAGTGTGCGCCATTGGGGCCCCCAATTTGTCGTAATGGGGTAATGGTATAGATATAAGTTCTTTTGTGATTATTTTGCTATTATCGTTTAATATTAAGTTATACCTACCAGTATATCTATAAAATTTGGTCTTCATATCTAAATGATTATGAACTTTTACATTTAATTTATCTAGTATAATTCTATCCGTGCTTCCGTTCCAGTACACCATTACCGGAATACGTTTGTCGGAGTATAAGTATTTACTTATCCTTTCGGTAGTTAGCGTCGGGGTACCTAGATTTCTCATGAACTGGCATGATGCATCTAGGTGTGTCTTTATGACGGTCACCAATTCCGGCTTCTTCCGCTTGACAGTGAATACATACTCCGCGAATTTCATAACCCTTTTGTAGTGGCTGGACTGGTAGGGATAAGGGTTGCCGTTTTTGGGTATAAAGATTGGTTGTCCTATTAGGTGCATTGGTTTATACCTTTTTAGGTGGTTTTGCATTGCCCCTGTGAGTAGCAACATATCTCCTTGTGGTAGTGGGGAAAATTCGAAATCTATGATTACGAACTTTACCTTTGATCTAAAATAAAAGTGATTTAGTATATTGATAATCAATTATCATGTTTATTGTTAGTAGTGCGTATGTATATATAAATTATGGTTAGTTTATCGTTGTGTTTTATGATTATATTGTTATTACTGTTTATTTATTTATTCGTTTGCATATTTTATTTTTTTTTTGTTTTAGCGTGGTGACGGTGGCTTGGCCATTCGTTGTGCTGATTCTTTTATGTTTATGAAGTTATAGAATCGGTCACCTTCCGATTGACTTTTATACTTCACCATTATGTAGATCACAAATATTAGAATCATTGATATGGCTGCTAGCCCTAACGATATGTATAGCATGTAGGAGTGATGTCCTGTTGCTTCGGCGTCCTTTTTGTCGGTATTCTTCCGCTTCTATCATTTGTTGGACGTCGTCCAAGGATTTGGTCATATGATGTAAATCGGTGAATTTTACGTCCTTATGTATTTTCATGTGTTGTATTTCGTGGAATAAGTTTTTGTTCGGCATTACTTCAAAAAGTTCGGACATGTCTGTTTTTGGTATAAAATCATCGTATGTCTTCGCTGTCAATTCGTCTTCCGGCGTTAATATTGCGTCAGATGTCCTTACTTAACATTCGGTATCTAATATGTGGATTTTGCCTTCTCCTTTAATCTGCCGTATTACGGGTTGTGCAATATTCGAACATGTTATGGTTAACGTCTGTTGACTAACACTGTATATCCACTCGTTGGAATATCTTAGTTTGTGATATAGGCTTCTTCTTAAGTTTGCTGCACGCATTTTACAATTCGTGTCATTTGCGTAAGTTTTCTGTGGTTCTTGGAATAGGTGTATTTCGCATGGTGCTTGCTTGTCATTGATTAGCATAGGCAATTGCGTTGGACATATTTTGTATAATTTTGTGTCTGTGCATTTATTTATTTAGTCTGCTGTTAGCGGTATGTATTCCCTTCTGTCCTTTGTAATCGCGACGAATGGTGTTTCTGGGTCTAAAATCTGCATAGTTCCCTGAAGATATTGTGTGCGGACTCTGATTGGTATTGGTATTATGTTGTATGTAGATAGTTCTTCTTCAACGACTAATGGAATTTTTGCTACGAATACTATCCTGTTGTTTCCATAGAAAACTGACATTTTTACAACCTTTAGTAAATCGTATATTTCAGATGGTCGCGTACCCATTGGTAATCCAAGTTGTTTTTTGTCTACGCGGGGTTTTATCTCGCGCATTAAGTTTGCCATGTCTGATACGGTGAGTAGGCTTGAATGTATGACTCCTGCTCTCGCGGCTGTCACTATTTCTGTTAAGGTTGCCGTCTCATATGCGTATTGGTTGGTTACTAGTGTGTATAGATTTTGTAGTGCATCTGAGCTTAGTACTGATATTATTCGTTCAGTTGCGTTGCCTATTGATTTGATGTCGTTTTCGAACTCCATTTCGTGTTCTTGCATTTCCTTATATAACATCTGTGTTTGATTTAATGTTGTCGTTATCTGGCGCATCGTGGTTCTCACGACGGTCGTTTGTTGTTTCGCTATATGCATAATATTTCTCCCATTTTTCTCTGTTCGTTCAATGGCGTCGGCTGCTTTTGTTGTGCATTCGTCGTCGCATGTGCCAAATAAGTAGTGTAATCCACTGCCTACGAAGTTCATTAGACCTCTTTTACTTCTTGACCTTTCTTGATTTTCTTCATCTTCTTCGTTGTGTGGTCCGTTAGTTTTTCCTAATGACATAAATAGTTTGTCCTTTTGATCTGTCACCTCTGTGTATAGTTGGAGTAGTACGTCTTGGTATTTGGCGCACAACGCGTGTTGATCATGGATTTTACATCTTGTGGTAAGATTAGCTATCTTGTCGCCTAGTTGTTCATATTTTTTATTATATTCCTCTAACGACAAATACGTTATTACTTTGTAGTGTCCTCCCACGAATCTTGTTGGTCCGTAGTTTTCATAATATAAAGTTCGTCCATCTTTGTAGGTATAATCTGTTATCACGAAGTGGTTGGAGTAATCTATTACTTCGTCTTCGGCCTTCACCATCACCATTATCACCAAAAATCTAAAAATATTAGTTTGTTAAATATGCGTTTTATTCGGGTATTTATTTATGAATTTAGGATTTGCGTTGTTTAGTTTATTTAAAGCAATTATATTTAATATTAGTAATTATATTTTAATTTGTTTATTTTCGTGTTATATTAATCATATTAATTTATCTTATCGTCGTAATATTTCTTTACATTGTTTTTATGAACAGTTATCTGTCGTCTACCTTTTTGTATCACTATATTCTCATTACTAATTATTTCGGTTACTTCGAACGGTCCTAACCATAACGGATGTAATTTAGTTTTAGACGTATTGTCTTTTAATAGTATTAAATCTTTTACATGTATATCGACAGAATTTTCTTTTAAATCATACGCTTTCTTATTTTTATGTTTACTTTGTATTAAATGTTCTCTTGCCATTTTATGTGACTCTTGCATGTTTTGTTTTAAATCGTACAGATAGTCATCGTAATTATACCTGGGTTCGGGTTCGATTTTTAACCTGGTTGGTATCTCTTATGTCCTTCCGTATACTAGCTCGTATGGTTGGTAATTCGTTGATGAGTGAATGGTCGAGTTGTATACAAAGAAAGCGTAAGGGAGTAAGTGGTCCCAATTATTTAATTTTTTATCTACGTAATGCCTTAAGTATTCTGCTAGGGTACGGTGGCTTCTTTCGAGACTTCCGTTAGTTTGTGGGTGGAAAGGAGTAGAGTTTATCGTATTTATTTTTAGTAATTTACAAACTTCGGTGAATACCTTACTTAAAAAGTCTGTCCCCTTATCGGTTAATATTGTTTCCAGTATGCCGTGTATGCACACGAAATGCACTACGAATGCTTCTGCTATTACGTTCGCGGTATGATTGGGTATGGGTACTCCCAACGAGAATTTAGTTAGATCGTCTTGCATAGTTAATATGTAATTATTTCCCGATATAGTTGTTGTTAATGGTCCTACTATGTCTAAAAATATTTTTCGAATGGGTGAGTCGAGGCGGATGTGATTACCATTGGCATCTGGACCTTTCTGTTTGTGATCTTATTCTTTTGACATGAACTACATCTCTTTATAAAATCTTTCACATCTGTTTTCATGTTCGGCCAGTAGAATTGTGTTTTTATTCTTTTAATTATTTTGTTAACGCCTAAATGTCCCGCTAATTTAGAATTATGGAATTGTTCGAAGATAATTAATTTCTCCCCTTCCGTATATTTCTCGCTTGTGTATATTAGTATTTCGATATTCGTATTACGAAAAATATATCGTATCATTGACCTGACCGTGTCCCATTTTAATTTATCGTGTTGACCTAGCTTGTTCATGGCTATTTTATGTATGTAATTTCCTATACAAAATTGTTTCAAGTTCATTAGTGATAAATAAACGTTTTCGTACGTCGCTAATTGTTTATCTTTGTTTTTGGTTATTATGAATATTACGTGTCTGTTATCGTACTTGTAGTATTGTACCTATGTCTCCTATCACTTTACTTCCGGGTAACAATTGATTATTTCCGAATTTTTGTTTTAGCTCGTAATTTATGCCGGTTCTAAAATTATATTGTTTGGCGATTTCGGACACTATATTATATTCAGTGGGTGATTCGATTAGTTTTCCCATGGTTTCCTTAACGTTTTTGTTTGTTATTAATTTCGTTTCTAAATCCCTTATGAACGTTTCGTAATTGTTTCCTTTTATTTCGTTTATAGAGTACATTCTTGATAACGCGTCGACGTTACTGTTCAATACCCCTGGTTTACAGACTATGGTATAATCATATTGTTCTAAGAATATCCTCCAACGTGCTAGTTTTGATAATGGGTCTTTTAGATTAAATAACCATTGTAATAGTTTATGGTCGGTTACGATTGTGAATTTTTGTCCATACAAATAGGGTCTGAATTTTTTTACGCCGAACACTATGGCTAAGCATTCTAGTTCGGTGGTAGAGTAATTATTTTCGGATTTATTTAAAGTTCTACTAGCATATGCGATTGGCAAATCTTTTTCACCATGTTGTTGTGATAGCATTGCACCGAGTGCTTTTCCCGAGGCGTCCGTTGTTAGAATAAATGGTTTTTCGAAATCTGGGAATTGCAATATTGGTTCTGAGGTTAATGCTTTTCGAAGCGTGTCGAAAGAATCCTGACATTCTTTAGTCCAATTAAATTTTACATCTTTCCGTAATAAGTTGGTTAGTGGTTTCGCGATTAAACTATAGGATTGTATGAACTTCCGATAATATCCAGATAGTCCTAGAAACGATTTTACATTTTTAACGTTTTTCGGGGTCGGGTATTCGAGTACTGATTGTATTTTACTTTTATCTGGTTTTATTCCGTGTTCTGTAATGATGTGTCCTAAATATAAACATTCCCTCCTTAGTAAGTTACACTTGTTCGGTTCTATTTTTAAATTATTAATTTTTAATCTTTCGAATACTTCTATTAATTTCGCGTTATGGTCTTCTAGGTTTTTCCCAAAAACAATTATGTCGTCTAGATATACTAAACATTTTAATCCGATTAATCCTGACAAAACGGTGGAGATTAATTTTGCGAATAACGATGGACTTTGTTTCATTCCCATAGTTAATCTTTTGAACTCCCAATGACCTTCTAGGGTGCTAAGCGCGGTGTATGCACGTGAATCTTTCGATAACGGTATCTGGTGAAATTCCTGGGTTAAGTCGATGACCGAGAATAAGGTACAGCTGCCTAATTTACCTAATATTTCTGTTATGGATGGTAAGGGATGAAATTCATTTAAAGTAACTTCGTTTAGTTTTCTAAAGTCGACCACTATTCTATGCTTTTGTATACCTGAGTTGTCTAACTTTTTCTTCACTAAGGCCCGGTATTACAATCATTGGTTTTATACCGGTTACGATTTAACGCTCTATAAAAGATAAATGCCTGTATTACAAACGTTCGTAAGAGTAAAAATAGTTGATTACGCTTTGGTTTAGTTATCGGCCGATATCTGGCGGTTAAAATATTATTACAGATCGTTAAAGCTTTTGATTGGCAGTTGAGTTTGAGTTTTTCTATTATCAATTGAATGTTATCAATTTGTTTTCTTCACGTATTTGTTTGAAAGTGGTTATATAAATTAATAATTTGTTGTTCATTTTTAAATTGGTAATGGATATTTTAAATTATATCGATATTATTGATAATTCTGAAAGTGATTCAGATCACAGTTTATTTGAACTTGCTGAACTAGTAGATTTCCCTCGAAAAGCTAAAGTCATTCGTGATCGACCTGATCATTTTCAGACTTGGAGAGAACAGAAAGCATTTTTTTTCTATAAATTTAGTGTTCAGACAATATGTGATGCCCATCTGCGTATACAAGATATTGTTGTTAGATGGCCTGGTAGTACGCATGATTCAAATATTACATTTTAATATTATAACTTGACATTGAATAATGGACCAATATTTTATTACCAAGTTAGTAAGCTCTTCTTCTTCTTGGATACTGAAGTTTTTACTTTTTATTTTTTTATCATCCATTTTAGTAAAATTAAAGACAAAAGAACGAATAAACCAAAAATCGTAAAATATATCAAAAACGTTTTTCCACTTTTATTAACAATGATATTAGCTTATCATATTTCAGATTTTACTGTAATCATCGAAATGTTTACATTATCAGTTGGTTACGTAAAAGAACCATAGACCTTATACTTGTGGTGACCCGGACACCTGGTCTCACTTTCACTATCTCGTGATTTATATATTTTTTCTTATCTCGTAATTTATTTATTGTGTATGTGTATTTTATATTTGTGTCACCGTAACCTCGTGAATTATTGTTCCTAGCCATTTATTAATTATTATCTTTTACCCGTATCGTCAAACATATTTTTATATTGTACTTCCCTATTAAATGTACAATAATGGAATTTTATATTAATAAGGAATAACCCGTTTATCGGCCTATGCCGCCGCGTACCCGCTCGAGTCGTCACCGACAATCAGTCGTTCGTCAGCTTTCGCGTCGTCGTTCAACGTCACGACACGAAGCTTAGCGCTCGCAATCTTTAACTGTATTTGGCCGCGAGTTTTTTAAGTATTGTTTAAGTTGATTAATAAAAACGAAACGGGAAAGAACCTGATACGCCGTACTTTTTTCTCCTTAGCTTCAGTCCTCATAAAACCCCTTCTGATAGCGTCAGGGAAATAGTGTCGACAACGCACACGCTAAATTGGTGACCTAAGTTATTCCCTCCGTAGTTCGCGTCCCGTTTCCGCAACCGTCGTTTTTTCTAGTCCATAACTCGTAAACGCGCGTGCCCGTACGTTATCCGTTGCGAGCGATGTCCCTCCCTATCGGTAATCTGATAGATATGTTGACGACCGAAAACGCCAACCCGAATTTAACGACACCTCCACCATCAGGTGGCCAGGTCGATTTAAACGCCGCCGTCGCGGCTTTATCCACCATGCGACTCCCCAATTTTTGGCGCCACGCGCCCGAGCAATGGTTCGTGCACGCTGAGGCCATATTCCACAACCAACGCATCAGATCCGACCTATCTCGCGTCAACCACGTGGTCGCCTCGCTCGACGAGGACGGAATCCGTACAGTCGCGGATTTATTAGGTCCGGAAGCCAAGTACGACCTTGTAAAAAGCCGAATAATCGCAGCATACGTCGTTCCTCCTGCAGCTCGGTTCCGATCAATCGTGCAACCCGGAGGTTTGGGCGACCGCCGCCCGTCACAATTGCTGCGCGAAATGCGAAGTGGACCTACTGACGGCATCGGGGAAAAAGCTTTGAAAGAATTCTGGCTTCAAAAGCTACCTCCCGCTATTCGCACTGTCGTCATTAGTCTTGACGGTGATTTGGATTCAGTCGCCGAGCGTGCCGACCGAATTATGGACGCGACAACGAGTCATGACATCGCCTCAGTCTCCACCTACGGCGACACGGACCGTTTTAGAGCGATAGAAAATTCAATTCTAGCGCTTACCACGCAAATCGCCGCTCTGGCCACAGCACAGGCAAATCAACACCGTACTTCACGTCCGACCACGCAATCAACGTCCCGCCGATCACGCTCGCGTTCAAAATCACGTCCGCGCAACGACAGCTGGTGTTTCTACCACAACACGTTCGGCACCGAAGCGCGGAAATATCGCGACCCATGCACCTTCCGCTCGGAAAACTAGCGGAAGCGGCGGAGGCCCCGTCACCTTCCGCCGCCCGCCCGACACGCCGCGTGTTCGTCAACGATATGCGCACCGGTAAGCAGTTCCTCATCGACTCCGGGGCCGAAATTTCCATGCTGCCACCGATCGCAGGCGCACGCCCCGCGTCCGATATCGTGCTTACGGCCGCCAATGGTACGCGGATACAAACATACGGTCCCAAGACATTATGTTTAAATCTGGGCGTCAAACGGACATACTCTTGGACTTTCGAGATGGCAGACGTCGCCCGCCCTATCATCGGCGCCGATTTTTTGCATTATTTCGGTCTGCTCATCGACGTCAAACATCACCGCCTGATCGACCCGACCGACCACAATGTGATTCAAACAATATCCGTTAATGACGTCAGTACTACAGCATTCGCCGTGTCACATTCGCGCAAATGGACCGATCTACTGCAGTCTTTCCCAGACATTACGCGCGAATCGCCCGTGCCGACTAAGTTCAAGCACAATGTGGTTCACGAGCTACGTACCACCGGACCACCGTTATTCGCTCGCCCACGACGGTTACCACCGGAACGCAACCAGATCGCACGCCGAGAATTCGACTACATGTTAAATAAGGGGATATGCCGTCCGTCGTCAAGCGCCTGGGCCAGCCCACTACTTTTAGTCGATAAAAAAGACGGCGCATGTCGACCTTGCGGGGACTACCGACGCCTCAACGCGGTCACCCGCGCCGACCGTTACCCCTTACCACATTTGCACGACTTCACGGCCCACTTGGCAGGCCGAACGATTTTTTCAAAGTTAGATCTGGTTAAAGCATACCATCAAGTTCCCATCGCAAAACAGGACATACCGAAAACTGCGGTTACCACGCCTTTCGGATTATTTGAATTTCCCGTAATGTGCTTCGGCCTGTGAAACGCAGCACAAACTTTTCAACGAGTCGTCAACGACATGTTGCGCGGCCTCGACTACGCCTTCGCGTATATCGATGATGTACTCATCGCGTCCCGGAACGAGATAGAACACGAGCATCACGTACGCACGGTTTTGGAGCGACTACAAAAATATGGTATGTCAGTGAATCCCGCAAAGTGCGTTTTCGCCGCCGCCGCGCTCACCTTTCTAGGACATATAATCGACAAGAACGGCTGTCGACCGAATCCAGACCGCGTCGACGCCATACGACAATGGCCGCTCCCGACAACGAAGAAGGGCCTACAACGATTCCTAGGCTCGGTAAACTTCTACCGCAGATTTATACCTAACGCAGCAGCAATGCAAACTACGCTGTACGATTTAGCCGCCCAAATAAAAAAAAGAGATGGCCCATTACAGTGGACCGACGACACACGCGCCGCATTCGACACCTGCCGTAAAGCTCTCGCCGCCACTGCGAATTTGGCTCACCCGAAACCGAACGCGGAATTACGCATCAACACGGACTCGTCTAGTACGTCGATCGGCGCCGTCATCGAACAAAAAGACGACGACCACCACTGGCAGCCTCTCGGTTTCTATTCGAGAAAACTCACCGACGCAGAAACACGATATAGTACGTATGACCGGGAGTTACTCGCGGCATATTGTGGTACCCGCCACTTTATCCACGTCATCGAAGGCCGCCTCACTACCTTGTACACGGACCACAAACCGCTTACGTACATGTTTACGCACAAACACGAAAAGTACGTCGACCGACAGGTGCGACAAATTTCATTTCTGTCACAATACATTCACGCCGTCAAACATATTCAAGGCGCGAACAACATCGTTCCAGACGCACTATCGCGGTTCGAAACAGCTGCGTTACAAGACGGCGTCCCCGACCCGTCCCAATGGGCAAAAGCGCAGTCCGATGACGCGGAACTCCAAAAAATATTAGCAGATCCTAGCAAGTCCGCGCTACAGCTGCAAGCACGAGACACACCGTACGGCCCAATATACGCGGATTTTTCGACCGGTACGGCACGCACGTACGTGCCGGCCACACTTCGTCACAACGTGTTCGACGCGCTACACGGCCTCGCCCACGGCGGGCAGAAACCAACGTCGCGGCTGATCAACGCGCGATATTGCTGGCCCGATATCAAACGTCAAGTCAGCAGATGGGTAAAATACTGTGTCCAGTGTCAGCGTACCAAAACAAGCAGACACACCGTGTCACCGATCATACCGTTCCCGATGACAGAACGCCGATTCGGCCACTTGCACATCGACTTCGTAGGACCACTTCCCCCGTCGGACGGCAACAAATATTTATTGACGTGCATGGATCGCTACACCCGTTGGCCAGAAGCGTGGCCGCTCGACAATATGTCCGCCTACGCCGTCGCTGTCACCCTAGTAAGTCAATGGTTTTCGCGTTTCGGCGTCCCCGATGTCATAACTACGGACCAAGGACGGCAGTTCGAGGCCGATCTGTTCCGTACGTTATCAACGACGTTCGGAATCCAGCACATACGCACATCGCCATACCATCCGCAGGCGAATGGGATGATCGAGCGCCTACACCGAACTTTAAAAGACGCGCTCACGGCTCAAGAATCGCCCCACTGGAGCACAAAATTGCCGTTGGTACTTCTCGCCTTGCGCAGCACTGTCAAAACCGACGTTGGACTAGCTCCCGCGGAAATGGTATACGGCACGACACTACGATTGCCCGGTGAGTTGTTCCACCCCGCACCACCAACAGCACGGCCTCCCGAACTCATTACGGCACTACGCGACGCCATGGCAGAACTGCGACCTACGCCCGGTACCGATCACAACACAAAGCGATCGATATTCGTGCACGGAGATTTACCTAACGTCAGCCATGTATTTCTACGCATCGACGCAACCAAGCCGCCTCTACAACCACGTTACGAGGGGCCTTACGCAGTCCTCGAACGCCGTGAAAAAACATATAAGGTACAGCGCGACCGTACAACCACCTGGGTTTCCATCGACCGTCTCAAACCGGCATTCATTTTACGCAGAGATCCGATCGCCGACCACACATACGCAACAGCCAACGCCGTCAGCACCGCACAAAAACCAAAACGAGTTCGTTTTTTGCTTCCCAGGGGGGAGTAATGTGGTGACCCGGACACCTGGTCTCACTTTCACTATCTCGTGATTTATATATTTTTTCTTATCTCGTAATTTATTTATTGTGTATGTGTATTTTATATTTGTGTCACCGTAACCTCGTGAATTATTGTTCCTAGCCATTTATTAATTATTATCTTTTACCCGTATCGTCAAACATATTTTTATATTGTACTTCCCTATTAAATGTACAATAATGGAATTTTATATTAATAAGGAATAACCCGTTTATCGGCCTATGCCGCCGCGTACCCGCTCGAGTCGTCACCGACAATCAGTCGTTCGTCAGCTTTCGCGTCGTCGTTCAACGTCACGACACGAAGCTTAGCGCTCGCAATCTTTAACTGTATTTGGCCGCGAGTTTTTTAAGTATTGTTTAAGTTGATTAATAAAAACGAAACGGGAAAGAACCTGATACGCCGTACTTTTTTCTCCTTAGCTTCAGTCCTCATAAAACCCCTTCTGATAGCGTCAGGGAAATAGTGTCGACAACGCACACGCTAAATACTAATAGACAAGAACTGCCTATAATGCTAGCATTATAAGAAGCGTGGAAATATGTCGCAGTGATGTAGCCCATCTTTACGGCAGGCGTGTATATTTACAATTATTGTATACTGTAATAATATACAATATTATACTATAATATTATGTACTTATAGCATATAATATATTATGTTATAGCTACACTTACAACTAAACAAAAACGAATTAATTTGTTTATTTAGTCGTCATTTCTTTAACAAAAATGTGTGTTTAAAAAATGTCCATGTTGTGGTGATAATACGCAGACGCTGGTATCATATCAATGCGCATGTGCAATACAGTGTACGGTACCGTATACGAGTAAACGAGTAAAGAATGAGCGCCCTCTATATTGCCACGCTCCGCCGACACTAATCTCCTGTCTATTAGTATAAGGTCTATGAAAAGAACATTTACAAATGATTGTAATACTACTATCAGTTTAACACTCCGTAAATGATTTAACGGTCCGCTACCAGTGTGGCCAGACGTAGCGGAATAGCGCTACGCATAGCGCTTTTTTTAGTTAATAGCGAGTAGCGGCCCCCGACTAAAAATTATTAGAAAATGGCGCTTTTTATAAAGAAATGAATAAATTTCAATTATTTTGAATTTTCATATCACTGTTACAAAGTCAAAATCAATATCTATGTTCAATGATTAATTTTTGTTAAATTATTTGATAAGATGATTAAATTTTGAAATAAGGAAATAATGTAAACAAATATATATATAAATACCATGATATTATACAATAATAATTTAGCATACAATTTTCCTTTCCATTGAATCTTCTCTTACATCATATTATTAAGAAGACTACAAAAGGAAATATATTTTGATAACAACTTAACCATTAGGTAGCTGGTATATAAACCATATTAACTTATGCAATATAATTTCTATTTTTAGCTGAAAAAAATATTTATAATATTCAACCGCCAATTTCTGAAAAAGCATTGTTTTGTCATCTTTAATATCTAGTGTACAACTACTGTAGTATTGTCAACATTAATTGTAGGTTATACATGTAGTTATAATTTATTTATTTATATTTTGAATTCTCCCGTACCTACTTATTCTTAAAAATTAAATTATTGAACTGTCCGATTGTGCAATATAATTGACTTTATCGTGTCTATTGTAGCTTATATTATATAGGTACGTGTATTGTATTATAGTACTGTGTTTCTTTTCATTTGATATAAACATTTTACATCTAGTACATTTTCCACATACTTATTAAAATGGATAAGTTTGTTACAATTACTTCGTCAAAAGAAAACCCAAATAAGGTTAGTTTTAAATGTATTATGTTTTTCAAGGGATTTGTACATTTTAGCCCCACACCTGGTCTACGGCCACCAATCAATGTACAAGTGCCTTTAAACATTAACTACCTACCTATAACAGTTTTTTTACGATATTATCCACTAAATAGAACGATTCACAAAAATTGGCCGGTCAATCGACATCAACTGAGAATGCAAGTGAAGATGAAAATTTAACACCCAAAAGAAAACGAATGTATCGCAGTGAACTAACTAAAGAAGAAAAATCGAAAAATTGTAGGAAACAGTTATTTTCTGAGTCTTGGTTAAATGATGATAGATTTAAAGGATGGCTTCAACCTGTTGTTGATCGTCGAGATCAAGTCAAATGTGTTTCATGCAATTTACTATTTGGTAGTAAAAAATCAGATATTGTTCGACACAGTCAATCGAAACGTCATACACTTTCAGTAGTAAGTTTGCAAAATGTAAATAAACTTTCTTTTGAACCTAAATCAACTAAACAACAAGATGACATTAAAAAATCAGAAATGCAGTATAGTCTCTCTGTAGTATGCCACAACTTAAGTTTTAGAAGTATAGATCATTTATCACAATTACCAAGTTTATGTTTTCCCGATTCAAAATTAGCTACACTCATTTCACTGAAGCGGACAAAATGTATTAAAATTATTAAAAACGTTCTATCTAGTGTAATAGAAGAAAATATGATTAAAGAATTGGCTGATAAAAAGTTTTCTATTTATTTAGATGAATCAACTGACATTTCTAATATTAAGTTATTAGCTATTCTAGTGAAATTTATTTCTAATAAACAAATCCAAACACATTTATTAGATATTGTACCTGTGGATGCTGATCACGGAAAGGATATTGGGTTATATACTTTATTTAAAAAAAGTTTACATAAACTTAAATTAAATACAAATAATATTGTAGGTTATTGTTCCGACAACGCGTCTGTGATGATGGGATGTAATGAATCATTTAAAACTCATTTACTTAATGATAATCCTAACATTATTGTTAATGGTTGTATTTGCCATAGTGCACATTTGATTGCTTCCGCAGCAACTAGTTGTATTCCAGGTAAAATAGAAATTTTACTACAAAATATTTCTTCATACTTCTCTCGCAGTCCTAAAAGACAATCAATTTTAGTTGAATTCCAACAGTTTATGAAAGAATCTGTAGTTAAAATATTAAGTCCTAGTCAGACCAGGTGGTTAGTGTTAAGTAAATGTGTGAACAGAATTCTAAGTCAGTGGGATGTACTTACAGAACTTTTTAGATTGGCAACGCACGAGGATAAAAATCCTGTTGCTAATTTGATTTTTCAAGAACTACAAAATCCTTATACAAAGGCATACTTAAATTTTTTAAATTATATACTCCCATCTTTTAATTCTTTTAACGCCATGTTTCAGTCAGAAAAAGTTCTAGTTTTTAAATTATATGAAGAAAGTGTTCGTTTCATCCGCATTAGGTACTTGTTCAAAGTTTTTAAAACCAACAGCATTTCGACTTGATAATTTTAATAATTTTAAAGATCCTTCTATGATTCTTGTTAATGATGATATATCTATTGGTGACAATACAAGAAACATTTTAAGTTTACGTTTAAAATAATTAATGCTAACTCAGAAACATTATAATATTTGTGAGTTAGCATTAATTATTTTAATATTATCTCATGGTAATGCAGGTGTTGAAAGAGTTTTCTCAATGGTTAGACATAAAAACAAAAAAGAGAAATCATATTAAACCTAGTACTTTAAAAGCGTTGTTAAGGGTGAAACTAGATCTTACTAATAGAAAACAATGTTGCCTTAACTTTGACTTTACCAAAGACCATTTAAAAAAATTTAATAGTGACATGTATGATAGTGAGTCTGATGATTTAGATAGTGATGAGGGAAATTAGGAGGTACATATTTTCACTATAGGTACGGTAAACAATAATGTTATAATAATAATAAGTAATATCAATAATAATGTACCTTTGAAATATTTCTATTTTAATTTTGTTAACTATTTACTTATTTATTTTGTAGGTTTTTTACATTATAAATATTCTATTTTATTGTCATATCTATTAAAATATTTTTTAATTAAACGATGAATAATTTATAAGACTTTATTATTTTATTGTTAAAAAGGAATTTATAATAATTTGTTAAATATATAATAATGTTATTATATATATTATATAAGACTCAATAAAAGTACAAATAAGATTTATTTTTAGATTTATTTCTTCATACTTCACTCAAAAGTCAATAGGTATCCTTTTCCAAAAGTAAAATATAAAGCTGCAGTATTGGGTTTTTGGTAAGCTAAAAACGTTTAACATACAAATTATAATTGCTAATTGTTTTTGAATTATCGGTCATCACCATTATCGTGTCCGAGGAGCGTAGCGACAAAGGACTAACTTCCACCAACATTATTATTATTTTTTTTTTGACACTTAGTAATAATAACAATTAATAACATTGTGTATAATATTTACCACGGACTTAGATATCTTAGTTCGTGATATTTACCATGTATTTGACTGTAATAAGGTTATCATTAAAACAAATTAATGTAGCGCCGAATAGCACTCTTTATTACCGAGTAAAGCGGATTAAATTTTTTTTTATCTGGTCACACTGTCCGCTACGTAACCAGCGACAAAACCAATGATTGTAATACCGGGCCTAAGAGTAAAGGCGCGTTCCATTGGCTTAGTGAGGGTTGGATTATGTCGTCTTTTTCCATTTTATAGTACGCGAGGCGAAAAGTGAGCCGCGATCGTCGCGCGCCAAGTGGCTGTTTTTCGTCAGGGCTACTCAGTTTGTTTTCGCGCGTAAAATAATTTTAAACGACGTATTGTAAATAATTAACTAATTTTTTTATTTGTAATGTTTAGTAATAACAATAGTACTTAAAATTAATCGTATTAATAACGTATATATAATAATTAATATTTACACAAATAGTATCAAAATAATTCGTCGTCATCATCGTCTTCGTCTGTTGAACAATCGTCGGGATTAATGGTAATAATAATAGGCTCCAAAATTTCATCTCTTAAACCCTCCTTCGTCAAATCTTCTTCCTGAATTTTATTACAATGTTCGCCACATTTTGCCCAATCCTCGGTCGTAACTGCATCTAATGCATTGTTCACCAAGACTTCCACATCTGCCATTTTGAATGTGTTATTTTTTTCAGCGACTTGACCTTTGACTTGTGCCCAGATTAATTCGATGGGGTTGTAATGACAATGGTAAGGAGGAAGTCTTACCACTTCATGGCCCATTTGAAATGCGATTTCGTCCAATTTATATTTTTTTTCTCTTGGCATCGCTGATTTGACTTTTTCCCGTAGTTCACATAATGTTTCCGCTGGAGAAAAGTCCACAGATTTTTTTTGTAGCCATTTTTGAATGTCCGCCTTTCGAGTATTACTCTTAGGATACTCTTCTACTAACGCAGAATGATATGTGGCATTGTCCATCACTATGACACAAGGTTCTTCTAAATTACCCAACATATCTACGAACCATTTTTCAAAAATGGTCACATTCATTTGAGAATGGTAGTCTGCCTGCGATCCCGATTTGCAACGAAACACCAATCTCGAATTTTTTACAAATCCAAATGTAGGTGAACCAGCATGACACACTACAAGTCGGCCGCCCTTTCCAATGGGTACTTTTAACCCTTCGGTGTGTTCGGAGTTTTGCCATATGTACCCTCGCGTGTGGTTTTGATTTATCCATGTCTCATCCAAGTAAACTATTGGCCTTGTGTCATTATTACGTCTTAACTCGTTCATTCTTCTCAAAAATTTAACACGACAAGAAACTATATCACTTCTTTCCATCAGAAACTTACGTCCATCATTGCATTTTTTGTATTTAAAATTTAAATTACGTAAAATATGTCGTACGGACCATTGTGAACCCGAATAGTTCATTTTTTCATTTAACGCCGCCAATATTTTTGCACTCGTTGGATATTGACCGTTATCATAAAAACTATGAACAGTCCTTCTAACTACTTCATTGTCAAAATCATCCAAGTTTGTCATAGGTTTGACACGTTTATAATTTTTCCTTGGAGACTTAAACGAAGAAGGTCCAGCATCTTGTTGATTTACGTCCGCTGATAATTTTTTCGCTTCAGCGCAAACTCGTTTAACACAAGCAACACTTACGCCACATGCTTCAGCAGTCACTTCGCGAGTTTGACGAAAGAAATTACTAAATTCTGGCTTACCTTTGTCACCAGCTAATGTTTTGAAATAGTTATAAACATGAAAAATAACTTTCTTCGTTTGAGAATGTGTGTCTTGATGACTAGCCATTTCGAACTAATTTTTATAAAACTATTAAAACTATTACTATAGGTACCAAAAACATTCAAACTTTAAAAACGCGCAATATAAAAGTCAAAGACTTGCGTACGCGGGAAATTACAATTACAAACATATAAGGAATCACACAAATTAATCACACTTCTATGGTGACGCACGTATTATAATATAATATAGGTTAGTTATGTTCAAACTCGTATCACGAATGACGCACCAAATGTTAAAAGAATACCAAGAAATAATATAAATTTGATCCCAAAATTCGATGAATAACAGCGGGATACCACCTGCCATTTTTAAAATTCGCGCCATCTGTTCTTTTTTCTCCCAGTCGTAGAACCTCTGAAAACAGAAAAAATGACCGCTTGGAGCGCGACGATCACGGCTCACTTTTCGCCTCGCGTACTATAGTTATTTGTCTATTGATTTCTGCTTGTTGGCTAAACGGTAGCCTATATGGTCGTTTATAATATATTGGTTGCGTGTTAGGTTTCAATTTAATCGTGTGTTCGATGGCATTAGTGTATGTTAGTTTATCCCCCTCTAAATAAAATATTTCGGCATATTTTTCACAAATTGCAAAAATCGTGTCCTTTTCTAAAGTGTTCATATGTTCGGATTTAATCAGTTCACGTATTTTTGTTATGCGGTCGCGGTCGTTATCGTTCTCGATGTTTATATGATGAAAGTCGAATTCCGTCTCATTATCGTATGTTATTTTGTTTATGTGATCGTCATATAATTCTTTATCGTATTCGGAAATATTGAGTATGCTTACAGTCGCTCTACCGTTTTTTACGGAGCTAATCGTTTCTCCACAGTATACGTCCTTATCTAGTTCCTGTTTTTCAATTAAAATAGTTCGGTCTTCGATGCTTTTATTTGCGATTGGTATGGTGACTATCGTTTCGTACCGCGCGTTTATTTTGTAACAGTTTCTTATGGTATTTTTATTCGCGGAAGTCGCTATTAGCAGAGTGTTGTTAGCGATATCTATTATTGCTTGATGGTTGCGCAAAAATGTGTGACCTTATATCCCGTGTATTGAAACTCGTGCTCCCACGACATGGAATTTCACAATTATTTCTTTATTGTTTATTATAATGGGTATTTCGATTTTCCCTAGTGCTCTTATTAATTCTGAACTTATTCCTCGTATTAATATTTTTTCAGTGTCGTCTACAATTAAATTCCCTTTTAAATAATCTTTCCTAATTATATTTACATCGCTGCCTGTATCTATCATTAATTCTAATTCGTTTAAATCGGTGGCGGGCGAAGTACATTTTATGTGATTTTCCGTTATTGTTGATACGATGTGGAAGCATCGTTGTACGTTTCCTCCGCGGCTTGTATCTGATGTACGGTACGAGGTCCGCGCGCCTCGTCCGTTTGTTCGTTTCCCGAGTTAAAATTATTACGTTCGTTGTTTCTTTTCGTATAGCAATCTGCTTTCTCGTGCCCCCTTTTATTACAGTACGCGCACACTACTGGGTTTGTGTTATAATTTGTTGGTGGTCGCGTAAAATTATTTGTTCTAGGATAGTTATTATTATTATTTCTGTTGTAATTATTGTTTCTGTTATTTGCGCGATTTCCGTTGCCGTAATCATAATTGTTTCGATTATTTCCGGGACTATTATTATTATGTGGTCGCGAATTATTGTTATCATATCGGTTGTTATAATTGTTGTTGTAATTATTATTATTGTTATTATTATTATTATTATTAGGCGTCCTACTATTTGCCGGGTGCATTATGGTTAGTGTAGTGCGGTTGTCTATTATTGGGTCGATTACTATTATTAAAATTTCGGTAATTATTTTCGTTTAATCTATTATTTCTATTAGAATTTCCTTGTCTAAAATTCTCGCAATTATTATTACCATTTGTCGGCATGTTATTGTGGTATCTATTATTTGTATCGAAAAAGTTTTGCGCTTCTCTATCGGCGTGGAGTTCTAACTCTTCGGCTATAGCTATCCCTTTCGCTTCTAGAGTTTTCGGATCTCTGCCCTAACCATTAATTTTATGGGTTCGGTTAATCCCTTAATATAAAGTGCTAGTGTTTGTTCTGTTATTTGATTTCGTATAATATTAGCCTCTACAGCGGGTTTGCCTAATGTGATGATATTACATAATTTAAAATATAATTGTTCTACACGGTCTGTATACGAACTTATAGTCTCTCCTGGATACATTCTTACAGAGTTTAGTTGTAGTTGTAAGGAGGACGCGGCATGTTTTGGTTCAAAGGCTTCCTCTAAATATCTCTTTAAATCTACCCATTTGGTTGTATCCTTATATTTTATAACCTCTGAGGCCTTCCCTGATAATCTAGTTGTGATGTAACGTATTAATAATGGGGCCTGCTCTCTGTCTACGGATTGTACGGCTAAATTGCATGCATTTATGAATTGATATATGTCGTTCTCTCCTGTATTTAATTAATTTAAGGGCTGCTTCCAGCCTAAGTGCGGTTTGTTCGGGTTTTATATCAATAAGTTTCGCTGTTGCCATTTTATTTTTATTTTGTTTGGGTTTTGTTTCGAAGGTTAACTGTGTGTGTTCAGTGTCTTTGTTGCTTCGAGTGTTTCTTTTAATTGGGGAAAATAGTCCTACTAGTGATTCTAGACTTTTCCCTTTCTTTAATGTGGTTTTGAGGGTTATTTCTTTATTGCTTAAATCGTTTATAGTGGGGCCTTTAATATTCATTAAATTAGCTAGGTTTAACGGAGACGTATCATTTAGCTCACTATAACACTCATAAAAAACTGTAATATCGTACAGCGATAAATTTAACACACAAAAATGTCAAATACCCAATTAATATAACATCTAAATTTTTTAGATAAATACACATCAATAAATATCAATAATAATAATATAATAAGCTCATACGCTTTTAATAAATCCTCAATGGGTTACAATAATAAAATCTCAATAATAATCCTCAATAATCTCAATATAATTCAATAGTATAATTCTCAATAATAATCTCATATAAATAGGCCAATATAAATAGTATAAAAGTCTCGCCAACTTCGTCTTAATAAGTGTTAAATAGTAAATCAATATTTACGCAGATATGACCGCAGGTGCTGGCATGTCAATGTCTGTACACGTTCTTCGTCTTCTTAGAGTTGAAATAGGAAATAGCGTTTGTAACCGCTAGATCTCCTTTACAGTGATCCGTACTGGGTTACCTCTAATTTTTGAAGACCCTGTCCTCAGCGCCAATTTTTGTAGCGTGCCAGCGAGTATTCGTTGACACGGTGTACGTTGCGACGTCGATATGCTGGCTCCAGGTGATTAATGGTAATAAATGTAGAAACCGTTTGTTGTTGATTAGGTTTTTAATTAAATAAATTATAGACACTAATTAAAATATGGTAAAGTTTTTTAATAATACTAAGTTAATTTTATAAGACTGGGTGACGTGAAGTGGCGTTGACTTGAGTAGCTGAATACGTCTGACTGGAGGTCCGATTTTAGGCTGGTTATATAGGCGCTGCTGACCTCTGTGGCAGGTGATATCGTGTTGTTCCAGGAATATCTTTGCATCATCCGGCACGAGTGGACATTGTCCTGGTTGACCTCAATAGTTATTTCGGCGCGTGTGACCTTTTATGGTTGTGGGAGCCGCGCGTGGCCATGTGTTACAATAGTGTTATCGTATTTCCTAGTAATTTTATTAGAGCACATTTTGTATCTGTGTTTCTGTGGTTTTTATAGAAGTAACATTGTAACTATTTTTATCAATTTTATCTAATATGGCTCAGTGTCAATATGCCATGCGTGTGAACATTTTTACAATTAATAATGCTTACATATTATATTATTATTTATTACATATTACTTTACATATTATGTGTGTGGTGTACAATATTGGTATAGATAGATATGTATGTGCGAGCACATTACAAAAAAAGGAATTTGAGTATTTACTGTAATTTGTCAATTTTAAAGTCTATAACTTTTTAGGACCAAGCAGTCCTTACGATTGTTGTGAAGAGTCTTGTTTTCAATCTTTTCAATGTTTAACCCATGCATGCCAAACACGCGGCCCGTGGCAACCGATAATAATGAAATAATTTTTTTTTTTTTTTTTTTATTTTTTTTTATTAAGAAAAAGACAATCTATACACAAATTAAGCACAATAAGTCATTATGATAACAATTAGGAATTTACATAACATGATTCACATGATAGGGGAAGTCACCCACTGGTAATACCCCTCACACAAATATTTGGGTTTTATTATATTATATTAAATATCTAAGTGTAACAAGGATGATTGTATAGTTTGATGTTGTTGTTTTGTTGTGTTGTGTTATGTTGTGTTTTTTTTTTTTTTTTTCAGAATAGTAGATCACGGTTCCAATTTCTTTTCAGTCTACGTGGAGGTTGATCAGGGATGGAATTTGAGGACATTTTTTGAATTAGGTGATTAATGTTTGAAGGCAGTTTTATGTAAAAGGATTTGTAATGACGTTTTGAAAGTTTATTTACTGTTTCGATTTGTAAGTCATTATGAATAGATTCATTTGTTACATACCAGGGAGCACCAGTGATGATTCGAAGTGTTATATTTTGAAATGACTGGATAGGGCGGATGTTAGAAGGTTTGGCTGGTCCCCAAACTTGAATGCCATAGGACCATAGTGGTCTAATAACGGTTTTATATAATAGTATTTTAAGTTTTAGTTTTAGTTTGGATTTTAGAAGAGGCCGAAAAATGTGGAGTCTGCTATTTGCTATTTTTATTTTATTTTTTAGGTGAGGGCCCCAAGTAAGGCGTTTGTCAAGTATTATGCCTAGATATTTGGTTTCATTACTGACAGGAATATTCACGTTATTTAATTTAATTGAGGGACAGTTGCCATGGCGAAGGGTAAAAGTAACTTGAGTTGACTTGCTTTCATTTATTTTAATCAGCCAGTTTTTACACCAGGCTTCAATTAGGCTAGTATGATGTTGTAGATTGTGTGCAGCTATAGAAATATCATCGCTTGTGGACAATAAGGCTGTGTCGTCGGCAAATGTGGCTAATAGTGTTTTGGGAGTTTGTGGAATATCGGCAGTGTAAATATTATAAAGATCAGGTGCTAGATCGCTACCTTGAGGCACTCCTGCAGTGATGTTGAATCGGGGCGAAAAGAAGTTTCCTTGTCTAACACTGAAACTTCGATTTTCTAGAAAAGATTTGATAACTAAGTATAATTGAGCTGGCATGAATTTTTTCAATTTAAATAGTAGCCCATCGTGCCAGACCTTATCAAAGGCCTGGGCAACATCCAGGAAGAGTCCAGCACAATATTGCCTTCTTTCTAAGGCAGAGGCAATTGAATCAGTAAGTCGATGGACTTGGTGTATGGTGGAATGTCCTGGCCGAAAACCAAACTGGGTGGTAGGTATAATTTGACGCTCGTGTAGGATGGGACGAATTCGGAGAAGAATCAATTTTTCGAACAATTTTCCAAGCGTTGGTAAGAGACTGATGGGTCTGTATGATGAAGCTAAGTTTTTTGGTTTTCCTGCTTTTGGTATAACGATTACGACCGCATGTTTCCAGATGGTGGGAAAATAAGAAAGCCGCAGCATTGAGTTGTAAATATGTGTTAATGATAGGATACATTTTTTTGACAGGTTTTTTAAAACTTTGTTTGTGATTAGATCATGCCCAGGTGCCTTACGTGCAGGTAATTTCTTGATAAGATAGAGAATTTCGTTGGGTGAGATTGATTTTGTAGGAGGAGACATTGGTAGGGGGGAAGAGATGAACTCATTAACTTGGTTCAAGTGTTCAGGATTCGGAAAAATATCTTGGTGGGGCTTGAATGTATTGGCTAGATGTTTGACAAAAATAAGGGATTTTTCTTCGTCTGTTGACGCTAGCAGATTATTATTTGTGAGGAGAGGTGGAATGATTTCTCGGATTTTTGTTAATTTTTTTGTGGCTCTCCCTCCAAGAATTGGGAGTGGGTTCTAAAGACTTGATATAATTCTCATACTGTATGGCTTTGTGCTTGATAAGTTCTTTTTTAAGAAGATTTGATAGGTGGTTGAATATTTTTTTGTCGCTGGGGAGACGAGAATTTTGCCATGTAGATCTCGCATTTCTTTTTTTGTTTAAAAGTAATCGTAAGTTGAATGGGAGAGTGTTTTGAGGTTGTGAATTGACGGGGGTAATTTTGGTTGAGGAAATAGCTGCTTTTTTTATAATTTCAACCAAGTTTTGTGCTGCATTTTCGACTTGATCTTGTGTTTTAAGTGAAACTCTAAGATCTATTAATTTGTCAAGATTAGTTTTGAATAAATCCCAGGCGATGGGTCCTTTGGTGAGTGAGGGCCGATCATTTTGTTTAGGTGATCCACCAATTGATAGAGTTACGGGGGTGTGGTCACTGGAGATATGACTGATATTACTGATATCTGTATTAAGATGGTTTGGGATATTTGTTATGAAGAAGTCGAGTATATCTGGATTGCGATTTGAATGTGAGGGCCAGTAGGTGGGTCCGAGTGGGGATACAAACGACAGATTACTATTATTAAGGATAGAGTGGAGTGTTTTTCCTCTTTGGTTATCGGAGATACAGCCCCATTGGGAGTGATTAGCATTAAAGTCACCCCCTGCTATGAAATGATGGCCTAAAGTATTGAAGAGACGAAGGAATGTGTCGCGTTGGATGGCATGACGAGGTGGGCAATATATGGAGGATACGGTTATTGGAATACTATTTATTTTTATTAAAATACTAGTTGCTTGAATAGAGGACTCTTGGAAAGAGGTTAATAAATTATGTTGGATGGAGTTGGATACTAAAATACAGGAACCTGCATGTGCTGTTTCATCGGGATGATTTGTTTTATAAAGGGTGTAATTGAAAATACTAAATTTGATTTTTTCAGTGAAATGGGTTTCTGTTATTAGTGCAATATCTATTTTTAAATCATTTAATACGGTTTGAAGTTCATTTTTGTGTTTTGAAAGACCATTTGCATTCCAAAGTATATCTTCCAGAAAGAATTATTAATATGCATTTTTTTTGCAGTTTAAAAACACCTATCTTATAAATATTGAATATGATTTATTTCAATGTTTATTTTTTTTAATTAATTGTATCTTATGCACATTTTGTAAACGTAAAGGAGAAAATTGGAAATTACTAAAAAGAATAAACTATATTTTTTTTTTATTACATTTTATGTGCGGCCCGCATAGTAAACTTTTCAATATATTTAGCCCACTTGATACTTTGAGTTTGACAAGCCTGGTTTAAGCTCTTTTAAAAGACACATTAAAAGCAAACATCTAGATTTTCCTAAAACAAATAATCTGCTAAGTACTTTACCTATTGAGTACCAAACCGTCCAAACCACAATGAATCAAAATGTAACCACTAATGATACTTATTCTTATCATATTGCTTCTGCTCATACATCAAATAAATTTAAGTATCAAAAAGCAGTATCAGCATAGGCGCCCGCAGAAATTTTTCTAGGGGGGGGCAATGTTAGGATTTGAGGAGAAATATTACAATTTTACTATTTTCAAACATCAACCTTTTTATTATACTCGTATACAATATATTGTATTATGTTACAACTTATAAATATAGATACATAGGTATAGGTAAAGTTAATTTTATTAATTCTCAAAAAGAAACTGTAACCGTCTCGAATCTCTTCCAAAACAATCAATTATTTCATCGTAAAATGTATTATTTCTAATTAGGTCATTCATCGTAGATTTATGTACATTCATCATGCATAATGCATTAAGTCTTTCTTCAGTCATGGTAGAGCGTAACCAGGTTTTAACTCTCCGCAAAGTGCTGAAGGAGCGCTCAGCAGTACAAGTAGTTGCCGGGAAGCTAAGGCCAATACAAATTGCCGAAAATACGGATGGGTAAAATATTTCCGATTCTTTCAGTATATCTAGTACATCTTTTGGTTTCTGAACTTTTGAGCGATTGTGGTAATCAAACCAAATCATTGATTCAGCTGCGAAATTGTCTAGAAAAGAGCTATACTTTTTTAAAATATTTTCAGTAAGCGATCTATATTGATCTTCATTGAGCTTGCTCATATATTCTGGTAATAATTGAAAAATAGAAAAAGGTACTTCATTTTCTTCAGAAAAACGTTCATTAAGGGATAATATTAATGAATCAACATATCGAATAAAAATATTAATTTTAAAATAACTTTCAGCACAATCAGCAAGTATATTTGCTCTATATATTTGTTTTTTGGCAATTCTTGGTATAGTTATTTTAATATCTGATTTAGCTAAACTACTTTCCATTTTACCCCAAAGAACATTAAAAGTAGTATCTGCAGACTCTCGATGTTGTTGAAATATTTGAGTAAGCGTAGTTATTTGTTTTTTTACAGTTAATAGATTCTGATTAATTCCTTGGAGTATATTAGCAACTGGTTCTAACATAGAAGAATATTCAGCCATAACAAACAAACAAACCAAAAATGTTGAATTACTACACGAATTATATAATTGAAAAGCACGAATTTTTGTAATGCGGTTAACATCACTTTCCGATAGTTTCTGCAACGCTTCCAATATTATGTTAATGTTTTCTTTAAATATCCTTATACTTTTATATTTGGCTGTCCAGCGCGTTTCGCAGAATAGAGGAATGTTTGGAATGTATTTTCTTCTTAGAGGACTTTCTCGGAAAAAATTGATTGAATCTTTTATTGTTCCAACCGTGTTACGAATTTCGGAAACATCACTCAAATCATTAATAACTAAATTCAACTTATGAGAATTACAATGAAAAAAGTTTGCGTTTGGATATTTATCTTCTATTCGTTTTCGAACTCCACTTATTTTTCCCGCCATAGTAGAACAGCCGTCATAGGCTTGACCGACCATTTTTGATAGATCAAGCCCAAATTTTATAAGAGTAGACAGAATTTGTTCAGATATAGTTTCGGCGTTCAAACATTGCAATGGTACAAAGCCTAGAAATTCTTCTCTTACACAGAATTCACCGGTTGACATTTTGTGCACGAATCGTACTCCTAACGAAAGCTGCTCTATACCGGATATATCACATGATTCATCAGCAATGACTGAAAAGAACTGACTTTCCTTTACATCTTTAATTATGTGTTCTAGTAACACTTGATTACATATATTTAACAGTTCATTTTGAACCCTATGTGAAATATAAGTTGCATTTGCTGGAGAATTTTGCAAATGGTCATTTAAAATGGTATCTCCTGCGTCTACTCTAAATTTCAATAAGCTATTGAAGATAGCATTCTCGTCAATTTTTCCTCTTAAAGGCATATTGTGTATACCACAAAAAACTATCGTTTTGACTATAGGTGTTAGTTTTGCTCTATTCGACTCTATTGTTTGTTGCTGAGCGGAACTCATAAGTTGAACAACACTTTTTTTATTATTTTCTAAAATATTACAAACATTTTTTGCTCTATTCGTTGAGTCACGGTGCCATTTAGATTGAAGATGAAGTCTCACAGAACCATGGAAGTCTTTATATTTCGTAAATTCTTTAATAATGAATCGACTTAGCACTCCTCGATCCAGGTGAGGCTTGAACAATACGCAATAACGGCATAAAACTCCTTTTAATTTTGAAGAATATGAAATAAAAGGATAATCTACTAACCACTGAAGACGAAATAAACGATTTCCAGTTTTAGAGTCTTTTTTAAAATCGTACGATTTATCGGGTACCCACGCTTGTTTTAATGCTTTATAAATGATCTCGTCCGATAATTTTCCATGATTTACAAAATTCCCAATATCATAAAAATCAATGTTTGCAAAATCCTAAAAAATTAATAATTCAGTTTAAGCTTAAAAATATAATTTCCACCCTACAATATTTATGTAGACCTCAAAATAATATCTGAATAATTTGTATGTACTATTATAGTTTAAATTGAATTGTTAAATATATTTATAAGGACCTTAGGCTTAATAATGTTACAGAGCATTTTTTAGTGATATTTTACTAGGTGTCCACTTTAAAAAAAAAATTAACTATCCTTAATTAATTAGGAGCTATTAGAAGTATTCAACTGAACGGACTCAACATCTTTCTGAAAAGCATTAGTGTCTATGTAAGCATTAAGCAATATGCATTTAATCTATCTATCTAGCAAGCAATATAGCAAAAAATATGATATGCCATTAAGTGAATAAATATTATAGTTGCGTGCAAATATATAATAAATATTAATTAAATAATATTATATTATATTACCTACCAACCTATTAACTACTAATTACAATTTTTAAGGTAATATAAGACAATTATTTGGCATAACATAAATAATGTTTTACATTTTGTTTTTTCCAATAAATAGATAGATAGGTAAATGTGTCAAATTATTTCAGTAAGTAGGTACTTCAAAATGTATCTTACTATTTTACAATAAGTACCTATATGCAACAAATATATTGTGAAGTATTCATCTTAATATGAATTACTCTATCCTTTCTACTGATCATAAAACATAATATGTCGAGAAGAAAAATTTACCTCATTACTGCTACTTTTATTTTCATTTGTTTTTGATTTCAAAAAATCACCAGTACTACTAGTTTCATTATTAGATCCATCACCATTATCCAAGCTATTAGAAGTATTCAACTGAACAGGCTCAACATCTTTCTGAAAAGCATAAGTGTCTATGTAAGCATTAAGCAATATGCATTTTTTAATCTATCTATCTAGCAAGCAATGTAGGAAAAAATATGATATTCTATTAAGTGAATAAATATTATAGTTGCATGCAAATATACCATAAATATTAATTAAATAATATTATATTATATTACCTAGCAACCTATTAATTACTAATTACAATTTTTAAGTTAATATAAGGTAATATATTAAGGTAATTGTTTGGCATAACATAAATAATGTTTTACATTTTGTTTTTTCCAATAAATAGATAGATAGGTAAGTATGTCAGTAGGTACTTCAAAATGTATCTTACTATTTTACAATAAGTATATACAACAAATATATTGTGAAGCATCACAATAATATTCATCTTAATATGAATTACTCTATACTACTACTACCTACTTATATATTGACATTAAAACATAATATTATGTTAAGAAGGAAAATTTACCTCATTATATAGTCATTACTACTACTTACATTTTCATTTGTTTTAGGTTTTTTATTGAAATAAAACAGTAAATTCTTTTTTCTTTTTTCCATCGTTAAATTTCAATACGTATTGGTTTTAATATTAAAAAATTAAAATACGGCGTGTTTACACTTTACACTACGTAGTACGTAATTCAAATTTTAAACTGTAATAACTGTATAATGTGATAAATAATGAAAAGTACAACAGATTAGATAGATAACAGTAAATAGATAACGGACACTCTTCGAAGTCTGATAACGTCCTAAAGTGCCACCAGTGTTGCCTTGCAAGAAAATTATTTTATTTTCCGATAATATAGAGAATATTACGTAGAAAGTTATTTAGCTGTAGAAAGGCCTGATCTAAAAATACATTTATCAATGACTGCAAATAATCTAATCTAATGTTCTTATAATGGTAACCTATTATTCATAAAACCACTTTCAAGTGGTAATATAATTTACTGTACAGTAATTTATCTTAAAACAATCAATTAAAAAAAAAAAAATGTTGAAAAAGCCAGGGGGGGCAAATGCCCCAGCTTGCCCCCCCTCCGGGCGCCTATGAGTATCAGCAATACATTTGTCGACTGTATTACATGTGAGCAACTCAATGTAAAAATAAAGTCTTTCTCTTGCAGACAATGTGAAAAGGACTTAAGTTGCAGGATTAATGATACACAAACGAAGAGCTAAAAATTTTCATTTTAAAATTGCATCTATACAACATCTTTGTAAAGAGAGACAGGATGTTATGGCAATTATTTTTGATTTCATTCAAAATTTACCCCCACCTAACATACCTATACAAGACTTTTTTTATTTAAGACAATTATGGGTGAATTGTTTTGGGATTAAAAATTTGAAAACCGAAGAATCTACACTTTACATGTACCATGAGGATGAAGCTTGCAAGGGGTCTAACGATGTGTGCTCTATGTTACTGGATTATATAAATAACATTATCAATTCGGATATAAAAGAATTATACTTTTTCTGTGATGGTTGTCCGGGCCAAAACAAAAATAATACCGTTATATGATATTTGCTAGCGTTGACAGGTAGTCAACAATTTGAAAGGATTTACCACTTTTTCCATGTAAGAGGTCATACATTTTTACCTAATGATCGAGATTTTGGAGTCATAAAAAAAAAAAAATAAGAAAACACGATCGTATATATGAGCCAGATAAATATATCAAAATAGTGAATGAATGTAGTGAAAAGTTCAAAGTTATCAAGTTTCAGACGAATCAAGTTTACGACTTTAAAAAATGGTGGCCATCCTATTATAAAAAGACTAAAAGCAATCCTTTACTCCATCTACATACATGAGTTTCGAGTATAATACAAAATATAAAGGTACTGTAATCACACGAAACTATATCGATGGGTTATCAAAACACACATTTAAACTATTAAAATTAGCAACAAATAATAATATAACATTGCCAACAGTCAAGGTGTATAATAATAAAGTGCCAATAAACCCCAAAAAAATTGAAAACTTCAGACAAGTAGAAGATAGTGTAGTAAACCGATATCACGCATATTATAATATTAGACAAAAGCCAGTATAATCGTATGACAAATTCGTAATACTTTGACAAGTGGCTGACCTTACACAAAAAGTTCTAATCTCTTGACATTTAGTTATCCTTGCCAAAAACTACTATCTCTCCGCACCTAGTTTTGACACACCCTTTTCCTCATCAGGCTTCTCGATTAATGTATAAGAAAGGGTAAAATAGAGTCCAATGATTTGTATAAATACCGGCTCTATTTTCCTGTAAAATTAGATTATGTCCGTTCCCTAAGCCTCGAACACCATCTGGTCGTGTAGCCCGCACGCCACATATCGCCGCCAGCTCTGGTGTTCACGAACACTTATTCTCGGGCAAGACCGTAACGTCTGTCCTCACACTTTTACATACATAATCATTATTAAGTTATATTTTGTCTTTATATTTTAATAAACGTATTTTCTAACTTCAAACATTGACTTTGTGACTCCTTGACTCGAACCATTGAAGAACACGCTCAGAGCCGTCAGTATCATAAATATTGAGTATAGTGACTAGTCTCCTAGCTCATTACATACTTTTTGGTGTCAGGTGTGTGGTCCTCGTTGAGTGAAAACGTTTGATTAAGTTCAAACAAGTAACTTCAGAGCCCAACTGACAAACTCTGAACGCTACTTCGAAAACCCAGTTGCTTGCCAATTGATCTACTTGCATAGCAGTTCCGTAGCTAGATCATCGAGCCACTCCGTTTTACCATTTTTGCTGACGCAAGGATACAACCGGCGCAGTACACGACCTTAGATAAACACGAACTTCAACCATTTTCACTGACGCGGGGACAGCGCAGTACGAAGTTTCTTTTTTCCACGTCACTCAACAAATATGCTCAACAAAAATTCACTGTGAGTTGTTATTTAATAGTATATTTTTTTTTTTATCTGAGAGTTCTTCTTTTAAAATAAACCAACGTAGCTTTACAAATTTATGACTTCTGCACTAGAGTAGATGTTTACTCGAAGTCAGGCAAATAGGAACGATTAACCCGATTCCGATTTAGCCTCGTCGATTGATACGACAAATACCAACGATAATAGCGATACTGAAAACAGTTTTAACGTGAGCTCCGACTCAAACGAAATTTTAAATCGAACTTTTGTAGATACCCCGAATAGAATGGCCAAATCAGCTATAGGTATCGACTCAGCCATACAGCTTATCCCCACATTTAGTGGAGATACGGAAAATGAACTAATTTTGTTTGAAAATAAGTGTGAATTAGCACTCGCATACGTCGAAGAAACTTCAAAGACTTTTATTTTACAACATATCTTATCACGATTAATAGAGGGGGCTTTCGAAAATATTAAATATCATGAATTTACAACCTGGGAACAATGAAAAACACACCTTAGGACCATTTACAAACCCGCTCAATCTATTAATTATTTACAAAAAATAATTAAGCTCTCTAAGACAAAAATACGATGAAAATGTGCACTCTTTTGCTAAACGTATAGAGAATATTTATCACCAACTTACAAGCGCATTAACAGTAGAAAAAAATCCCAGCGAATCACGAATAATCGCAGAAACGGTATTAGTTAACGCACTTAGTGTATTTCTTGAGGGTATTAAACCATCGATTCGGTTAATTATACAAGCACGAAACATTACGTCTTTCGAAGACGCAGTAAGGCTAGCAATGGAAAAAGAATCGACCGCGGATAAATCTAATTCATGGAAAAATAACAATATAGTGTAATCGAGGAACATCGGTTATTTTATGAAGAAATATATAAATGGCCAACTGCTGATGAACAAATAATGATGGAAGCAGAAAATGTAGAATTTGATGGGGATTTTGATTACGTACCATAACATTTTCAAAATATAATGTATTTTTTATTTTTATTTATTGTTATGTATCGATCAGTTGTTTTTAATATTTAAAGCAAGCTTATATTTTGTTACATTTTTTTTTATTGCATATTGATATTGATTTTTATTTCTTATTTATAATATTTTTTATTGAAGTTACATTTTGTAATGTTCATGTAGTTACATTTTGTCAAGTTTTTGTTGTTTGAGGAAAAAGAAATATTTTATTTTTCGTAAAAAAATATGTATTATGAAGTGTGCAATGGTTTATTTTATATTGTTTATGGTTAAGTTTCAATAAATGTTTTTATGTTTTGTAACTTTATGTCAAGTAAAACAAAGTTAAGTTGCTGTTTATTTTAGAAAAAATATGTATTTCATCTCGTGTAATATTATTATAATAGTAATAAAACTACTAACACTTCGATGTTTATCTATTTAATTTTATTAATTTGACTTAGATTGTATATTATGAACATTCCCTGCAAAAACAACGCAAGGCAAATATGTTTTATCTCAATTTGATGCATTTGGTAAAAGTTGGACTATTTAAAACTATGGATTATGAATATGAAAAACCATAAAAATAAATTAGTAAATAGGTGTTAATGCAAAAAAAGTTGAATTTTTGGAGTAGTAAAGTTTAAATTTAATGACTTATGTCGTTTTGAAGTGACCGATTCAATTATTTCTTGTAACTTGGCCTATTACTTGTTGAATGTTAAATAAATAATTATATTATTTATGTTTTAGAAATGTTATGACATTACCACATCCATCATCTATATCTAACTGGACATCCGCAGTAAATGCCCATCCTGGTTTTTTCCAAGAAGTTTTTGAAGCTCTAGAATTGTTTCCTTTAGAAGATAAAGATTTTTCTTTGGTTCTGAATGGAATGTCAATCAGGAAACAAATTCTTTGGGATTCAAAAAAAGAAAAATTTATTGGATACTGTGATTTTGGAAATGGTTTACAGTTAGAAAATATTAATACTCCTGCTACAGAGGCCCTGGTATCTATGTTGGTATCAATAAACGGCAAATGGAAATGGCCAATTGGGTATTTTTTACAGACTAAGTCATCTGCCAATATTCAAACTGAATTAATCAAAACCGCTATAAATCGTTCAATAAAATCTGGTCTTAGGGTTTGGAGTTTGATATGTGACGGTACATTTTCTAATTTTTCTTCTTTTTCATATCTTGGCTGTAAAATTCGTGGTAATATTGATGATTTAATTCAATATTTTTTACATAGTGACAAAAATCAAAAAATATATTTTATTCCTGGTGGATGTCATATGTTAAAGCTAGCACATAATACTTTAGGTACTTGTAAACAAATTAATAGCCAAGATGGTGTAATAGATTGGAAGTATATTGAAGCTCTACATAAAATCCAAGATACTATAGGCCTTACATTTGCTAATAAATTATCTAAAGCCCATATTGAATGGGAAAATAATAAAATGAAAGTAAATTTTGCAGCACAAATGCTAAGTGCATCAACTGCTGATGCCTTGGAATTTTTTAAAAATGGAAATTATTTTGAATTTGCTCATTGCAATGAAACCGTGAAATTTATTTAAACAATTGACAGAATATTTGATTTTCTTAACAGTAGACTTCCATTTGCTAAAGGGTATAAAAAACCAATTTATGCTGACAATATAGAGTTTCTAGAAAAATCTATATTACCGTTAGTACAGTATTTATTTACATTAACTGATCAAAATGACAAGCCTTTGTATCTTGGCCAAAAAAAAAAAAAAAAACATTTATTATTGGTCTTGCTATTGCTGTACTTTCGGTATAATCTGTTCTTAAAGAATTATTGTCAAACAATACAAATTTAAAATATATATTAACTTATAGTTTTTCACCGGATCATATAGAATTATTTATTCTCTCGTATAAAAAAAAGATATGGTCTAAATAACAATCCTAATGTTATTTAATTTCGAACTCCTATTAAACAAATCATTTTGAAAAATAGCATAACTCCTTCACCATTTGCAAATAGTCCCAGAGTGCATTGAATTTGGATATGTATCCATCAACAAGAAATCTACAGTAGATTTTACGGTGATTTTAAGTAGATCGTTTCCTAATCGAATCAACATAAATTCTACTATACTTTAACCATATATTTAAATGTATGTCAATGGTCAATTTTAAGTCGATTAGTCTTATATATCCATGAATAATACACAGATATTCAATATTGAAATATTTAACACTCGGGATAAACTCGATAAACTATTGAATGTAAAACGATAAATTATCAAATGTGCGCTCCAGAATAATTCTATATTTAGAATTCATCGTCAGTTTATTTATTATCATAATAATATTAATTATTATCATTATCATAAAGCGAAATAATATCTAGTTACCACGGATTAATCCGTTAATCGTGATTGTTACATACTTACATTTATTATTATTTATTATACAATTCACATTAGTTGAAGGAGCTTATTCGGAAGACGTACGAATGTAAATTGTAATTGTTATAAATATGTAAGTACCTACACTTTATTATTACATTTTATAATACTATAATTTTCCTACTTTTACATTATTTAGTAAATAGAAAGATTTATCATGATGTATTATTTAAGTATTTATGTGGTTTATGTTTATTATTATGACTTATTATTAATAAGTAATAACTATAATAAGTATATACCTACTAGATCAGGGGTCGCCAACCAGTCGATCGCGATCGACTGGTCGATCTTTCTAGGAATGTAGGTCGATTGTTATAAAAATTAATTTTACCATTATCGGTCGATCGCGTAATAAATAATCGGATGATGCGGATTGCTATATTGTATTCTTAGAATTTACCATTATCGGTTAATCATAATACATAGTCAGAATTATTGTCAGTTACAGCTCGAGCGTCAATTAGTCGTCACGTGCAAGTGTGCAACGCGTATATGTTCCGTATATTTTCGTTAATAACTTGTAAATTTATTTAGAATTTACAACAAATAAAATTAATGCAAATAAAAAGTGTAAAACTTATCATTTTAATCAGGAATGGGAGTTGGAGGTTTTTTTTGTTGACATTAAAGGCAAGTGCGTGTGTTTAATATGCCGAGATACTCTTTCTATTTTCAAACGTGGAAACATAGAAAGACATTACCGGACTAAACATGCAGATTTTGATTTAAAGTTTCCAACTCATTCCAGCTTACAAGATAAGCTAAAAACAATGAAATTAAAACTAAACCAATAGCAGTCTGTTTTTAAAAATCCAAATAAATTAGCCCAAAATGTAACTATTGCTTCATTCAAAGTAGCATTCTTATTAGCAAAGAAGAAAAACCGTTTTCCGATGGTGAATTAATTAAAGGTTAGAAGCGTCTGACTCATTATTTACGGACTTAAAAAACAAAAGTGAAATTCTAGGTGCCATTAGTTCAATTCAATTATCAAGTAACACAGTAATGCGTTGTATTGGAGCCATATCTTCAAATCAAAAAACTCAATTACAGACCGATTTATCAAAATGTTCATACTTCAGTTTACAAATGGATGAGTCTAACAATATGATTGATACTTCACAACTTTCTATTTTCATCAAAATGTGTTTTGACGTTTTTTCTGTTAAGGAAGAATTTTTAAAAGTCTTATCGTTAACCGGAAGAACTAGAGGAGAAGATATTTATAAAACGTTTAAACAATTTGTTGAAGAAGAAGAAATTCCAATTGAAAAATTAGCTAGTATTACAACAGACGGAGCCCCATCATTTTGTGGAAATAAAAAGGGATTTTTAGCGTTATGTAAAAACGATAATTCGTTTCCTCATTTTTTTCAATATCATTGTATAATTCATCAACAAGCATTATGTGGTACAGTTATAAATATAAACAATGTTATGGAACTTGTAGTGAAAATTGTAAACAGCATCAGAGGTATGGCATTAAAAAGACGTCTTTTTCGTGAACTGATGGACGAAGTAGATTGCCATTATGGAGATTTACTATTACATTCTAACGTTCGTTGGTTAAGTAAAGGTAAAGTACTACATTGTTTTAAAGAACTATTACCACAAATTAAAATTTTTTTACAAGAAATTGATATTGTTTATGAAGAATTAGAAAATATAAAATGGCTTGAAGATTTTTCATTTTTAGTTAATATTACTGAAAAAATTAATTTCCTGAATTTAGAGTTGCAAGGAAAAGAAAAACAAATTATTGATATGATATCACATGTTCAAGCGTTTTCTAGTAAATTAGCATACTGGGAAAATAAAATGAAAAATGGTGATTTCCAGCATTTCCCTACTCTTCAAGAAACAATAATTAATTATTCTGAAAATTTTTATGAGCCTACAAACCATATAAATATAATTCAACATTTACGTTCCGAATTTAAAAGAAGATTCAACGACTTTAAAATACTTGAGTTTATATCAAATCCATTTACTGGGGATGTTGAGACAAAAGCGAATGAAATTGGAAATTTATTTAATCTTGATATAACAGTTTTGTAAATGGAAATAATAACGTTACAAAATGATTCAATACTTAAGATTATCTCGGAGTTTTGGAAACACGCGAGTACTCAAAAATACCCATATCTACGAAGCATTGCCCTTCGTATAACTTCATTTTTTGGTTCAACTTGGTTATGCGAGTCAACATTTTCGAGAAGAACAAATATCGTTCAAGAATTACAGATAGTAATTTGGATTCAAGTTTAAGAGCAGCTGTTTCTAATTATATACCACAATTCTCAAAACTTGCAGAAAACCAATGCCAGGTATCACATTAATAAAATAACAATATCAGATTTATATAAAAAAAAATTTTATTTTTTCTCGTGTTTAAAATATTACATTATTATTATTATAATTATGAAGAAACAATAAATATTTATTCTTTGGAGCTTAGACCTTTTTTTTTTTGCTCATAACACAAATCTCTTCCTAAAAACCTAAATTCTCCTGGATGTCGATCACCTGAGACTAAAAAATTCAAATGTAGCTCACTTGTTTGAAAAGGTTGGCGACCCCTGTACTAGATAATAGATATAATGCTATTATATTATGTTAATTCATTAATTTTAACACTATAAGCTCTTTATCTATTTACGAATTTATTTAATTTGTTTCAACTGAATTTAAAGTTAATAATACTAAATTAATTTTCAAATAGATTACAAGTTTTTTAGTTAATATGCCACGACGACATTATAGACCTAGTTCTGAGCTGACTGCAGTGAGTAGAAAGCGAAGACTTCAAGGAATAAATCATTCAGCACAAATGAATCACTTGAAAATAATTTACAGCCTCAAAATTTAATTAACAATGAACTTCCACACCAAACATTCTTATTTCCGGATAATCAACCAAATATTTCTGTTCAATATGAAAATAAAAAATTTTAAAAATTTAGATAATCAAACACCTCCACAAAATACTAATTTTCTTCAAAATATTGAGAAAGAAAATGATGATAATTTAACTCCAGAAAACTTTAAAAATAAACTCGCAAAGCTTATAATTGATGGTAATTTCTCTCGTAATAAAGTAAATGATCTCTTACGTTTATTAAAAAATGTGAATGACATAAATATTTTGAAAGAACTTCCATCAGATACCAGGACTTTTCTTTCTTGTTCCAAATCAGGTAGTTTAAATATTATTACTCAATCTGATGGAGGGCAGTACATTCATTTTGGTTTAGTTGATGGACTTAAGTATGTGTTTCAACTACATACTCAATGGCAAACACAAGATGTATTCAATATAGATGGGACCGAGATTTTAAATCGTCATTTTTGGACAATACTCGGTGGTGTCTATAATGAATCAGTATTATAAGTTTTTGTTATTGGTGTACACTGTGGAAGTTTTAAACCAAAATCTTGTTCCGAATATTTGTCTCCTTTAATTTCAGATTTAAAAACTGTTCTTATATGTGGTTTCAACTATAATGGTGGCACAAAGAAATTAAATTTTTTTGGATTTATAGCGGATGCACCTGCACGTGCTTTTTTAAAGTGCATCAAACCTCATCAATCATACTATGCATGTGAAAAATGTACTGTAAAAGGCATTTTTGATAAAGATCGGATATGTTTTCCTTTCGGTTCATACGAATTGCGAACAGACTCTTCATTTATACTTCAAACACAGCCAGAACATCACAATAGTGTTACTCCTCTTATAGAAATTCCAAATTTTGATGTAATTAAATGTGTACCTCTTGATTATATGCATTTGTGCAATTTAGGTATAACAAAAAAATTGCTAAATTTATTTGTTAGAGGTCCAATTAAAAAAGATAAAACTGGTCCATTTGGATCTGTTAGATTAGGTACTTTATCCTTAACTGAAATTGATAATTGTTTAAATGCATTAAGTATACATCTTAGCACTGACTTCTCCAGAATTCCTCATAACTTAAGAAACTGTAATACGTTTAAAGCTACTGAGCTAAGACTTATAATGTTGTATCTTACTCCAGTTCTTTTTAGAGATATTTTAGCAATTGAACTGTATAACAATTTTATGAGTTTTCATGTAGCAATGCGATTACTTGCATCTCCAATAACTTGTATTGACAAAAATGGTTATGCTCAAAGTTTATTAAATTATTTTTTGGAAACATTTATACTATTGTATGGTGCACATTTAGTTTCTTATAATGTTCATTCAATAATCCATTTGCCAGCTGATGTATTACACTACGGATCAATTGATAATTTTTCTGCTTTTCCATATGAAACATTTTTAAATAGACTAAAAAATTACATGAAATCTGGAAGACCCACTATCAGAATTAGCTAACAGAATAATAGAAGATAGAAGAAACTCTCTTAATATATCTTCTACAAAAATTAACACTCCTATTTTAAAACAACCTCATCAAGATGGGGATATTTCGGAAGGGTATCATGGAAGTCAAATGTATTGGACAATCATTTATCCACATTTTAAGATTCAGGCACGTCCTGAAAGACTAAGACAACGTTTTACTCATAGAGATGATTGCATTATTTTACCACACGATAAAGTATTTGTTGTGATTAATATACTATCTAAAAATGATGATATTTATTTTGTTGGATATTATTTTAAAAATGTAACTGATTATTATCTTACACCATGTGAATCAAGTAAAGTAGGAATATACTTATGTGACACTTATGGATCTATTGAAGTAATACATTTATCAGAACAGAATACTCCTAAAAAAGCAGCAATAATACCAGTACTTAACCAGAATACTAACCAGTACATTGTTTTTTCACTACTTCATAATGTATAAAATATTTATTTATTTTTTATATATTAGCTAAATGCTAGTAGCACAGAATAAATTAAATCAGAAGCGTCACCTTGGCCGCCCGAAAAGTCGTCCGACATATTGGAAAATGAATCAGTGTGACCACACATCGAATATTAATGTTTTTCATATTTATGTTGCGTTTAAAAACACTGTTCGTAACGGTTTTTTCTCGGCGAGACCATAGAAATCATAGAACATAAAGGTTCTCTGCTTTCGACGCTTGTACGAGTTGGACGTGGATTTTACGCTATTCGTACATTTTTTGAATTTATACTTACCTACCACATTTTTCCTACTTACAATAAATCTAAATCACTACTAGTATTCTAGTGGTCATGTACCATCATTCATTAGAACATAGACTGATTATAATAATGTAGTTTTTCACATTTGTTTGCTTTTCTGAGTATGTAATGTATATTATTTTATCCAAGTCTACATCTAAATTTTTCTAAAATCCATTTAAAGACTTCTAAAAAAAAAATTAATAAATTAAGAATTAGGGAGTTGGGTACATTTTAAAATAAACCTCTACAATTTTAAATTGTTCACATTGCTAATCGACTATTTCATATTCTATAGATAATTAATCTTCATGTTTATTTAATGTTTATTGTATAATAAAATTTATTTGTATTACATGTACTTAATGTTTAGTATGTATGCATGTATTTTCCTTTTATTTTATTTATTAATGTATATTTATAATTATTAATTATTTTAATAAATGAATTTATTATACTAGTAAAATCTATTTGTATTTGTTATTCTTCTTAATGTATATTTATAATTATTAATTATTTTAATAAATGAATTTATTATACTAGTAAAATCTATTTGTATTTGTTTTTCTTTATTTATATTAATTTCCATACCTATAATGGTAACATACAATTAACCATCAAATATTTCTTTTATGGTATTTCATAAAAAAAGAACAAGATTATTCCAATGATTTTATTTTATTAAAAAGAAGAAAAAAAAGATATCAACAACAGACATACTACAATTGAAGGGCTCTGTGCAAGAACTAGACAGCTCCACTTTTTAAAAATTTTCAGGAAACTGAAGATTTGATAAAGATGATAGATCAAAAAAATATCATACAAATTACTTTAAAACTGGTTTAAATATTTTGGAAACAAAATAAGTTTGTTTAATGGTTTCCATTCCTAAATTCCTAATTGTTTATAAAACCTTTTAAAACTCAAACTAAAACATTAATTTAGGAAAATAAAAATGAAACCTGAGTGAACTTTCAAATATTTCATTAAGTATCAATAAATATTAAAACAAAACAAATTAGAATTAAAAACAAAAATTTATAATAAAAAACACAGATTTATAGACATTATTTTTCTGTACTAGAATCTGAAATAAAAACAGTTTTCAACAAATATGGAGCTGTCTGGTTCTTGCACAGAGCCCTTCAATTATTTGTTAATTTTTGGATGTCATTGAATACTTGACTGTTATTAATGTTTGATTATGAGAGTATGAACACTTTATAACAAATTTAAAAATAAAGGCTACTTCCGAAGGAACGTCGTTTTTGTAAAAAATATTGCTCAACAGACAAAATTACTGCCTTTGGAAAAATATAGAACTCCGAACATTATAACTTCGTTTTTATGAATGGTTGTAAGTAAGTATTCTAAATTCAATAAATTCAGATTTATTGTCAAACATCTTTAAAATATATTAAGATTTAGTTAAATATATCCTATACTCTACAGGATGTGATAAATATAATTGAAATGTATTAATCATTATTGTTTAATCATTTATTAACTTTGTATGCTGTTAATGCGTACGTATATTATTGTATTATACATTTATACACCTATATATTATATTATAGTAGTGATAATATGATTATTGATAACACGATCCTCCGAGCTGCCGCGATTGCCTCGTCTATTATTAGCATTTTTATTTAGTTGCATTATTTGTTTATTTAAAATTTCACTGTATTCGTTGATATTTGGGTTTCTTGAATTTATTCTATATTTCATTAGTTCATATTTTTTTAAATTTGTTTTTAATTCTTTTAAATTATTATTATCATGTAAAGAAATAGCATGTAATATATTTTCTTTTAGTCCTTTTAGTATATGTGTGCAAATATCTTTCTCACTCATATTATTGTCAAGTTGTATACATAAGTTTTCTATTGCGTTTATAAAACTAATCACTGATTCATTATCTCCTTGTCTCCTATTTTCTAACTCAGTTTTTAGGATTGTATCATAACCTATTGGGTTAAATTCTTCGAGAAATTCTTGTTTTATTCTAGCCCATGTCAAATTCTCACATTTTCTTTCTAAATTCTCTAAAAACATACTAGCTGTGCCTTTCATATATACGGATAAAAACTTTATTTTTTTTGGTTCGCTCCAACTATTTACATCAGCAGCTTTCTCATATTGTTTAAAAAATTTACGTACATCCTCATCTCCGGAAAATGTATCTGGTTTTACAACTATATACTTGCAACTATCCATTTTTAAAATTTTAGTATTTTTATTTTTTTCAGGATTTATAGCGTTTTGAGAATAAATAATTTTAGAATTCTTAGGTATTAAATTTTGACTAATTGTATTTTGGTTATTGCAAAGACTATTAGATTTATCTAAATCTATTAATTGGTAGTCTACCGAAATTTCCTCAGTATTTACGGGAGAACTGGCTTCAGATATTTTTAAAATATTATCAAGTTTATTGGAAACCGACGAAATACTATCGTTTAAGTTTTCACAAATTTTTAAAGATTCTTTCTGGTTAAATAAGAGTTTTTTTTGTATATCTGTATCTGTTAAAATAGTTTCGGGACTAGATTCGGTTAATCCTGCTTCTTTTTCTAACTTTTCGAGATCTAATTTTTGTTCAATCGATTGTTTTATTATTTCATTATATTGATCTTTACCAACAGATTTGTTTATATCATCAGGTTTTAAAATACCTTTTATAAACCTACTTAGTCTTTGTCTTAAATCAGTAGATTTTCCTTCAGAATTTAAATTTTTGCTTTCACAGTATTTTATAAGTTCAGCCTTTTTTAAAATGTAAATGTCTGTTGCTCTGTTAATTTTAGTTGAAATTTCCGAATTAGGATCTTTTAGATCGCTCATTAAGGTATTAGATAAGTTGACAATTTTTGTTAACAGATTATAATTAATATCAGCCGGAAATATTAAATGGTGCAAATTAAAATTTATATTAAAATTAATAATAATTTAAATTTAACTTATACAAATTAATTAATATTTACGAATTATAATTCTAATTTAAAAACCAACTTATATAACCACATAAATACATATACACATATACATATACATATTATATATATAATATAATATAATATATAAAACAAATGCCCTATCAATTTATGTGTATTAAATACATATTAAGTTTAACATACGAGTAGAAGAAAATTATTAAGTGAAATTTATATAAAATATTTTCCTATCTTATTATCAAAGAATAAGGGAAAATTCAAAGAGAAAAAAAAAATCCGAATAATTATGTCCAATACTTATTACATATTTTTTTTTTTTTTTTTTTTTTTTACAAACCTTTTTAAAGTTACTCTAGTTAAGAGTAAAATGACAGTTCGTTGAGAATCAGTATTTCATGCGTACCAAAAAAAAATAAACACTATTGGTACACTTTACTAGTACTTAAAAAAATTAACACACACTTGTACCACGGCAGTACAAAAAAAAAAATCGAAGGAGAAAAAATCTAATCACACTGGCTGTGCTAAAACACACAAAAAAATTTTTTTCGGTACCTTGTGTAAAAGTTACGAGTCTACGTTGGGCGCCACTTTGTCGTATACGCCACGCAAAGGCTTGACGTATAACAACACAAAACAAGGTGTTTATTGGTTTAGTACACTCTAACCGTTAAACAAGCATGTAAAGAAATACCTATTAATTGGCCCGGACGACTACCTTCTTAAGTGACAAAGAATACAATCTAGCACTGCTTAATAGGATAGTCGAAACAGGTTTATTTAAAAGGCTTACTTTCCCTTACAGCTCTAAAGTTATTTTACACTCGAAACAACTGACAAAGAAAAGATCTAGCACTGGATGTTTCGAGCGTGAGGTAACCTTTACCTAAACGATATTGTACTTCTCTCCTCAAACTGACAAAGAAAAAGATCTAGCACTGGATTGAGGTTTGAAAATACAATATGTTTTAAACACCTTTTTTGTTTAAATGTACCAACTTTCTCATGTACTTTTCATAAGTACAAAAAAATAGAAAAAGATTAAATATAAACACTTTTTAATTAAACACAAAAATATTATTATTACAAAAACAAAAGAATTGCCGGTCACCTCACTGGTAAATCGAGCAGCGTTTCGGCCTCTACAACGATGGCAGCAGAACGAACAATCATCACGTCTTACGGAGTCGTTTTATTCTGTTGCCATCTATCTGGTCATCATTTTTGAAGGTGGTGTGTGTATTCGTATGTGTACGTGTGTGTTTGCTGACAATATATATTTATTTTATTTTATAACAATAATTAAATAAAATTGGGTGTTCGGTATCATTTATGTGATGATATAACAATAGAGAATCAAGCTTAAATAGACAAACAAATAGAGGAAGATCCGGAGAGAGGCAATATTACGAAAGAAGACCAAGAGAATATAACACAGACATAGATTACAAAAGAGAGAATAATTATTATGAATCAAATAGGAATGATTATAGAGATAAAAGTCCGTACACTGAGAGAAAAAATTACGAAAGGAGACCAAGAGAGTATAGCACAGACAGAGATTACAAAAGAGAGAATAATTATGAAACAAACAGAAACAACTACAGAGATAAAAGTCCCTACACCGAGAGAAAAGTTAATAAAAACAGAGAAGACAACCTCAATAAGAATGATTATAAGGATTACGGAAACAGGTCATATTCGAGAAATAGAGATAATTACAATTATAATAGCTACAGGAATCAACGAAGTAGAGATAACAGCCGTGAGAGAACTCCAGAGCGTTATAGAAATGACTATGAAAAACAAACAGAGAGAGTAACGTGTTATCGATGCAACGAGAAAGGCCATTACGCAGACAAATGTATAAACCAAAAAAACGATTAAGGCCCGAGTTAGACAAAAAATCGGATAATCTTGCTCGGATGCATAATATAAATAGTGAGAATCACATAGAATTTATTAAGAATTGGTATAAAAATAATAATAATAATAATTACGAAACACAGATAAGTGAACTAGAAATCGAAAAAATTTACTCACAATGTAATTTAATACCATTAACAGAATTCCAAAAATTCTTACTCGACAATAATAACACACAAACTAAATTCACATGCGACTATGAAGAATTAATAGGCGACATTTTTTCCTTAGAATCTCATATTGCAATAGGACACTGCGTCAGCAAATGTTTAAATATGTCAAGAGGTATAGCTTTAGAATTTAAAAATAAATTTAATAATGAAGATAAACTAATTAGTCAAAAGAAAAATATTACAGAAGTAGCTCATTTAAATTTAAATAATAAATGGATTTTATACTTAATTACAAAGGACAAATATTATGATAAACCCACCTACTTAAACATATTTAACACTTTAGTAAATACTAGACAATTTTGTATAGAAAACAAAATTAGTACATTAGCATTACCAAAAATATGCGCGGGATTGGACAAAAAACAATGGGAAATTATAGCTAGCATGTTAAGATTTATCTTTCAAAATTCAAATATTAAAATTAGAATATTTTCATTACCGGGGAATAAATTAAACAATAATATCACAACCACTAATCAGTCGCAAACTGATAATATTAATAATTCAATGACTAATGACAATGACAATTTGGAGAATGAAGTGGCGTTGATGGCTGGTTCATTCAACAAATTGGACGACGTACCGCGTGATGGTGACTGCGGCGCCCATGCATTGCGGATTTGTCTTCAAAATAATAATATATACAAAACAACTTTACAAATATTAAATATGTTGAATATACCCTATTGTAAAACAGGATACCATCTCAGAGATGATGACTTGGCTTTTATTAGTAACTTATTTAATCTTAATCTGTTTATAATATACGAAGCAAATGAGAACACAAACGCAATTATTTATTGGAAACCAAACCGCCAAAACATTGGAATTTTTCACAAAAATTGTCATTGGACACCCGGCATTTTCATTAAAACAAACAACCCACGAACATTTTCTAATATTACTATAAACACTAGTTTTCCTGATTCAAATACAATAAAAAAACACATAAATAACTATTTTGAACGTCAAAACTGTTTACAAACAACAAATAATAATCTAGTTATAGGACACAATTATAACAATATAATTACAGAAAAAAAACGTAAACAGAGAGTACTCTGTTACTATCAATAAAAGTAGAAATAAGGGGGATCGAAAAACATGCGATAATAGACACCGGTTCGAATCTTTCATGTATAGATTACTCATTAATCGAAAATAAAGAACTTTTAAAACCCAAAGAAAGAGTTTAAAAAATAAAGGCTACTTCCGAAGGAACGTCGTTTTTGTAAAAAATATTGCTCAACAGACAAAATTACTGCCTTTTGAAAAATATAGAACTCCGAACATTATAACTTCAATCTTCGACAAATGCATAGACAAAAAATAAATGCTGGTTGTACGTTCTCTTTAAATTAATTTAAACAACTTTATTAATGAATCATCACAATATAAAATCTAAATTATACAATGAATTTCACAAAGTAGAAATTATTATTTAATGTATCTTAATTTAATAATTGATTAGAGTGATATCACATTTCGGCTTGTAAATATGTTCGGAAACGTAAATAACTTAAAGATATTTAAGATTTTTTTTTCATGGTCACACTGATTCACTTTCCAATATGTCGGACCGTTTTTTCATTTTCCCATAAGAGCAATGTAACGTTATCAAAGGTGACGCTTCTGATTTAATTTTTTCTGTGCTAGTAGTACCTTGTATATCGAACAGGGACAAATGGACGCGGCCATTTGGACGCAGCCATTTGGACGTGAGATCATTTAGACGCAGCCGTTTGGGCGCGGGTACATTTGGACGCCAAAAAAAAAAAAAAACATAAATTATAATATATTTATTTTATTCGTAATTTTATATTAGGTTATTATACTAAGTTACTGTACAGAAATATTTTGGGCTATCCATCTCAAAAGTGACAAAATTTCACTCTGTTCATAATTTTGAACGATTTTTAAAATCCTCTTATCAACATCAATATATTTTTTTAATTTTTTAGGTGGACAACTTCCAGCTTCTAATTGACTGTAATAAAAGTCTCTACCTGACTGTACTTTTTGAAGACACGTTATAAAAGACCACAAACTTTGATGGTCTAAGCACATCTCCATGTTTAGTCTTCGATTAGCAGCTTCGGCGTGATTGTTGGTTCTGTTTTTTTCCATTCAAAACTCTGTTATACATGTTTTTTTTTTTTATTATTAAGAAAATATTAAAATCTGTATACTTAATACAATAAGTGAAATTTTTTAAACAATACGATGATACAAGGCATGAATATCGTGCAAGAAGAAGGAGTCCATTGACACCACTTCAAATATTATTGAGATTAGATATTAGGGGGTTAGGATGGTTTTGTGTGTCATTGTGGAACTTTTTAAAGTAGCAAGATGCAAGTTCGGGAAGTGTTAGAATTCTTAGATCTTTGTGGAGAGTGTGGTTACTGATATTATACATGTTCCAAATATTAGGTGCAATTGTGGAAATAAAGGTAATCGACGAAAATAACTCTTAAATTTGAATAGGCGTTTGATATATATATATATATATATATATATATATATATATATATATATATATATATATATATATATATATATATATATATATATATATATATATATATATATATAATATACAAAAAAAAAACACATAAAAGAATTCCATAACATCAATTATGATCATGGTATAATTTCCCTATACCCGGGAAATAAATATTATTTATAATTTATGTTTTTTTCGCGTCCAAATGTACCCGCGCCCAAACGGCTGCGTCTAAATGACCTCGCGTCCATATGGCTGCGTCCATTTGTCCTAGATCACTTGTATATATATCTATATATATATAAATATTTGTTTAATAAAATTTGAATTCTCATTACATAGAAAGCAATTATGTCTTCACAAGATAATACTCAAATAAATATCAAGTGAGTCTTAATGTAAAAATAATATTGATGTAAAGTTATGTTAAGGTATGAAAGTGTAAAAATTGTAAATTTGTCTGCTTTTAGGCTGATTTGTAAATATTCTATTATTGAATTCGAAGATGGTAGTATTGAAATTATTCCAAAAACATGATTTCTAGATGAGGCACATCCGCACATACATATTTTCCTAAAACCACAGACCGTAACAAATATGACCGATCAGTTCTTAAAATGGATGAACCTCATCCTGAATGGGAGGTTTTTAGTATAACTAAAATAATAGCTAGTGAAGGTAAACAAAATTTACCTAATATCACTGATACTTTAATGTTTTTTTTTATTTTATGTGAAAAATGTATTTAAAAAAAATATTCTAGATAATTTTCAGTCGTTTAGAAAAAAACTCAAAACAGCAGAATTCCATTCAGACTTAGAAGCTACTGAACAAACCAAAAAACGGCGAAAAGTGCATGCTGCTAAGTTTTTTGAATCCTCCGATGAAGAAATGACACAAAATAGAAAAAATGTGATTAATTTACCCAATATTCCAAAACTAGATGATGGTAAATACCATTTAATAACTACTGTTTATTAAAATAATAAAATACTAATACAATTTGTTTTACATTCAATTCAAAAAAACAACAAGACTTATCAAATAAAACTGCAGTCACTAAACTTAAAAACACTGAACCTGAGAACCAGAGAAGAACTCAGTTGCTTTTTGGAATGGAGAACAGCGGACACCTTTAGGTAAACCATGTAAATTAAACAAATACTGGCATACCACATATTGTTTGAATTCAATAGTTTAAACTATTATAATATATTATATTAGCATACTGCATAGTTACTGATCTAGTTAATACCTTCATATACATGTGATAATTTTATTTATCTTCAAAACTGCTCAATTTAAATAATAATAAATTTTATTTGTATATAATTAAAATTGATTTCAAGCCACTTATATGTGCTTATTGTTATTTTTTTAGAAGACCATAATAACATGGATAGTATTTGTGGAACATCTAGTGAGTCAATTATTTATGAGTCATAACATTAAAATGGAATATATATAAAGCTAAATACATTTTATTAATATCATATTTTTAGCTCCAGTAAAATCACTTGTTAATGAAGATATGCATGATAATATGCCACTAACTCCAAATCTATTTAACCTTAGTTGTTCAGAACTAAATAATGATTATCTTTCTAACAACGTACTTGCTCCTATTGAAGAGTCAGAATTGAACAAAAGTAATGTGATTTGTGTCTTAAATTTTATATTGTTTAGTTATAATAAATAATAAATTGTATTTTTTGATTTGTTAGACACTTCTATTATTAGAAACCAGAATTTAAACATAAGTGTAATCAAAAGTAATGACAATATTGACACTGATAAAAGTTAGTACCCCTTTTCTATTATTTACTTAACTGATTCTGATTTTGAATATTTTTGATTTTCTTTATAGTCATGACTTTATTAAATAAAATAGCTTGTGATGTATCAATAATGAAAACAGACCTGGCAGATATTCAAATAACTGTTGCTAGATTATTGACAAAAGACACAAATGTCATGTCTATTAGGTCCAAAATGTTGTCATTGAATCTACCAAAAACATCTTTGGATGAATTAGAAACACTTGAAACTAATTTAAATGATTCTCAATTAGTTAAAGACTTGTTAAGTTATAATAATATATGTAATGGTACATTAAACAATATATTTTAAATTCAACAATAGATAAACTTATCTCAACTTTATTTTATACAATTCAATATCTTCTTTTTATATTGTTAATGTTAAAGTTTCCTCGACTTGTCATTTCAACTTGACCTACATTTAAGTTCAGATTTTAATTTATCAAAATAATTTACTTACTCATTATTTTAACATGAAATGTATTATTTATTTTTATCTGAGATTCATATACTAGAGAACTAGTTGTATTACAGTTTTTATCAACATACCCTTTCCCTCTTTTTAAATTTAATTATAATTATAGGCATATTACCTATAAAATATATTATTTTGATCATAATTCCGGGAATTTCATTTAGTAAAAAGTGGTATTACTGATAATAGTAAAGGCAAATCTATTAATCACTGGTTAGCTTCAATAATGACAAAAAATGTGGCTACAAATTTTAATGTTGAAGGTAAAGGAACAAAAAAAGGGTTCATTCATTATAAAATATCAATTATTATTAGAGGTTAGTTGGATTTAATTTAAAATTTATTTATTTGTCTGTATGTAATTTGTGCTTGAAACCCCTAAAATACATAGTATAGTAGTAGAATTTACAGTTTTTTTACAATATAATTAAATTTGGTTTGAAATAATATGATATTAAATAATAAATATATTATCTAATTGTTTAAATTTATTAACATTATATAGAAATCAGACATTATATAATCATTAACATTATGTGACATTATTTATTTCTTATCTATATTTATGTTATTTATTTTTTTATAACAACCAATTTTATTTTAGATGTTTCTTATTCGACACTGCGAAAAGTGGGAGTCATTCCAAATGTTTGGCTCGAGGAGCTCCGCTTTATTATCAATTTTTTTTACCGGGACGCCGCGAAAAGCGTTAGGTTTAACGTATATGGGTTGTGTCTAGAAGTCGGTTTATTAGAGTGAGGAAAATAGGAGCCGTTGTAAAACTACTATCGGTATCAAAAATGATACATTATCAATGTATTTACATTATATATACCAAGCGTTCGGCTCGAGGAGCTCCGCTCCTCGGCCAGGACACCGACGAAAGTAGGATACGGTTTTTCTTTGAAAACACACATTTATACAATGAACGTATAGAGGATAAATCTAGAGGTCGGTTATTAGAGTGATGTAAAGAGTAATTCTGGTCAGTGGGGACGGAAAAAAAACTATTTTGAGATATTTTTTATCTTTTTTATATTTTAGTTATTGAGAACACCGCCGTAAGTAGGATACAGTTTTTTTAACGTCTAGATGGCCGGTGTGAAACGCCTTTCGGGATCAAAAGTATAAACATGATAAATTTTATTTACACGGACACCGCCGAAAGCGTTAGGTTTAACTACTCGATTTCACGTATATGGGTTATGTCTAGAAGTTAATATTGAATATTGAAAACTTACTTATATAAATACTAAATACCTAAAGGTCTTACACATCATAGCCAATGTATTTCACCACTATCAAAAATGGTTTATATTCTACATGGGTGGATAATTGTTATGAAAATTTCTACGACTAAACTTTAAGACACTAATACTGCAATAAGTTAGTGAACACAATTCCTGCAAAAAATTTTGTTTAAACATTATTATAGTTGAAAAAGATCAACTTTATATTTTTATGATAATAATAAAATAAAATGCAAAGAAATGTTCAAATAGAAAGTGTAAATAAAACAGTGTTTTAAAAATGATGAATGTGCCTAAATTAATAAAATTCTTTGTAAAGCTCAGTTGATGTAATGAACATTATTTTTACTCACCATAAGAAAATTTGAGTGCTCCACAATAAACATAAATAAATAAATTTGTATAAATTGACTGTAATTACAGTACCAAACAGTAAATGCAAACAGATTTGATTAGATTTATTCATGTGAGTTGGATAAGGGCAATGGAAGTAACTATTAACTTAATTATTATTATATATTATTTTTATATAAAATCAAGCAAAGAGATGCAAGTTGAATCAAAATTATGAACTAACATGTTAACCATTTTTTGAACAGCTACTTAGGTCTGGTCAAAATATATTATACCCAATTTTGCTAAGAGTAAATCATTTTTATTGTAAATGTATATTACCATAGACAAAAGCCGATAAGGTACGGGTCAATTGAGTATTTACTATAGCATTTTCACATAATAGTTCTAACTACAATTTACAATTAGTGTTTTCTAAAGAATCATAATTCAGGGCTCTGAAGTTATGCACTCGAAAATTCCAAAATATGCGCTATAAATGGCACGAAAAAATGAAAAATAAGAATTTAACTTGAAAAAATTTAACAAAATCTAAAAAAAAAAAATATGCACTAAAAATCTCTTAATATTTTGTATTTAACATAATAATTATATGTAGTCGAGTTATGAATAATAATTGTTATGAAAATTTCTACAACTAAACCAAGCTTACTTAAAAAAAACTTTAAGACACTAATAATGCAATAAGTTAGTGAACTATTGTTTAAACATTATTATAGTTGAAAAAATATCAAATTTATATATTTTGATAATAAAATAAAATGAAACAAAAGGTTCATACAGAAAGTGTTAATAAAACAGTGTTTTAAAAATGAAGGTGAACATATAATGAACATTTTTTTTACTAATAAATTACTATAGATTGAATCAAAATTATGAACTAACATTTCATACATTTTTTGAATAGCTACATAAGTCTGGTCAAAATATATGATATCCATTTTCCCAAGAGAAAATCATTTTTATTGTAAATGTATATATTACCATAGACAAAAGCCAATAAGGCACGGGTCAATTGAGTATTTACTATAGCATTTTCACATAATAGTTCTAACTACAATTTACAATTGAAAATAGCAATCAGTATTTATTAAAAGGGTTATACAAAAAAAAAAAGTATACATTTACATATACGGTTTTTTTTATAACAATATCCCTAACATTGTTAGTATTGTGGAAATTAGTTTTTTTAGACGTGGAAAGCTCTTATTGTGACTACTCGATAACGTATTGTAGTTGAATACAGCAGTTAATAAGTACAATCAGATTCTGAAAAAAAATTATGTATGTACAATTAATATAATTTTTTAACGTTTTGTGGGTATAATTTTTTAAGTAGTTTATAATTCTATGGTACCTAAAAGTATTCTATTTAATAAAACAGTGTAAATATTCAATTTTACATAATATAATAGGTACAGCAGAAACGTTTTTCTTAAAAACTTTTTATCCATTGAAAAAAATAAAAACTATTTTGTATAATATTAATTAAATGATATACGTATACTTTTACTTTGTGTCGAATCAGACATGTTGTTAGTGAGTAAGTATTCATCAAAAATAATAATACTATCAAAAAACACAAACCGAGAGGAAATTGTTTTATATTAATTATTATTTTATATTAAGAGAAGATAAAAGTATACAATTTAATAGTAAGTAGGTATTGTTTATGACACCCAAAATTGCAAATGTATTTCACATTTTCAACTTATCATCAAATAACCAAATTAAAATGTTAATTAATATATGACTAGTATTTAAGATATAATATAATGGCGTTGGACTATTTGTAAATTTATTTCACCACAATCAAAATCAGTGGTTTGTTCAGCTAAAATAATATAATTATTTATTATAACGCTTTGATGATTCGTAGACGGTTATAGTAGGTATATTTTTTAAATTTTCACTTACCATTGTAAAAGTATTTTGATTAGTTTAAAATCGACAAACACGGATAATTAACTATTTGCATATTTACTACCATGATAATATGTAAGAGTGTGTTTTAAGAGAAATTCAACAGTCATAATTCATGCAATTACAATTTTATCCTAGAATTAGGTACTGTTACATACATTTTGTTTTGATATAATCTGTACCACTCGAATTATAGGTACCTACGGAGTCGAATTAGAGTATTTTCTATTTAATAAAACTTTATAAATATTCAATTTCCTTTAGTTACTCACATACACAGTGTGTTTGTAGCATATAATAGGTCCAGCAGAAATGTCCGATGTGTAGGTACCCGATATCATTGGTCAAATCTTCACACCAAAAGACAAAAGCCGACCTATAAATTATTATTTTGAACTAAATGGTTTATATACAGAAGAAAATAATTAAGACGATATCTGATTTAATATATAAATTATTATATAAAAGAAATAGAAAGAGTCAAATAATAATAATATGTTTTCATAATATATTTAGTATTTCCTGGATCATCTCTAACACAAACTGTAAATAATCGATAATTGAATAAATAATTAATACAGTGTTTTAAAAGTCGGCGTTAATAATACACAGATAGGAACTACCTACCGAACACGAATATTAACAGAACCTAGAAAGTATTTGTATTTATTTTTTGCAAAAGCGTAACACTCTCATGACCAATTCTGTCATTAGTAACAAAGTAACATTTCAATTTTAATTCAATACTTACTTAGTAAATCATTCATTATGAGTAATAATAACCGGTGGACAGCAAGAAACTACAAAACGATCAATATATATATATATATATGACACATGGTAAAACGAACAAAAAACTACAAAAAAAGTATATTACGCTTATATGAGTACACTTTGTATAAAAGATACACGGTCAAACCTAATGCGTTTAAATCATATAATATATTATATAGGATACTAACTATATAGGATTACAAACTAAATAGTAGTTTAAAACATTTTTATTAAGAAAACATAGCAAAAACGTACAAAACACGATAAAACTCGAGTAGTACACATATAATATAATAACAATATATATAATAACAATATAGTGGTACGAACAAAAAACTACAAAAACGCGTACATTTGCGTAAACATATAATAAAACACGAATACACGATAAAAACTCGAGTAGTAGAGTGAATTATTAGTTTATATATTAAAAAGTAATACGAAATACGAATATACGATATAAGACAAAAGCAACGTGTTATCACGATACACGGGGCCGCGTTATCATCAGACGACATAGAATAGTGCGAATTGGCGGGAAACGATCACGTTTTTGCAAACGAAAAACGAAAAATCGACCTTTTTTGGGCGCGCGAACGCGTAAAACGACGTCCGGGGACAGGGACAGAATATTTCAAAAAAGAACGCAATTTTATAGTATGAGAAAAAGGAAAAAACGGCGTTTAAAAAATAGGGGTAAATTGAGGTTATGTTTACCAACACGTTTTATAGTATAAGACTAGCTGCCGGTGAAACGCCTTTCGGGATCAAAAGTATAAACATAGCTCTAGCTGCCGGTGAAATACAGGTGAATTATAGAGTCTTTTGATTGTGAAGTATTTAAATGCGAGATTCGTTAAAAAACCAAGTTTCTATGGAGAAATTAAAAAAAAAAAATTGCATACGATAATGTAAGAAAAACACTTGGTTTATGAGTTACTGGTGGTGACTGGTGGCTGATAGACTGAGGTGCTATAATGTAATCAATTTTATATTGATAATACCGTATCGGATTCGTGGGAGATGCCGCCTATGGCTAGCAGACACTCATCACTCTAATAATTTAAAAGTTTGAAATTTGTGTACGTTAGAAAAGCTAGCTGCCGGTGAAACGCCTTTCGGGATCAATAGTATAAACATGATAAATTTTATTTACACGGACACCGCCGAAAGCGTTAGGTTTAACTACTCGATTTAACGTATATGGGTTGTGTCTAGAAGTCGGCTCGTTAGAGTGACGAAAATAGGAGCCGTTGTAAAACTATCAATTTTTTTTTTACCAGGACACTGCGAAAAGCGGGAGAGTCATTCTAATTGTTTGGCTCGAGGAGCTCCGCTTTATTATCAATTTTTTTTACCGGGACGCCGCGAAAAGCGTTAGGTTGAACGCATATGGGTTGTGTCTAGAAGTCGGTTTATTAAAGTGAGGAAAATAGGAGCCGTTGTAAAACTACTATCGGTATCAAAAATGATACATTATCAATGTATTTACATTATATATACCAAGCGTTCGGCTCGAGGAGCTCCGCTCCTCGGCCAGGACACCGACGAAAGTAGGATACCGTTTTTCTTTGAAAACACACATTTATACAATGAACGTATAGAGGATAAATCTAGAGGTCGGTTATTAGAGTGATGTAAAGAGTAATTCTGGTCAGTGGGGACGGAAAAAAAACTATTTTGAGATATTTTTTATCTTTTTTATATTTTAGTTATTGAGAACGCCGCCGTAAGTAGGATAAAGTTTTTTTAACGTCTAGTTGGCCGGTGTGAAACGCCTTTCGGGATCAAAAGTATAAACATGATAAATTTTATTTACACGGACGCCGCGAAAAGCGTTAGGTTTAACGTATATGGGTTGTGTCTAGAAGTCGGTTTATTAGAGTGAGGAAAATAGGAGCCGTTGTAAAACTACTATCGGTATCAAATATGATACATTATCAATGTATTTACATTATATATACCAAGCGTTCGGCTCGAGGAGCTCTGCTCCTCGGCCAGGACAACGACGAAAGTAGGATACGGTTTTTCTTTGAAAACACACATTTATACAATGAACGTATAGAGGATAAATCTAGAGGTCGGTTATTAGAGTGATGTAAAGAGTAATTCTGGTCAGTCGGGACGGAAAAAAAACTATTTTTAAATATTTTTTATCTTTTTTATATTTTAGTTATTGAGAACGCCGCCGTAAGAAGGATACAGTTTTTTTAACGTCTAGATCGAACGCGTGTAGGATAAGTCTAGAGGTTGGTGTATTGGAGTGACGTATAGAATAATTACAGAACCTCAGTGGCCGGTTTGAAACGCCTTTCGGTATCAAAAGTATAAACATGATACATTTTATTTACACGGTCACCGCCGAAAGCGTTAGGTTTAACTACTCGATTTAACGTATATGTCTAGAATTGTGTCTAGAAGTCGGTTTATTAGAGTGAGGAAAATAGGAGCCGTTGTAAAACTACTATCGGTATCAAAAATGATACATTATCAATGTATTTACGTTATATATACCAAGCGTTCGGCTCGAGGAGCTCCGCTCCTCGGCCAGGACACCGACGAAAGTAGGATACGGTTTTTCTTTGAAAACACACATTTATACAATGAACGTATAGAAGATAAATCTAGAGGTCGGTTATTAGAGTGATGTAAAGAGTAATTCTGGTCAGTCGGGACGGAAAAAAAACTATTTTGAGATATTTTTTATCTTTTTTATATTTTCGTTATTGAGAACGCCGCCGTAAGTAGGATACAGTTTTTTTAACGTCTAGATCGAACACGTGTAGGATAAGTCTAGAGGTTGGTGTATTGGAGTGACGTATAGAATAATTCTGGTCAGTCGGTTCGGAAACAAAAGCTATTTAGTTATTTATTCGGCCAAGACATCGTCGAAAGTAGCATACAGGTTAGGTTTAACGTCTCGATTTCACGTATATGGGTTGTGTCTAGAAGTCGGCTCATTAGAGTGACGAAAATAGGAGCCGTTGTAAAACTACTATCAATTTTTTTTTGTACCAGGACACTGCGAAAAGCGGGAGAGTCATTCCAAATGTTTGGCTCGAGGAGCTCCGCTTTATTATCAATTTTTTTTACCGGGACGCCGCGAAAAGCGTTAGGTTTAACGTGTATGGGTTGTGTCTAGAAGTAAGTTTATTAGAGTGAGGAAAATAGGAGCCGTTGTAAAACTACTATCGGTATCAAAAATGATACATTATCAATGTATTTACATTATATATACCAAGCGTTCGGCTCGAGGAGCTCCGCTCCTCGGCCAGGACACCGACGAAAGTAGGATACGGTTTTTCTTTGAAAACACACATTTATACAATGAACGTATAGAGGATAAATCTAGAGGTCGGTTATTAGAGTGATGTAAAGAGTAATTCTGGTCAGTCGGGACGGAAAAAAAACTATTTTGAGATATTTTTTATCTTTTTTATATTTTAGTTATTGAGAACGCCGCCGTAAGTAGGATACAGTTTTTTTAACGTCTAGATGGCCGGTGTGAAACGCCTTTCGGGATCAAAAGTATAAACATGATACATTTTATTTACACAGACACCGCCGAAAGCGTTAGGTTTAACTACTCGATTTAACGTATATGGGTTGTATCTAGAAGTCGGCTCAATAGTGTGACGAAAATAAGGAGCCGTTGTAAAACTGCTATCGGTATCAAAAATGATACATTATCAATGTATTTACATTATATATACCAAGCGTTCGGCTCGAGGAGCTCCGCTCCTCGGCCAGGACACCGACGAAAGTAGGATACGGTTTTTCTTTGAAAACACACATTTATACAATGAACGTATAGAGGATAAATCTAGAGGTCGGTTATTAGAGTGATGTAAAGAGTAATTCTGGTCAGTCGGGAAGGAAAAAAAACTATTTTGAGATATTTTTTATCTTTTTTATATTTTAGTTATTGAGAACGCCGCCGTAAGTAGGATACAGTTATTTTAACGTCTAGATCGAACGCGTGTAGGATAAGTCTAGAGGTTGGTGTATTGGAGTGACGTATAGAATAATTACAGAACCTCAGTGGCCGGTGTGAAACGCCTTTCGGGATCAAAAGTATAAACATGATAAATTTTATTTACACGGACACCGCCGAAAGCGTTAGGTTTAACTACTCGATTTAACGTATATGGGTTGTGTCTAGAAGTCGGCTCATTAGATCGACGAAAATAGGAGCCGTTGTAAAACTACTATCAATTTTTTTTTTACCAGGGCACTGCGAAAAGCGGGAGAGTCATTCAAATGTTTGGCTCGAGGAGCTCCGCTTTATTATCAATTTTTTTTACCGGGACGCCGCGAAAAGCGTTAGGATTAACGTATATGGGTTGTGTCTAGAAGTCGGTTTATTAGAGTGAGGAAAATAGGAGCCATTGTAAAACTACTATCGGTATCAAAAATGATACATTATCAATGTATTTACATTATATATACCAAGCGTTCGGCTCGAGGAGCTCCGCTCCTCGGCCAGGACACCGACGAAAGTAGGATACGGTTTTTCTTTGAAAACACACATTTATACAATGAACGTATAGAGGATAAATCTAGAGGTCGGTTATTAGAGTGATGTAAAGAGTAATTCTGGTCAGTCGGGACGGAAAAAAAACTATTTTGAGATATTTTTTCTTTTTTATATTTTAGTTATTGAGAACGCCGCCGTAAGTAGGATACAGTTTTTTTAACGTCTAGATGGCCGGTGTGAAACGCCTTTCGGGATCAAAAGTATAAACATGATACATTTTATTTACACGGACACCGCCGAAAGCGTTAGGTTTAACTACTCGATTTAACGTATATGGGTTGTGTCTAGATGTCGGCTCATTAGTGTGACGAAAATAAGGAGCCGTTGTAAAACTACTATCAATTTTTTTTTACCAGGACACTGCGAAAAGCGGGAGAGTCATTCCAAATGTTTGGCTCGAGGAGCTCCGCTTTATTATCAATTTTTTTTACCGGGACGCCGCGAAAAGCGTTAGGTTTAACGTATATGGGTTGTGTCTAGAAGTCGGTTTATCAGAGTGAGGAAAATAGGAGCCGTTGTAAAACTACTATCGGTATCAAAAATGATACATTATCAATGTATTTACATAATACATTATATATACCAAGCGTTCGGCTCGAGGAGCTCCGCTCCTCGGACAGGACACCGACGAAAGTAGGATACAGGTTAGGTTTAACGTCTCGATTTCACGTATATGGGTTATGTCTAGAAGTTAATATTGAATATTGAAAACTTACTTATAAACACTAAATACCTAAAGCTCTTACACATCATAGCCAATGTATTTCACCACTATCAAAAATGGTTTATATTCTACATGGGTGGATAATTGTTATGAAAATTTCTAGGACTAAACTTTAAGACACTAATACTGCAATAAGTTAGTGAACACAATTCCTGCAAAACATTTTGTTTAAACATTATTATAGTTGAAAAAGATCAACTTTATATTTTTATGATAATAATAAAAGAAAATGCAAAGAAATGTTCAAACAGAAAGTGTAAATAAAACAGTGTTTTAAAAATGATGAATGTGCCTAAATTAATAAAATTCTTTGTAAAGCTCAGTTGATGTAATGAACATTATTTTTACTCACCGTAAGAAAATTTGAGTGCTCCACAATAAACATAAATAAATAAATTTGTATAAATTGACTGTAATTACAGTACCAAACAGTAAATGGAAACAGATTTGATTAGATTTATTCATGTGAGTTGGATAAGGGCAATGGAAGTAACTATCAACTTAATTATTATTATATATTATTTTTATATAAAATCAAGCAAAGAGATGCAATCTCTCCATTTTTTGAACAGCTACTTAGGTCTGGTCAAAATATATTATACCCAATTTTGCTAAGAGAAAATCATTTTTATTGTAAATGTATATTACCATAGACAAAAGCCGATAAGGTACGGGTCAATTGAGTATTTACTATAGCATTTTCACATAATAGTTCTAACTACAATTTACAATTAGTGTTTTCTAAAGAATCATAATTCAGGGCTCTGAAGTTATGCAATTAAAAATTCCAAAATATGCGCTATAAATGGCACGAAAAAATGAAAAATAAGTATTTAACTTGAAAAAATTTAAGAAAATCTAAAAAAAAAAAATATGCACTAAATATCTCTTAATATTTTGTATTTAACATAATAATTGTATGTAGTCGAGTAATGAATAATAATTGTTATGAAAATTTCTACAACTAAACCAAGCTTACTTAAAAAAAACTTTAAGACACTAATAATGCAATAAGTTAGTGAACTATTGTTTAAACATTATTATAGTTGAAAAAATATCAACTTTATATATTTTGATAATAAAATAAAATGAAACAAAAGGTTCATACAGAAAGTGTTAATAAAACAGTGTTTTAAAAATGAAGGTGAACATATAATGAACATTTTTTTTACTAATAAATTACTATAGATTGAATCAAAATTATGAACTAACATTTCATACATTTTTTGAATAGCTACATAAGTCTGTTCAAAATACATGATACCCATTTTCCCAAGAGAAAATCATTTTTATTGTAAATGTATATATTACCATAGACAAAAGCCAATAAGGCACGGGTCAATTGAGTATTTACCATAGCATTTTCACATAATAGTTCTAACTACAATTTACAATTGAAAATAGCAATCAGTATTTATTAAAAGGTTTATACAAAAAGAAAAAAGTATACATTTACATATACGGTTTTTTTTATAACAATAACCCTAACATTGTTAGTATTGTGGAAATTAGTTTTTTTAGACGTGGAAAGCTCTTATTGTGACTACTCGATAACGTATTGTAGTTGAATACAGCAGTAAGTAATAAGTACAATCAGATTCTGAAAAAAAATTATGTATGTACAATTAATATAATTTTTTAACGTTTTGTGGGTATAATTTTCAAAGGGGACCATAGTATTAATGAGTTGAAATCACAACAAACAGGTACCTATAATAATGAAACGCTTTAAGTTAAACGAAGGGAAAAAAAGGTATTTAAATATCATAGATGTGATAGAGTCGTTGTGTGTGGAAATGTGAAATAAAAAAAATTCTGTATGTTATTGCATCATAACTACTGCTATTATTAAAACAATAATTATAATATGTTCGACATTAGTTACGAATTCGCATGAAAGCGAATTCGCATCCAGAGAGAACCACGTGGAGGTTGTCGAACCTTCTCTCCGCCCCCCATTTCCAATATACGGAAGTAGATGCTACCATATGTGTCCATTTAGCCCTTTTCCAATCAGTAAAGTAATATTCCATGAGACAATCAAAATAATATGTATGTATGTATGTATGTAAGTATAGAGGTAATCTAGTGGCCGGTGTAAAACTATTATCGTTTAGATAATAAGAAACGGTTAAGATAATAAAAAAATAATTGTGTGTATTAGTTTTATAAGGGGACCATAGTATTTATTAAAGAGTTAAAATCACATTAAACTGGTACGTATAATAATGAAACGCTTTAAGATAAACGAATGGAAAAAAAGGTATTTAAATTTAAAATATTATAAATGTGATACAGTCATTGTGTGTGGAAATGTAAAATAAAAATTTCATTGGACGTATAGTGGCTAAGTCTAGAGGTCGGTATTATGAAAGACGTATAGAGCTCTCGATGTATAATATTAGATAAATTTCACAGCCAATGTATTTCACCAAAGTCAAAATTGGTTGATATCATCTACATGGGTAGATAATTGTTATGAAAATGTATTTTTTTTAAAGCTATCTTTTTTTTTTCTTTTTTTTAGCGTTAATAACATATATTATGGGTATTATTATATTTTAGGTATTTTTTTATAATCATTTGACAATATATTTTATGAAAGCAACACCAGGGACATTTTAATCAGGTAGAATTGTATTTCAGACTATTTTGTAGAGCGGACTAACACCGTGGGTCCCGTCTTTCCATCAAGGAAGACTAACACCGTGGGTCCCGTCTTTCCATCAAGGAAGACTAACGCCGTGCGCCCCGCTGACATTGGTCAGCTAGCTAAATGGGTCCCGTCTTTCGACTAACGCCATAACACATCGGGTCCCGTCAACGCGTCTACGCCATAGACTGATTTAAAAGAAAGGGCTAAATTCACATATCATACCACCAGGAAGCCTAAAGCACTTCTCGGTATACGACGTTCTTGGTGACGAACCTGCCTTTGTCGTCTGCACACAGGCCAACTTTGATGGAACCCGAGTTTCTGACTCGTGAAAAAGCCACGTACAGCTGACCGTGTGTGAATACCGGACACGGTAGCAACAAACCGACTCGATCAAACGTTTGGCCCTGGGACTTGTTGATCGTCATGGCGAACGATAACCGCACGGGAAATTGAACGCGCCGCATGACAAAAGGTAGATCGTCTTCCTCGCTGGACGTGAGCGGTATGGCCGGAACGATTACCTCGTCTTGCGCATCGCCTGTACCAGACAACAACCTCGCTTTGAAGTTGTGTCGCCGCAACTGGGTGACCGCCAACCTCGTACCGTTACAGAGTCGCCTCTTGGGATCGAGGTTCCGGAGTAACATTACGACGGCGCCGACTTTTAAGACCAATTTGTACGGTGGAAGACCGTCCGGTTCCAGACTGTTGAGAAACTCTGTCGGATAATTGGCCACTTCGTCAGGATCGTCGACCACCACGGTATCAATGGCGGTGTAGACCCTGGCGTCACCTACGACCCGCGCGTTCAGCACGTCGCGATTGACCTGTCTGCAATGTTCGTTCCTAGGACAAAGAATGATTCTCCGAGCAAAGTCGTCGACGTTAGCCAACGACATTCGCCGCGGATAAACGAAATTCACCAGATCCGGTACGTTACAAACCATTTCCGGAGGAATGGATACGGTATCCGGAACACCGTCGACCTGTGGCAGTTCGCCGTTACCGAGTTTGAGTAGCCAGGCGGCAAAGTCAGCGTCGCCGTCGGCCCGCATGTTTCGCGTGAGACTGAATCGCTCCATAAGCCGCCATGTACGGGTGTACTTGATCGACGATCTGACAACGTCGCTCCTCGTTCCTCGGCGGACGACCGGCAATATCTGCCGGAAATCACCTGCAAACAAAAAGGGTTTACCGCCGAACGGTAAGTCCGATTCAATAATGTCTCGTAGCAACCGATCGACTACGGAGAGTTGCATTCCCGGCGACATTGGCGCTTCGTCCCAGACTATGAGTGCCGCGTCCCGTATTCTCTGCGCGCGGTTAGACTGCATGGTGATGGACGACGCCGAATCGTCAGTCAGCGTCCCGAACGGCAATCCGAAAGTCGAGTGCACCGTCATTCCGCCGTCCATGAGCATCGCCGCGATTCCTGTAAAAGCCACGGACAACACCGACATACCTCTGTTGCGAAGAGACCATATCAGGCAACCATACAGCGTCGTTTTTCCCGTACCGCCCGGTCCGTCGACGTAGAACAGTTTCGGGACGTTCCGGCGGTCGTCGACGGCCGACATTACACGATCGAACACCGTTCGCTGTTCTCCGTTGAGCGAGTCCAACTGTCGAACCCAACGTACTGCAGCGTCCACACCGTCGAACACGCCATTGTCCGGTTCGGTTTCGAGCAGCGTGACATCCGGCAGCGGCAGGCCGAAATCGGTTAACGTTTTTCCGCGAGCCTGTAATAGATCTCCGATGGCGTCCAGACACGCCGCCCGGGCGCGATCAGCGTCTCGGGAACGTTCAACGAAATCTTTCATCAGGTTCGCCTCGTTCGTTTCGTACAACGTTAGCGGATCTGCGGGCTGACAAAAAGACAATATCGTTACGAAAAGATATCGTACCTGTCGCGGCGTGTCCTGCGTAGCCGATTCGGCCAGGCAATCGAGCCACACTCGGTCGTTTTCCAGGAGTCCGAGCGCAACGGCCGCGGCCGCGTAACTCTGATGCACGACACCGTCGACCGTTCTTACGTCACGGAAGGACTGTGGGCCTTTCCGGTGCAAAAGGAGCAGCCGCAGGTGAAATCGATCGCGGTCCAAAGGGTTGACGACATACATCCGAGACAACGTATCGTTGGCGAGAATCCTCTGTCGCCGTCTCCACTGTCTTGCCTGCGCGTTCCAAGTGTAGTGCGTGGGTATTTCGTGGTACAGGTACTGTCGGGCGTTCTCGTCTACTCGGTTCAGCTCGAAGAAACCGGTGAGTTTAGTGCGACCGAGAGCTGCGTTCCGCACACGCTCTTCCAACTGGCCCGGTGCAAAGTACACGTCGTGACGATCTTCCAGATGAACCGGAAGTCTAATGACCGTGTGACTCCGTTTGTGCATTTCGTACGAAAACAGCCGCCAAACTCCTTCCGGCGGACTGACGTAACGCGAATTCAGGAAACTGATAATAATAGTAATAGATTTACAAAAGCGTATGTTATTTGTAATTATTATTAATATATGTATAGTATTATAATTACCCTTGTATTTCGTTCGCGTCCCACACCGCCAATGTGGCCGCGTCGTGGCCTTTGTACACGTACTTGTACAAATACATTACGCTCTTCACCGTAGAGCACACCTCGACGTTAATGTGCGCGTCGTATTTGGCCAACAGGTACGGATTGTACGGCACGACAAACTCGTTACCGACTTCGTGATTTCTGACGTTCACCGTGCGACCGTTGTCGGGTCTCAGGTACGTTGGATAACCGCCATCCGATCTGAACAGAGTCTCTTCGCTGTACTCTTTTGGAAACTTCTTGGAACAACTGCCGTCCACCATACACGGGCTGTTCGGGTTCAATGGTCCGCACGGGCCGTGAATCATGTGTGACGATACGGCCGTGTGTAACCGCCTCTCGGTCACAGGGTCTGGTAAATAGGCACAAACGACGTTGTCGATGTCGTCCGCGGTTTGAAACTTACAGTCTTCGCGTAAGACGATCACTATGTGCGCGTGCGGCAGACCGCGTTTCTGAAACTCAACGGTATAAACATACGCGTCTACATTACCGAATATCCTGTTCTTCGTTATGTCCCGCATGAGCTCCGCGAGTTTAGCGTGAAACACCCTGGCCACCAGATCGGGTCGGTCGTTCGCCGTCGACCCGTGAGCGAGGTTTTGTTTGATTTCCGGCCACCTGGGATTGCACGTAAACGTTATAAACAGGTCGGGCTTACCGTACTTACGCACTATAGTCATCGCGTCGTGATAACACTGTTTCATGTAACGGGGACTGCCCACAAACGTGGACGGCAAAATAACTCTACGACCGGCGGCCTCGAGCTCCGGCGCGTTCAAATCGTGCTGTTGGTTAACGTGGTCCATAAGACCTTGATACGCGTCCGCGAACAGCGTGGCCAGGTTGTTGTCCACGTACCGCAAGTTATTCGCCTCCATACGAACGTACTGGTCGCACACGTATTGCTGAAACAGAAAACCACCGCCGTGTAAAAGACTAAATTCTGGGTGTCTAATATCGTTGTTTCCACGATATCTAATTGCTATACGGTAACACGCGAACTCTCGGATAGTGTTCCTGGTGCGCACTCGGTTTCGACGGACGCCCTCTTGCTGCAAGTGGAATGTCCAACCTATCTCTCCGTATGGGAAAAACAGCGGGTACAACATTGGGTCCGCGTGGCACGATCCGGACGGTATGTTTTGCCTTTGATAACCCGGTCGATTGGGATTCGTGTCGTAGATAACCAGATCGACGTTTCTCGGCGGTCGACCGTCATCACCGACAAACACCACGGCTACTTCGTTTGCTGCCGGTGCGTTATACCTACGCCGGTCTCTGCTTGGATCGCTGACGAAATGCATGGCCACTCTTCTTGGTTCCCTCTCAGGGTCGGCTGCGGCGGATTCTCGTTCCGCCGTCCACACCTGACGCATGTTACTACAACGTAATAACAACAATGCACTCATGTTATATATTTTGTTTAATATTTAATATTTATTGTGTATAATTACCGAAAAGCCTGTGCGTAAGGATTGATTTCACGTAACATGGCGTCCAGTGAAGCCATCAAGTTTTCCGACACTCTGTGGTGATCCGTCTGTTGTTCCATTCGAATACGGTTTGCCGTCTCCGATTCGACGAAATACAGTTCACAGTACTTCGGCTGCCTGTCATCGTTTCCGACAACATCGTTGGTGATCCTGTGATACACCTGTCCGTGTACGGAGAACACCCTTGGACCCACGCCGGTCAACCGTCGTTGGTTTAGATCGGTGGAAAACGCAGCGAACGCCAGAGAATTGTTGTACCGACGGAATTCGTTCCGGAAATTCCTGCCATCCTGTGAATCATCTATCAACAAACCCATTAATAACTCTGGTGCAGGTTGCAAAACGCGATTACCGGTAACGGTCATTAAACCGTTATTACAACACGTAGCGAAGTGTCTGTCTCTAGCGATGGTGCGCTCACACATGAAGTGACGCGCGCTGCAGTGCGAGCATACATGATCCAACGCGCCTACGTCGTATCGTCGTGGTAACTCGTGTTGCACGCCAGCTGGTCGATCTACAATCAACACCTCACGTGCTGCAGGCGGACCGTCAATATCAAACTATAATTTAATTTAATTAAAAATCATATTTAAATAAGCTTTTTTTTTTATTTTTCATTTGTTTTAGTTTTCACGTCAACTGACCTCATCATCCACTTCTGACAATACTTCTATCATGTCCCCATCTATTTCACCCTAAATAATAAATAAAAATCATGATTTCTATAGTTGTTTGAAGTTTTAATAAAAATTGCGGTTAGTTTAGATATCCCATGAAAAAGTTTAAAAAAAAAACATGAAATATTGTAATTCAAAGTCACTTATTTATAGGCACAAATTTAAAATTGCCCTTTCATATTGGAAAAATTGAATAAAACTATGTTTTTTTGTTTATTACAAATATACCATAAACTCAGATATGGTTGCGGCTTTATAGATGAAGAGATAATATTAAAATGTGCCAAAAAAAAATTAAAAGAAATAAAACAAAGCCTGGTATATTTTGTATATTTTACATCCAGATCCAGATTCTGTATCAAAAAAAACCTGTATGAAAATTGTGAAACCAATATAAATGGTAGCCTTATACCCTTTAATGTTAGAAAAATAGCGTATAATGTTATTTTTATTTATTATTGTTAGGTGTAACAATTAGGTACCTATGCAATCGGTGTTTGGACAGAATTCATGTACCTACATAAAGTATAGGAAACAAAATTTGGGAAAAAATTTTTTCTACATGTATGTTCAGTGAAATAAAAATACAGTGTTAAAATCTTTACTTGTTTTTTGTCTATATGGACATCAAAAAATGTGAACAATTTGATAATGTAAAAAGACTTAATAATACTTTATTACATTTTATGCTTTATAAGCGGCATGATAGAAAATACTTAGTTTGTTTCAAATTTTAAATAGGTACCTTGTAACATTCGAAATTGCAAGTATATAATAATATATAAAGGTACCTAGATAGTATAACATAGGCAAGTAATGAATTATCGGAAAAGAACATAAATCTATAATTGCTAAGCAATTAAAAAAGAGAGTAATTATGTAAACAACATAAATACACAGATAAACCCAACAGTGTCTGGAACATTGTAAAAAAAAAAAAAAAATTTGAAATTGTAATTTTAAAATACAATGAAGTACCAATACGATATATAAATAGCGTCATTTTTGAAATACCTATTGAGTTAAAATGAAAATAAGAGTATCTATATATAATAATAAAACAATGTAAATATTGAATTTTACATCAGTTACCTTAACACAGTGTGTATATATTTTAAGTTCAGCAAAAATGTTTAGGTATAACCGTTAATAATAAATAATAAATGTTTATAAGTAGGTACCCAAAATCATCGATAAATGTTTCACACCAAAAGACAAAAGGTGATCAAATACTTACTTAAAAATTATTAATTCGAACTGAAAGGTTTATACAGAAGAAAATAAAAAAATTGACTTAAAGTTTTCCATTAAAAATATTGCTGATAGGAAATCTACCAAGATAAAAATGCTATCTGATTCCAGAGGAAAAATATAAATCTGTTAAACCATAAAAGAAACAGAAAGTGTAAAATAAAACAATTTTTTCATAATATATAAATTTTTAAAGAGATTATTTGTATGTTTTCGGGATCATCTTTAACAAATCTGTAAATAAACGATAATTTAATAATTAATTATTACATTTTTTTCAATGTACTTCAATTTTAATAATTCAATTTTAAATAATTTGAGAATATTGTGTTAATACATTAAAATTGGTAAAAAATAATTGTAGGATGAAACTACAAAATGATCAAATACACATAGGTACCTATTTTATATTGAGTACTCTAGAAATTAAAATTAAAAAAACTGACATTTGTAAAGCGTACTTGTATAAAAAAAATATTTTTACACCGTTAAACATAACGTGTTCAGACAATATAAATACACAGATAAACCCAACAGTGTCTGGAACATTGTAAGAAAAAAAAAAATTGTATGTTTGTGTTTAGATTTGACATTTTAAAATACAATGAAGTACCAAAACAATCGGTATAATATGAAATAGGTACTTATACTTTAGTACTTGGCGTTGTTTTTTTTCTGTATACCAAGTGGCACAAATAAAAAAAATTCAAATATATATACTTAGTTTGTTTCAAAATTTAAATACCCTGTGACATTTGAAATTGGATTAAAAACCTAACAATACCTACAGTGCTATCATTATGCATGATATATATTATGTATTGTGTAATCAATATTATCATAATAATATGGTTTGCATTCTAAAAAAAAAAATATATATATAAAGAGTATAAAAAAAACCTGTAATTTTGTGATTAAATTAAACACATTTATTTATAAGTACTTCTTAGACACAAAATTTAAAAATGCTATTTAATATTTTTGTTATTATCAATAAAATATACACTGAGATATAGATAAAGTATAGATTTTGTTATTTTGTTTTAATAAATGCTGTTTTAATAAATACTGTAAGCCTGGTTTATTGTGTACATTTTACATAAAAATCACAGTAAAACGGTTAATATAATCGATGAAGTGTGAATAAAAGATACAACTTTAAGTCTGATCCATAATGATCTAAATTGGAGTGTTGAATATGAATGCAAAAGCATATCACAGTAGTAAACAAATTAAATTTTATGAATTTTATGAAAATGAATAAAACCGTGTTATTTTTTACTATAATATATAATATTTATATATATATATATATATATATATATATATATATACACCTAGATAGTATAACATAGGCAAGTAATGAATTATCTCAAATTGCTAAGCAATTAAAAAAGAGAGTAATTATGTAAACAATATAAATACACAGATAAAACCAATAGTGCATGAAACACTGTAAAAAAAAAAGAAATGTATGTTTGTGTTTAGATTTGAAATTTTAAAATATAATGTAGTACCAATACAATCGATTGAATATGAAATAGGTACTTATACTCTAGTACTCTTATACTTTAGTACTTGACATTTTAATTTTTCTGTATGCCAAGCGGCACGATAAAAAAAATTCAAATATATATACTTAGTTTGTTTCAAAATTTAAATACCCTGTGACATTTGAAATTGGATT